>OY856186.1:83387664-83558973 GCA_963693315.1 Diogma glabrata | reverse complement strand
TTACAAATCATTAAAAATCTTCTCTCTACTTTCAGTATATGCATTTGAAATATATATCACATTACTTTTTCTAGTTAATTTGAATCTTTCCTCACATTTAATTTTCTTTCGTAAAAAAATAATATAAAAATTCATTTTCTGGTGATAACAAGAAAATACATACTTTTATGCTGATTCAAATTTTCTGGCCTGAAAAAATTTTTCCATTATCCAGGTTCTGGGAGTCGATTTTGAGTATTGTTTGAGAGATGTAGTCTCGTGCTCGAGAGTGGTTGGGTTGTAGAATTTGGTTGAGGATGGTTTAATATTTTAACTCAACTCGTTTCAAAGTTTTTTTGGTTTTGTTGTGTTTTGTTGTTTTATGTTTTTGGTTTAATTTTTGTTGTTTTTTATAAGTTTTTTTGAATAATAATTGAAATAATTTACTACTTTTATTGAAAACCAATTATAATAGTGAAAACCAAATATAAACAAGTGTTTTCCTAGTAAGAAAAACAAGAATAGTGAATAATTTCTTATGTTAAAACCACAATTAAAGATAGTTATAATGATAGTTATTAAACAGAAGCTGAATTAGTGTTTTTTATAAAAACTACTTGAAAGATAGTTATAATGTTGTGATCAGTTAGTTAAGTTTAATATGAAATCATAAATATTAGAACGTTATATGAAGTTATAAGTTATATGAAATCATAAATATATATGTTTATTGTTTTTGTTTTTGTATTGTTTTGGGTTATGATGTTTATTTGTAATATTTGATGTATCTACATTTTAAAAACAATTAATTAAAACAAAAAAAAAATATAATAATAAAAATTTAAAACTGATTGTGTGCAATTATTTTTAATACGACTGCAAGTGATGATGGGTTTTTAAACATAAAAATTTAGATTTTGGATAAGTTGTGTAGTCGAGTTGTGTTCAACAATTGAATATATGTACAAAAATTGGGTATGCCAGCCACTGTTAGGTGTTGTGATGTTCTTTTAGTAGGTGTCCGTACTAAATCTATCATAAATGGACGAATGGAAAACCAAGGTATCAATATTTATTTATATTTATAGGTTTAAGTTTTGTATTTTAATAATGTAATAGATCTACCGTACGTCAAGGTGGAGTACGGAACATTCATGTAGTTCCACTTGTTTAGCTTTGTTATTGTCTGGTTTGTGATTCCTGACGGGAATTCAAGATCTAGATATGCTCTGACACTTCACTCACTCCCATCCTCTGGGTTCTAGTCGGCCTTAGATACCCGTCGTCAGAGCCAATGTCTAGATAAAACATTTTTGTTAAAAACTGTCTTCTAGGCCACTAGAAGCAGTATTTTACAATATATATATATATATATATATATATATATATATATATATATATATATATATATATATATATATATATATATATATATATATATATATATATATATATATATATATATATATATATATATATATATATATATATATATATATATATATATATATATATATATATATGGGAACAACTGTTAAGATTCCCCTAATATAAAACAAAAACCCGCTCGCATCATAACCAGTTTTCATTTAATGTATATATAAATCAAAACTACAACTTAATAATTGATTATTGTGTAAATAAAATTTGAAGTAAAAACAAGTCGAAGTTGTTGTTTTGTTGCAAAAATATATCTAAAGAAGCTGAATTGGATAAATCCAGACACAATCTTCCACAATGGGGGCTCAACCGGAATCCGAAAAATTAACCACCCAAAAGAGCTAAGTAGAAAATTAATTTTTTATGAATAATGTGTTTTCTTTTTAATTAATAAAAATGTACATAAATCCCGTCGTATAATTGAATTACCGTTTTGTTTAAATACTATGATCAAAATTGTTACGTATTTGTACCAGTTGATGGGTGACGAATTTTTCTTATTTTAAAGAAAACGTAAACCCTTTTAAAAAATAGATTGTACCAGTTTGTGACGAATTTTTCTTATTTTAAAGAAAACGTAAAGCCTTTTAAAAAATAGATTGGAACAGAAACTTAGTGATTTAAACTTATAGTGAAAAAAGACGAAGCTGAAAAACTAAAAGTTAATCTCTTAATACAGTTATGTGTAACGGACTATACAAACGGATGAAAGTTTTTCCAAACCACTTTTAGATCCAAAATATCCAATTGAATATAATATAATTGTTTTAACTGTAATAATCTAAAAAAAAATTTGTTATTAATTAAATGGTGTGATAGTTGTGATCATAATATAATTAAAATATACGTTTTTATAATTACGAAATTGCTACTATAATTTTTGATAATAAGAGGTAATAACTTGTAATCAGCTGGATATGTTTATAAGAGAAAAATACGGATTTATTTTGTTAATCAATAAAAAAACAATTTGTGTCTGTGTCCTTGACCAATTGATAATAAATTGCATTGTGTTAAAATAAATTGTTTTTTAATTTAGTTCATGATTATACTTGTTATAAAAGATGAACGAAGAAGAAGATTACGGAAGTGCGAGTATAAGCAACAACAACAACGATGATGAGTTTTTAAGAAAGTTTGAAATTAGTTTACGTAGAGTCTCAGCTTTAGAAAATTCAAGAATAGAGGAGACAAATGTAATTCATGATTTAAAGAAACAGTTGGGTGAAATTAGGCTAGAAGTAGAAACTTTAAAAGTAGCAAATGTAAAATTATTGGAGGCCATGGCTAATAAAACAGAAACGAATAATTATAATGTACAGTATCGTGACATTTTCGGCTCAATCCCAGAATTTGACGGTATGGGTTCATACAAAATAGAAACATGGGTCGAGGAATTTGAAAATATGTCATTAATTTTCAGGCTAGAGCCTTTACAAAAGCTGGTTTATGCAAAGCAATGTTTAACGGGTTCTGCCAAATTATCTTTAAGATGCGGTACATTTATAGATTCTTGGGAAAAATTAAAAGATTATTTACTAGAAGAGTTTTCGGTAACAGTAACAAGCGCAGATATCCACAAAAAAATGACGTTACGTAAAAAACTTGCGACGGAATCATTTCGAGATTATTTATTTGCTATGAAAGAGCTAGGAGCTATGGGGAAACTAGAAGTAAGGGCTATTATTCAGTATACTATAGATGGGATAGAGGACAACGAATCGAATAAGATACTTTTGTATGGAGCAAATACTCTTGTAGACTTTAAGAGTAAATTAGAATTATATGAACAATTTAAGTCTAACCAGGAGATAATAAAAAAAATTTTGGCAGCATAAATAGTTCGAGAAAGCATTTTTCTAACAAACGGAATGGTGGTAATTGCTTTAATTGTGGATCATACGGTCATCAATCTAGAACCTGTTATAAACGGAATCAAGGTCCAAAATGTTTTAAATGCTTTGAATATGGACACAAAGCTCCAGATTGTCCGAAAACGAGTTCTCCTTCAAACAAGCCAGCACAAAATGAGTCCAAAGTAGCTAGCTCTGATGATATTTCTTGTGTTCGATACAACCATAAAATTGTTAAGATTGGTGAACACATGGTGGATGCTTTGATAGACACAGGCAGTGATTTAAGTTTAATCAATGAGATTGCATACATAAAAATTGGATCACCTTCCATAGTCAAAAGAAAAATAACAATTCGTGGTATTGGAGAAACAAGAATTGAAACAATCGGGTTTTTTAATACTAAAGTTTGTTTCGATGAAGATGAACTCACAGGAGTAATTTATGTTGTACCAAAGGGAATGATTGAAAATGAATGCATATTGGGTACTGACATTTTAGAAGGTACACAAATCGCATTAAGAAAAAATGGCATTAGTGTGCAAAGACTCACCGCTGAAGACGATTTGCCATTTTGTAACGTCCTAACTACAGAAGATAGCATATCGGTAGGATGTGAAAATTTTAGAAATGAATTAGAAAGTTTAATAGCTAAATACAAACCTAATAAAATAAAGGATTCTCCTGTTACCATGAGAATAATTTTGAAAAGCGAGATTCCAATCTGGCAACCCCCACGTCGATTATCGGAAAGTGAAAAGAAAGAAGTTCAAACTCACCTAACTACATGGCTTGATCAGGATATTATAGCACCTAGCGCTTCAGAATACGCAAGTCCTATAGTAATAGTCAACAAGAAGGACAAGAGCAAACGTATTTGCATAGACCATAGAAAATTGAATAAGGAAATTGTAATGGATAGATATCCACTACCGCTTATTGAGGATTCAATTTATGCTTTACATGAAGCAAGGATATTCACTACATTAGATCTAGAGAACGGCTTTTTCCATGTACCTGTAGACAAGGATAGTCGAAAATATACGCCATTGGGTCATTTCGAATTTAAAAAAGTTGCATTTGGACTATGCAAATCACCTGCTGTATTCCAAAGATATGTTAATTTTATTTTCAAAGATTTTTTAATTAAAGGTCTAGTCATTATCTACATGGATGACATCATTATTCCATCTCAGAACGAAGAAGAAAATATAGCCTTGCTACAGAAGATTTTTGACGTCGCTAGTGAATATGGACTGAAATTTAAGTGGAAAAAGTGTAAATTTGTATTTAGAGAAAAAGAGTTTCTGGGATATGAAATTTATGAAGGTCAAATCCGTCCTTCTACATTAAAAACCAATGCTGTTATAAATTTTCCCGAACCAAATTCCGTTAAAAAATTACAAAGTTTTTTAGGTCTTTCTGGGTACTTTCGAAAATTTGTACCAGATTATTCTGTAATAGCTAAACCGCTTACAAACTTATTAAAAAAAGATGCCAAGTTCAGATTTCAAGAAGAAGAAAGACGAGCCTTCTTAGTTATGAAACAAATTTTATCTGATAAACCTGTATTGAGTATATTTAGACCATCAGCACCAACAGGGCTACACAATGATGGGTCTAAGCTAGGATTTGGAGCTATTTTAATGCAGAAAGACGATGAAGACGGGAAATGGCATCCAGTATACTACTACAGCAAGAAGATGTCACCAGCAGAAGAACGATACTGTAGTTATGAGTTGGAAGTTTTGGCAATCCAAATCAAATTATCTCTGATAGAGGAACAGCGTTTACATCCTCAGCTTTTGAAGAATATTGCAAGGAACAGATGATTCAACACACATTGGTAACAACTGGCGTACCGCAAGGTAATGGACAAATAGAAAGGGTCAACACAATTATTATCGCAGCACTTACAAAATTGTCAATATCATGTCCCGAAAATTGGTATAAATACACCAACGATCTTCAACGATTTATGAATTGTACCTACCAAAGAAGCATAAATCGATCTCCGTATAAAATACAAATATGGCAGAAATAATAGCAGGAGAACTTCTAAATTGTTTTGATGGGGAGCGAGATGTCATACGTCAAGAAGCAAAGGCACAAATACTAAACGTTCAAGAAGAGAATAAAAGGAATTACAACAAGCATCGAAAGAAGGCAACAGTTTATAAAATCAACGATCTAGTTGCCATAAAGCGCACTCAGTTTGGGACAGGGATCAAGCTTTATCCAAAGTTCTTGGGTCCCTATAAGGTAATAGAGATTGGACCAAACGAACGATATAAGGTGGAAAAAATTGGTGAACACACTGGTCCAAAAATTACATCCACCAGTGTGGACTTTATGAAGCCTTGGAAGCAGATTAACTCGAATATTACGAGTGATGAGTCAGAAGAGGATTAAGAAAAAACTATATTTTACAACGGGGTATGCAGCTGGAGGGTAATGTAGCCAAAACTAGAAAGACTATAAGATGAGAGTAGATGAAAGACGCTAGCCTACTCAAAGAAATAATAAGACGAGTAATAGTAAGATGATTCAAAGACGATTGTTAAAAGACGCATTCAAGACGTTAAGGGTTCTCCGGGACGAAGAACCACAGGATGGCCGAATGTGGGAACAACTTTTAAAATTCCCCTAATATAAAACAAAAACCCGCTCGCATCATAACCAGTTTTCATTTAATGTATATATAAATCAAAATTACAACTTAATAATTGATTATTGTGTAAATAAAATTTGAAGTAAAAACAAGTCGAAGTTGTTGTTTTGTTGCAAAAATATATCTAAAGAAGCTGAATTGGATAAATCCAGACACAATCTTCCACATATATATGTATATATATATATATTAGGGTGGCCCAAAAAAAAAGAATTTTTTTTTTTTCGAGTCTCGTACCAAAATATGTAAGTTTATAATGTTTAAAGAGTCCCTTCCAAATGGCAGGTCAAAAAAAAATTTTTTAAGGGTCGCTCAAAATTTTCAAAAATTTCTAAAATCGTCCAAAATCGAATTTTTTTTTTTTGTAACATTTTTCTCATTGTTTCATTTTATGCTACAAAAAAAATGATAAAGATCCTGAAAATCTCAAGTCAAAACTTTAATATTTAAAGGTCGCTCCAAATTTTTCAAAGTTTCCAAGACAAGTACTTTCTATCTTTTCGAGCTACTTCTAAACATAAATATCAACGAACTTTATTTTTTTTTTCTTGAATTTGACATACTAAAGAATGGAATTAAAGCACGAGAAACAAAAAAAAAATTAAATTAACATATCTCACTATTGTACCGTAAATGTCATAAAATCATAATTTTTTTAATTCTTTAAGTTTATTTATTTTTCAAAAATAAATATTTTAACAAAATTTTTTATATTTTAATATTTTAACAAAAAATAAAGTTCGTTGATATTTATGTTTAGAAGTAGCTCGAAAAGATAGAAAGTACTTGTCTTGGAAACTTTGAAAAATTTGGAGCGACCTTTAAATATTAAAGTTTTGACTTGAGATTTTCAGGATCTTTATCATTTTTTTTGTAGCATAAAATGAAACAATGAGAAAAATGTTACAAAAAAAAAAAATTCGATTTTGGACGATTTTAGAAATTTTTGAAAATTTTGAGCGACCCTTAAAAAATTTTTTTTTGACCTGCCATTTGGAAGGGACTCTTTAAACATTATAAACTTACATATTTTGGTACGAGACTCGAAAAAAAAAAAATTCTTTTTTTTTGGGCCACCCTAATATATATATATATATATATATATATATATATATATATATATATATATATATATATATATATATATATATATATATATATATATATATATATATATATATATATATATATATATATATATATATATATATATATATATATATATATATATATATATATATATATATATATGTATATATATATATATATATATATATATATATATATATATATATATATATATATATATATATATATATATATATATATATATATATATATATATATATATATATATATATATATATATATATATATATATATATATATATATATATATATATATATATTAGGGTGCTTTTTTTTTGGGCGACAATTCTTATTTTCTGGTGCCCCACCAAAATTTTGTTGGAAATGCCCAAGAAAACGTCCTCCTAAAATATGAGCCCTCAAAATTAATGTTTAGCACTCGGCATCGGCGTTTGAAGATTTTCCATACAAAATACATGTAAACTATAGTGTTTTTTAAAAAAAAAATTACAGCTCAGCGGCATTTTATACTATTTCAAAAAAGAAAAAAGCCACTAACTCAGGACTAAATTATCTACAAAAGTGCCTAAATAGATGTAACTGTAACTTACACCGGTGACACAGTACAGATCACTAAAGTCAGTCTTATGTGTTTTTCTTGTTCTTTTGTTTTTATTTCATAAATGGCTAAAGCTACAGGAAAAATGTCAACAACAAAGTTGTAGTTAATTAAGTTTCCTACAAAAAACTGATAGTAACCGAATCTCTATGATTGATATTTCTCGAGATAATAAACTTTTATTATTTTAGAACTTGCAATTTTTATAAATTGATGACGAAAATCTCTTAAAACATCCATTTTAATAAAAGCTTATTATCTCGAGAAAAATCAATCATAGAAATTCGGTTATTTTGGGTTTTTTGTAGGAAACTTAACTAACTACAACTTTGTTATTGACATTTTCCCTATAGCTTTAGCCATTTATGAAATAAAAACAAAAGAACAAGAAATTCACATAAAACTGACTTTAGTGATCTGTACTGTGTCACCGGTGTAAGTTACAATTACATCTATTTAGGCACTTTTGTAGATAATTTAGTCCTGAGTTAGTGGCTTTTTTCCTTTTTGAAATAGTATAAAATGCCGCTGAGCTGTAATTTTTTTTTTAAAAAACACTATAATTTACATGTATTTTGTATGGAAAATCTTCAAACGCCGTTGCCGAGTGCTAAACATTAATTTTGAGGACCCATATTTTAGGAGGACGTTTTCTTGGGCACTTCCAACAAAATTTTGGTGGGGCACCAGAAAAAAAGAATTGTCGCCCAAAAAAAAAGCACCCTAATATATATATATATATATATATATATATATATATATATATATATATATATATATATATATATATATATATATATATATATATATATATATATATATATATATATATATATATATATATATATATATATATATATATATATATATATATATATTAGAGTGGTCCAAAAAATTTAATTTTTGTAATTCATAATGCAGACCCTCCAATTTTTTTTCTTTTATACGCCAAATCTGACATGCGAAATTTTAAAAATTTTGAAATAAATTTAAAGGTCGCTCATAGAGGTCAAAGTTTAAAAAAAAAATTTTTTTTTATATCCAAATTTATAATAAAAACAAAAAGTAAGATGAGGATTAAATTTTATTCATCATTAAAGAAATGCAAATAAATCAGCAAATAATTTCAAATTGTTGCAAAATCTTAACATAAGTAAAAATATAATATAAATATATATAAAATATAAGAACACAAGAGCTAAATTCAATGTGAAGAGAAAAACTATACAATAAATACATATTAATTTAGATATGCATAATTTTCAGCAATTAAAATTATAGATTAAACAATGAAGACGTAGAACATTTCATCAGAGTCTTTTTCGACGTATCCACTATCCAGTATACACTGCCTGTGATTTTCAACAACTTGGATGCGTCGTTGAATTTCCGATTCGTTCTTTGTTAAAGATTAGTTAAATGCAGACATGAGACCAATACTACGTTCTGTTATGTCATTCACAACTTTTAAGGACCTGATTGTTTTGGCTGCCCTTATATGCATAGGTAAGCTATGCCAAGCATCTGGTTCAGTTTCAGAGAGAACAGAAATATCTTGCACCAGCAACTGTAAGGAAGCGCTAGATGACGGTTTTATTAAATCGTGAAGTTCACTGTTTTCAAGTGCAGCTACTTTTTAAGCGGCATAAAGTATCTCATGAACAGACCAGTCATTACCATTCAAAACCATAGCATTCACTATTTGTTTCTTTTCCGCATTGACAACTTTGGATGAGAATAAGGATAGTGGGACAATTTCTGATCCCAAATACCTAAGATGGTTTTGTAACTTTTTCATGGCAGCTCTGGTTACAGAAACATTTACTTTTGAAAACTGTTTGATAGCTTTTACCAAATTTAAGTCATTAATCGGTGCATCAGCAGGCAGAGGACATGCAATCCAAGGTGTAACATAAACATGTGAAGCAAACAGGCTGAATGCAGTTAAAACTTTTTAGATAGAATTGCTCTCTAAAAAGATATATCTTGAAGACTTAGACGATATGACTTTAGCCATCCACTGGGCTATATGGTAGGCTCCTGGTAAAGAAAAGTGTTATTGCTGCTTGTTTGGTACTTCAGATCCCATAATAATTAAGCGTAACTCGCTTATTTCTCTATAATCAGTTCTACGTAGATATGAACTGTCTTCAGATAAGAACTTTCTCAAACATGACCCAACATTTTGCTTCATTTCCTGCAATAGCTGGTCACTACACCTGACTTCGTCTAATGGTTTGTAATTAGTTTGACCAATGCTAGACTAGTGTTAGGACCACTAAAAAGTCTAATGTTGGGACCACTAGTAGGGCCAAACAGAAGGGTAAATACTTCACTGATGATCAATTCATGAATGTGATAACGACATGCGGAGTGAAGAAGATTTCTGCTAAGTAATTTCTCTAGCAGAACGCATGCTCCCTTATCAAACCCTGTGTTAGAGGCAATAGTGTCAAATGACATTCCTATAACATCTTCAGTGACTAACCAGAGATTGAGTAAGTCAAAAGTGGCCTTGGCTTGACTATCCTAGTGCAAGAGGAATTTTTGACCAAGTCGTGATATTCATGACTCATGAGCGACCTCTAAATATCAATGTATTGTTTCAATATTTATGTAAGCTTATTAAAATGACAAAAGGAAAAAAATTAGAGGGACTGCAATTCCAAAATCAAATTTTTTTTTTCTCCATATAATGTTCTCCATATATATATATATATATATATATATATATATATATATATATATATATATATATATATATATATATATATATATATATATATATATATATATATATATATATATATATATATATATATATATATATATATATATATATATATATATATATATATATATATATATATATATATATATATATATATATATATATATATATATATATATATATATATATATATATATATATATATATATATATACAGTGTGTTCATGCTAAGAGGTACCACGAAATATTTCAGTTGGATGAACTTGTATTGAAATGGGGTTGTCGGGAAAAGAAAGAGACTACCAGAATACACAATTTCAGATAAATTTCAAATTTTTAACCCTGTCGGTACGCGCATGCGCAATGCAACTTACTTTTTTTTAAATGGCAATACCATTTTTTTTCTGCAGATTCGATTATAGTATTTTTTTGTAAACAGTTTTTGTATAAAAAGTTTTTTTATAACTACAAAATTGGCAGAGTTATAGTATGTTGAATTTTTAATTTACGTTGAATGATTGAACTCATTTCGGATGTATGAAGGAAAAAAATGAGAGTAAATTACGATAAACAATTGTTTATTATATCTTATCTGCCTACAAACAGGCATTTAACAATATCGGAAATATTATTTCGATTTTCAAGTAACATAAAGTTGAATTTAGTTCAAATTTTGTCAAAAACAGATTATTCGTAAATTAAAAATTCAACATACTATAACTTTTCCAATTTTGTAGTTATAAAAAAACTTTTTATACAAAAACTGTTTAAAAAAAAATACTCTAATCGAATCTGTAGAAAAAAATGGTATTGCCATTTAAAAAAAAGTAAGTTGTATTGCGCATGCGCGTACCGACAGGGTTAAAAATTTGAAATTTATCTGAAATTGTGTGTTTTGGTAGTCCCTTTCTTTCCCCAAAAACCCCATTTCAATACAAGGTCATCCAACTGAAATATTTCGTGGTACCTCTTAGCGTGAACACACTGTATATATATATATATATATATATATATATATATATATATATATATATATATATATATATATATATATATATGTATATATATATATATATATATATATATATATATATATATATATATATATATACATATATATACATATATATATATATATATATATATATATATATATATATATATATATATATATATATATATATATATATATATATATATATATATATATATATATATATATATATATATATATATATATTTTTTTTTTTAAACGGCGTTCATGCTTCATGTAGGAGCGTTGCCAGGCTAATCAGCTTCGAATATTCACCACGGTCATTCGCAAAAGCGACATAATTACCATGGCAGCCGATTTTTTTAAGGTCGTTTATTACGTCAGTCTCCCATTGTAGTCGTGGTCTACCTCGCGGTCGCCCACTCCCTAGGGTACTAACGTAAATTTTTCTAATCATTCCAGATTGTGAATCGGCTCGTAGAACATGCCCAAACCAAGCAATCCTATTAGAACGGATACAACCTATTATATCAGGTCCCTCAAGAAGGTCTCTGATCTCAAAGTTATATCGAGTTCTATACTCTCCATCGTCTGTCTTAAGTGGACCAAAAATGTAGCGTAGGATCTTACGCTCAAATACAGATAAATGCGATTCGTCATTTTGTGTAAGGGTCCACGTTTGTGACCCATACATCACAACCGGTCTAATCAATGTCTTGTATAACTTGAGCTTGGTGTTAATTGATACATACGGAGATCCAAGGAGAGGTTTGGTTGAGTAGAAAGTTTGATTACCTGCAGCGATTCGAGCTTTTATATCTGTAAGTATGCTGTTGTTTGAGTCAAGCATTGATCCCAAATATTTAAAAGATTCAACTCCCTCAATTCGTTCGTCGCCGCACATCAAATCTTTCTTCTCAGACTCTCTTGAAACATTCATATGTTTGGCTTTATTGTAGTTAATTTGAAGACCAATTTTTCTAGCTCCACTCTCAAGCGACTTAAAAGTCTCACTCATAACAGCTTCACTTCGGCCGAGGATGACAACATCATCAGCGTATGCAATCATCTGTACTGAGTTTATTGACAAGATATTGTTGTTAGTCAGTAGTTTCTTTTGACGGCACACATATTCCAAGGCTAAATTAAAAAGTATAGGAGAGATAGCATCACCTTGTCTTAACCCGGAGTCGACTTTAAAAAACCTTGATATTTCGTTCTCTACTCGTACACAGCACTGACAGTTCTGTACTGTCATTTTGCATAGTGATACCAGTTTACCAAGAATTCCCATTGACACCAGAGCAGACCATAGAGTCTCTCGTTCGAGAGAGTCGTAGGCCTGCCTGAAATCAATGAAGAGTTGGTGCACTGGTATGTTGAACTCTCGGCACTTTTCCAAAATCATCCTTATCGAGAAAAGTGCATCGGTGGTATCTCGGCCCCGCCGGAAACCACACTGATATTCTCCAAACAGTTGTTCAGCAAAAGGATTGATTTTGGATAGCAAAATGTAAGAAAAGATCTTATATGCTGTGCAGAGTAGAGCGATTCCTCTGTAGTTTGCACATTGTAGGCGATTACCTTTTTTATGGATTGGTGTCAGCATAGCTGTGTTCCAGTCCTGTGGATGGCTTCAGTCCTCCCTATCATTTGAACAAGTTCAAACAATCTTGAGGATAGAGTTTCACCACCATGTACAATCATTTCGGATGTTATATCGTCGATACCAGGTGCTTTATTGCATTTTAATTTTGACAGCGCCGCATCGAATTCCTCTCTGGTGGGTTCGTCTACATGTACCTTTGACGCACGAATAAGCTTTGCTCGTCGCCCGACTTGTTGCTGGTCACTTAAGTTGAGAAGATTCTCAAAATAAGCGGCCCAAGTATCAAAAATATTTTTAAGGTCTACTTGTAGCTCCCCATCTTCGTTTTGAATAGCAGTCGATCTAGTTTGAGGGCCCTTCTTTAAGGTTTTAACCTGTTGAAAGAAGTTACGCGATTGATGTTCCTTATTGAAGCTTTCAATCTCCTCACACTTTCTCTTCCACCATTCTCTCTTCGTTCGTCTACATAGCTTTGTAACGGTTTGTCTTGCCAGTTTATAGTTCTCCTTCGTGGACCTGGTGTTGCGTCCTTGCAGACATTTCAGATAGCAATCTCTTTTGTATTGAATAGCGTCAAGACATGCTTGATCCATCCATGGCTTCTGGGAGTGGTTTTGTGGTCGTCCAAGTATTCCCTCAGCAGCGCTTAAAACAGCATCTTTGAGCAAATACCATGACTTATCGACGTCTCCATTAATGGTTTCTGATTTCTCCAATGTTTCGGCAATATGGTTTTGATATTTCTTTTCTGTTTCTGCATTCTTTAGTGATGAGATGTTAAATCGTTTCCGTTGATTGAATTTCGAAATGCTTGGGTTTGGGAAGTGGAACCTTATTTTAACACATACAAGAAAGTGGTCACTTCCAATGTATGCACCTCTAAAGGATCGCACATCCAGAACACTCGAAAAGAAACGTGCTGTAACTAGCACGTGATCAATTTGATTTCGAGTGTTTCCATTCGGTGAGACCCATGTCTGCTTATGAATCGATCGGTGCGGAAAGAAAGTACTGGCAATTTTCAAATTATTTGATAATGCAAACTCAGTCATTCTCTCACCATTATCATTCGAATTCAAATGCAGACTGTTGGGGCCCACCACATTTCCATAAGAGATATCTCTTCCAACCTGTCCATTAAAGTCACCAAGAACCATAGTGAAGTCGCGTGTTTGTGTTTGTTTCATAACCTCTTCCAGTGCTATGTAGAAATTAATTATTTTTTGATTATGTTATATGTACCACGTACACGTAGGTAGCAAATCCTCTCACTGACCGGGATGAATTTCATCACGGCTTCTTGTCTGCGTGCACCAACAAGAAAGCCAGTTCCAAATTCTCTTCGAGAAGGATGACCACTACAGTATAGAGAGTGACTATCCAAATCTTGTTTTCCTATTATTGGCTGTCTAATTTCTTGCAGAGCTATGATATCCATCCCATACCTCTCAGCCTCTGTTTCTAGACTTATAAGAGCATCAGGAGCGCTCAGGATGCGCACGTTCCACGTTCCGATTCGGTAGTCTGGTCCTTTTTCACGTCCAGGTAAAATTCTGTTTTTGTCCGGGTCTGTTTTTCTTTTCTGATTTCCAAATTTAACAAATAATTTTTTTTCCTGGGTTAGGGTGTTAACCTTAGGCCCAACCCAAATTGTCGTGAATGGGTCCGTTCTGCATCTTAAGGTTACCAGAAACAACCTTTTGACACGTTTATATAGCGAGCCGCTTGATCCAAGACAGACGCCCGCTTCAAGCCGCCCCTAACATGGAGAACAGACGCTTGAGTCGCATTGGTTTTAAGGCGCCAATTCGCCATGATGTACCATGATTGACTAAGCAGTTTTACCCTGCTTGTCTCCGGTACACCAACCTAATTCTGTCAGCATTAACCAGGCAGCAGGGCGTGGACGTCGAATTTCGGATTTCGCAATTGAGCAATTTCACGCAAGTTCAGCAAATTTTTGGGAAATTTTGACTTGACCCCTTTTAATTTTGATTATTTTTTGTTTATAGATAGTCTTTCATAAATAAAAAATACATGTTCTCTTAGAATTTTTTTTTTCGACCAGGGGTCTTCACAGGGTGCCCCTCAATTTTTTGTTATTTTGTGATGTGAGTGCATTTTGACGAGCGATTGTAGAAAAACTACTGAATCGATTTTCATAAATGATATGTCGTTGAATAGGTATTAAAACAAAGTTTTTAAAAATGTACACTGTTAATTTTTTGAAATAATTTTTAACGGTGTAACATAAGACAAAAACGGTGTAATTGAAAAAAAGATGGCATAGCCTTTTTTTTTTTTTTTTTTTAAACAAAATTGAAGCTTATTTTATATCTAACAACTTGTGAAAGTTTAGGACTAGCATCATTTTTTGTTTTAGAAATAAAATTCGTTGTGCATATGACTGTCGGGAATCAGTTTTTTTTGGTCTGAAGGAAAATTATAAAAATGGCGATTTTTAGATGCAGATTTTTTTTTTATGTTAAATATCAAATATTTTATTATTAAATGAACTTTTTAAAAAACAATTTCAGTCAAGTTCAGCAAAATTTTGCGACATTTTAATCGAAACACAATAATCGAAATATCTTTGGCAAACTCGGTCGTTGATCTGGCAACAATCAATAGTCATGTTTTGGTTGAGTTAAAATTGAACATATTTCAGTCACCCCAATTGGAAACTTTCAGGCTATCATTTACATTTATGGCAGAGTCTCTCCGGGCGGGCTTTATTCGTTCATGCCTTTTCCCTTTTAAAGATAGGAAAACAAATGACTTGTACAGTAGGCATGACCAGAAATGTATGAACAATTTTCAAACCATCTTTTTCTTCGCTCCCACCGCCTAATTATGTTCCTTTTGACTCGAATATGAACTATATCAAGTTTTATTGAAATCGGAAAATAATTACCCACCGCGCAGTGGCGTCGAAGATAAGAAAATTAGCAGAATAATAGGATTTTTTATTTTTATCAGATATAATTATCTTAAAACATAATATATCTCATAATTTCAATTTATTATTAAAAGCTAATTAATTAACGATTCTAACGATCTTAGAAAAGCGATTTATCTTAATTTTTCTTCTTACATATACGAAAATTCACTAATTCATAATAATCTTTTTTCAAAGAAAAAAATTAATTTTTATGGTTAAATTTATAATAATTTGTCATTCAAAAGCAACGTTTTTCCAAAAGAAATCAATAAATTAAATTAGATTTATTGTATGATGGGTATTTGCATCTGTAGTTTTCGACCACCTGAATGGTGTATTGTGTACCTTCCTCGTCTTTAGTTAGAATGCTGTTGTATTCCGTGTCATCAACTTAACACCGAGTTCGGCGGTATCATTAACAACATGCAAACATTGGCAAAACAACGTGGCTTTGACGAAATCCTCATTCCGATGGGTCATGTAGCAAAAAATCAATACAAATTCTAAATCGATTAAAAAAACTCTGAGTTTTTTCTGTGGCGAAATCACTAATGTTCTTATTAGCAAAAAGTTGCATATGTTTGACTGCGTCAAAATCTTTTTTCCGAGTTTGGGGTGTGATGAGGATGTGTCGTGCTGGGTTTGAACCCTCAAGGTTTTGAACCATTTTTCGTTTTTCATCAAACGAAATCTCTGAGTCGAAAAAAGCCAAGCCAATATTTGCCTCCGTTAAATAGTGAAGATGATAACAAATTTTGCTCAACATTTTTTCTGAAACTCTTTGGTCAATTTTGATGAAATCCAAATCCTGATATGCGGCTGCTGTTCCATCTATGCATTTGAACCAAAATTTTACATACAAAATAATCAGAAAAATGCAAACGTCTCGAAAATATGCAAACGGCCGCGGCGTGCCTTGTCGGACCTGGGCGTTTGAATTTGTAATTCTCAATGGTTTCGCCAAGAAAAATCAATGTAATTTCCAAAAATTCTTTATATTCGCTGCGTGGGTGTGGTTTTTCCAACTCTTCATGACAAAAAATTACTAGAGCTTCTCACGAGTGTTTTGGAATTTTGTTTCCCAGTTTTTTGTCCGATATTCCATTTTTGAACATTGTTGGATTAATTTTACCATCGTCCCATGCCTTCTGAAATTTGTTGAACAGATAAACATCGGGTGCTGTGGTCTTTCCAAATTTGAGATCATAAACAGCCCGTAGTTTAATCTCCTGTATGTGATGACGACATGGGAATCAAATCAAGTTGTGGCCAATCTTTTTTTCCACCTTTTTCTGGTCCAGCGTCACTTGATGTCGTGTCGTAACACATGGCTTCGACTTTATCAGTAAGATCCCATTCTTCAAGGTATTCATATATCGCATTCGCAATCGATAAGCCGCTCTGTTCCTTGCATTATGGAACCGTTAATAACTTCTCAATATTACCAACTGTTACTACGGTTGGCAAACGATCTACTTTACCATGTCCAGTTAATTCTGCTAGCAATGTATCCTAAAAATAAAAATTTGTGTTACTCAAACAAAGTCTAAATCTAACATAAAAATTTATTTTCTCTGAATTTTCGCAGAAATTTTTTTTTTGGATTTAAGAAGAAGAAATTCGATAAAAACGCTTTCCTAAGATCAATTTCTACATACTTAGGCTCGTTGGAATCGTAAAGTAATTAGCTTTTAATAAAAATTATGAAATTATGAGATATATTATATTTTAGGATGATTGTACCTGATAAACATAAAAAATCCTATTATTCTGCTAATTTTCTTATCTTCGACGCCACTGCGCGGTGGGTAAATATTTTCCGATTTCAGTAAAACTGCATGCACTTCATTTTCGAGTCAAAAGGAACATAATTAGTCGGTGGGAGGGATGAAAATAACAACTTCATAAGTTAGGTCATGTCTATTGTACAGTGTACTATCATCTGAAAAATTATTTATTGGGTTGCTGGTGATTTTAATTTAAAAGTAAAAATTAAAAATAAAGTGGTGACAAAACTAAACCTTGTGGTACATCAGCGTTAGTTAATTTAGACGCAGAAGAAAAGCCATCAATGGATACCGAAATGTATTGGTCGGTGAGAAAGTTTTGAATAAACTACGCAACTGCGGGGTTCAATCCGTACGCTACGCGCTTGCTGATCAGGTTTGCAGCCCGGATTTAATCAAATGCAAATTGACGACCAAATTGTAATTAAAGTGGAAAATATTATTCAACTTTGCCTTAAACAACAGAAAATTACTGATTATTTTTCAGTAAAAAAATTGTCCATCGCAGATTAATCTGAGTAGGCCATGAACTATTCATCCATTTGTCATTTATTTTAAAAGTGCCACAAGTGAATATATACAGCACTGAAGTTTTATACTCATTTCGGATATAAACGATCACAACAGTACTACAGTCCATCTTTTCATTACAAAACTTATTGAATTCATCAAAACGCATATAAACTCTAATATTACAAAAATAATTTATAACACTGACGGTGCACCTTCTCAATACAAAAATAAACATAACCTAATTAACTTATGCCACCATAAAGAAGACTTTAAGGTTGACGCTGAATGGCATTTTCATGCTACCAGCCATGGAAAGGGACCTTGTGATGGAATTGGTGGTACACTGAAGCGTGCTGCACACCGCTAAGTATGGCAAGTGGAACTCAAAAATTTCATTCTTTTGTACCAGTAGATAGTAAGACAATAAATGCAAAAATCTTTTCCAACTCAAAAGAAACTTTTGAATGTAAAATAAGTAAATAATTTTTAATAACTATATTTATTTTCACATATATAATTTGTATGATATTTTAAAAAGTTTATTCAATAATAAAATATTTGTAATTTAATGTTGAAAAACAATCCTTTACTTTATGATTCCATAATAACATAATACGAACATAATACTTCTCCAGTCAAAAGTTCCTAAATAGATTTAGTTGTTTATACGGCTTTTTTGTTTGCAGTCAAGACTGTCAAATTATTTTTTATAAGAGTGACAAGTGATTACTAAAAGTGACAAATAAACATTTCATTTTTTATGCCATCTAATACAAAGAAAATAATTGCAGAAGTGCTTTCCTATTCAAAAGAAACTTCTGTTTGTAAAATAAGTAAATCATTTTTAACAATTGCATTTATTTTATTTATTGTACTACATATATAATTTTTATAATATTTTAAAAAGTTCATCTAATAATAAAATATTTGATATTTAACATAAAAAAAAAATCTCTTAGTTTATAACGCCATTTTTATAATTTTGCTTCAGAACTAAAAAAACTGATTCCCGACAGTCATATGCACAACGAATTTTATCTTTAAAACAAAAAATATCGCTAGTCCTAAACTTTCACAAGTGGTTAGATATAAAATAAGCTTCAATTTTGTTTCAAAAAAAAAAAAAAAAAAGAGGCTATGCCATCTTTTTTTCAATTACACCGTTTTTTTCTTATGTTACACCGTTAAAAATTATTTCAAAAAATTAACAGTGTACATTTTTAAAAACTTTGTTCTAATACCTATTCAACGACATATTATTTATGAAAATCGATTCAGTAGTTTTTCTACAATCGCTCGTCAAAATGCAGTCACATCACAAAATAACAAAAAATTGAGGGGCACCCTGTGAAGACCCCTGGTCGAAAAAAAAAATTCTAAGAGAACTTGTATTTTTTATTTATCAAAGACTATCTATAAACAAAAAATAATCAAAATTAAAAGGGGTCAACTCAAAACGTTGTTGAATCTTCGTGAAATTGCTCATATATATATATATATATATATATATATATATATATATATATATATATATATATATATATATATATATATATATATATATATATATATATATATATATATATATATATATATATATATATATATATATATATATATATATATATATATATATATATATATATATATATATATATATATATATATATATATATATATATATATATATATAAATTTTTTTTTCGTTTCCCCGTCTCCGCTTATCATTCATAGTCGTTTGGCACCAAAATTTTTCCGAAATTCCAAGATGAAGCCCATTGCAATAGGTAGATTTTTATATGACATCTACCTTAAACTTAAGCCTCCTTAATAGATGTAAAAAATATTTTACTTCGCATCAATAACTCCACATTTATAAGTCCTATATTCGTCCCTGTATGGAGCATTGTTTTCAAGTTTGGGGCGCTGCATCTGTTACTATCCTGGCTTTTTTGGACTCTGTTCAAAAGCGAGCAATACGAATTGTTGGATGATCGAAATATAACATTAGATCTTGATTCCCTACAACATCGTCGCTCTGTTGCTGATCTCGTTGTTTTTTATTAATATCGTCACCAGCAGTGCTCTACGAAATCAGGTCCATAATGCCTCAGACATATGTTTTTCACCGTTTGACTAGTCAATCGGTTTGTGCAGGCGGTCGGACTGTCGAGATTACTCACTGTCATAGTAATAAAATGCAAAGGGATTTCTTTGTGCGTACATCGTACAAATGGAATGCTTTGCCCGAATCAATAGTCTCGAGTGCCTTCAATCCACAAAGATTTAAAAAAGCGTCTACCTATACCTCAAGACGCAAGGTGTTGTGGGATCTAAGTCTTAAAAGGTATCTATGTGTTGTTGTGACACATTTTGTAATTCCTACTACACAAGACTTTTTATTAAAAAAAAAAAGTTACTTCGAGTGATGTCTTCCTTTTTATACCATTTTGATTCTATATACTATATAGCAAAGTTTTCCTTTAATTCCTTGAGGCCATCACTTCAATGAAATCTCCACTTCCAAGATCACTTAATTGATTCCCATTTCCAATTTATGTTCTGTTCCAACTTATGAATTTTAATTTTATGCCGCTTATTCAACTTTTACTTTAATTTCTTTGTTTTTCTTTTTATCTCTATTATTCAAATATTATCACAAACTAGAGAATGAAACAGCAGCACAAAACATTCTTTTTCGTCCAATCCGTGGCATTCATATTCTATTGAAACGACAAACATTTAACTTACACACCGCAAATCTACCGCGTATACCAAGAACAAAGCAAAATAAAAATCATTCCAATACTACGAAATCAAAAAAATAGAAGACCCCTCAAAATTCAATCGATTGTTCATACTGCAAACATAATTCAACCAAAACTAGTAAAATGAAATGTTCTAAATCAAAATTCAACATCATCGCTTTTACGCATGATCAATTTGCTTCATTTTGCTTATAGCAAAAACTATAATCATTTCATATTGACAACGAAAAAATAATTTAAAAAAACATTTTATGTATATATTCGGCGCATGCGAAATAAGTACAAGTTAAATATTTGGAAATAAAATATAGTGTATACGCCAGTGGCAAGATGTTATAACATCACTTTTGACGATTCTATCGTATTTTACGCTAATCGGTATGGTGTAACACAAAACGACTGTCGTAAACACGATAATCGACAGTCCTTTTTTCGTTACAACATACCGATTAGCGTAAAATACGATAGAATCGTCAAAAGTGATGTTACAGCATCTTGCCACAGAATTGTTTTATAATATGATTTTAATTGTTATTGATATTGATATTATTGAACGAATGCATTATTTATAGTATGAACAGTGTGAGCAGTGGTGATATTCAGCCGGTACGGAACGGTATGTCCGTACCGGTTGTTAAAATTTTCAAAATTTTCCGTACCAATTGTTGTATGCTATTGTGTGGGAATTTCTCTTTGTAAATACATTTTATTTTTATACATGGCTTTAAATACATGTTTAATACTAGAAATATTTTGATAGTGAATGGTTGCCTATATTACTCTAAATCTGTATTAAATTGTATGATTGAAGCGTGCAAGCATGATGCGCTTTTAAATTAATTAATGCTTTTAAGTGATGCTGCGTTATAACATATTTGGAATGATAAACAACTAAATTATTTTAAAACTAAATACCAGTGGATTAATGTTGTTAGCGACGAAAATGTGGGTAAAGATGCCGGGGGTGTCGTGATAATAACCAACATAAAGTTGAATAATTCAAAAACTGCGCACTGCAAAATTTTAAAAGAAATTGCACTGTTTCTTAAACTTAGTGCTTTTTCATAAAACGTACCGCATGCGTATCATAAAAGATTTTTCACCCTTCCCAGCTCACAATTTTATTTTCTTGATGATATATACGCTCAAAATTCAATTCAGTAAAGAACCTCAGTTATAATATAAAATCAATCAAGCAAAGAATTACGGTACAGAGTGATCTTACCAATTTGGCCATCCTGGAGCTTCAGAATCTCATCTCATCTTCAGCAATGTCGTCTTTTGGTTTGGTCATACGTCGACAGTGAATGAAAAATTTGGTGACTACAACCTCTTTTGTGCCAACCGAATGTTTTCTGTCACAATAACCTCAAATTCGGTTGTCTTTTCTTCAAAAACAAAATTTGGAGAAACAAAAACCGAATTTGAATCTATTGTGACAGAAAACATAAGGTTCGCACAAAACAGGTTGTGGTGGCCAAATTTTTTCTTTCAGTGTACGATTAACGACCACAAGTCTTTTCTAAGCTAGTCTTCGTCAGTTGTAGCTTTTCTTCTTCACAATTGCTAAATTTATTGACAGCGACTTGTTCACTGACTTAAACTTTCTAAAAGTTGTTAGATCAGTTTTCAGCTTTAAATTTCTTTTGTCTGTGTGTCCAATTAATTTGGTCTCCTTTCAATCTCTTCGACTAAAGATTGAATTCTGTAATTCGATTCACCATCAAATGTTGTTATAGAATTTTGGACATCATTGTGACGAATTGCTTCCTCATATTGTTCATTCTCATCCACCATCTGTGTTTCTTTATATATTCTTTCTCCTGAATCAATAACATTGGCCTGATTTTCATCGTCTCCAAAATATTTTAAAATTGATTTTAATGGGTTTTAATTCGCGTCGTATTTCTTTTAATTATAGTAAACTTTGTTTCCCAGATCAGTTGCATTCGACGTACCTGGTTGCTGATTATTCGAAAATTTTATTCATGCTCGATTGAAATCTTTGTAGAAATATTTCCTCATCAAATGTTCCAAAACAAACCATACACGTTAAACCGTTATGATTTCACAAAATACCGGACAAAATATTAAATTATTTTTGCGTTTATTTTCACCAAAAATAAATGAATTTTCTTAAAAATTTTGTATCCAAGGAAGTAGTAAATCTAGTGCGAGGTTTAGATATTATCATTATTTAAAAAAGGTGCCACTACTAAACCAATATCGTTTCAATGTTGAATCCAAAAATATTTTAAGAGATTCTGCGATGACCTGTCTCAAAGATGACTTATCGCCTATTCCCGGACGAGCCCCAAAAAATTGTAGGATTTCATAAATTTCTTTACAGACATTTATATAATAAATTCAACTTGCAAAACTTTCTTTCAAAATAATTTTGTTATACATGTAATATCAAATAAAGAACTACCTCAGTTATAGTTTAATATCAATCCAGGAAAAGAATTACAAGAGAAACAACAATTACTGATAAAAACAACAGGCTATTTAAAAACAAAATAGATTGTATGGAAAAATCTATTGAAGATTTTGATGCATATCTTATGTTAAATTACGGTTGGGACAAGGACAACTGCATCTACCAAGTGACAAGGGTGTTAGAGAATCAGTTCTTATTCTGCCACCCCAAAGCCAAAATTTACTTTGGCAATTATATAATTAGATTTTTAATACTATTAATATAATTGGATTGGATTTGGATTCTATTAAATAGACTTTTTATTTTAAAGTTTAATTTAAACCAAACAGTTCTCACACTCAGTGATGATATAAGATATTTGAAGTATTTAACAACCGGTACGCATGGGAAAAAAATCTGTCATAAATATATATTAACTTAAACATATCTAATTATTTGTTTAAATAAGAAATATAAAGTATAACTTTGTATTTTTTATTTAAACAAATAATTAGATATGTTTAAGTTAATATATATCCATGACAGATTTTTTTTCCATGCGTACCGGTTGTTAAATACTTCTAATATCACCACTGAGTACTGTTTGGTTTAAATTAAGCTTCAAAATAAAAAGTCTACTTTATAGAATTTGTTGGTCGCTACATATTTAGGAAGGCAATGCGTCATATGTAATCAAGAAATAAGCCATCAGCTGGAATATTGGTAACTCAATTTTAATTTTGTTCCTGTGACTTTTGAAATTGTTTTACCTCTAATTTGATTTATGTTTCTTCTATTCTATCATGAAATATTGGCCTATATCATATTTTATTATGTACAGGATTTATTGTTTAGCTATCTGTTCCTTAAAAAAACATAAAAAAATTGCGACCATCAACACTTCAATGCAGTGGCGTAGCGACATACGGGTTATATCGGGATTTCAGAGTCCTTGAGTGTGACTGCGGCGCTCCACAACAAACCATAAAACACATTGCAACTGTGTGTCCAATTTGACGGTACAATGGCAACATCTTAGACATCCATTTGGCAACTCCCGATGTAGTAGCATGGAAAGACTCGCTCGATGTAAACATCTAATGTTCAAATGTACTGACCAATGTTGAAATATTTTACTTTTTACTTTTTTACTAAAAGACGCGCAATCAAATCGATTGTAAGTTCATTTAATGTGCATCCATGTTTTGTTTTAGGTAGATTTCATAGAAGAGTCTACCTATTTTAAGTTTAATTTTTAATGTGTCACAAAAAAAACCATACGCTAAATAAAAAAAAAATAGTGATACAATAATTTGGAAAAAATAACAAGTATTATGTCAAAAGTAACTTGTTCCACATATTTTTATTTCAAAATTTATGCAAATTTATAATTTTAATTTAGAATATTTTGCTTGCGGCGAATAAAAAATAGTATATGATGCACGGCCGTAAGCTATTTTGGACTTAATGTCCCAGGTAACAATTTCGCCTAAATTTTTTAAATTATTCCAACTTAACTTGAGAAAGCATTGTGTAAGACCATATTATTCAAGTTTTACCTAAAAAAAGCTTGTAAAAGACTAGATTCACTAAGTTTCTTATATAATTCCTTAAGTGAAGCTTAATTCAATAATAAATATTTAGGGCATATTCAAGCAAATGTTACTCAAGTATAATACCTTTTATAAGGTTTTATTCACATATAACTTTTAAGGTAGCATTCAAGATGTTTTTACTCAAGAATTCTATCCCTTATATAAACCTTTATTAAAGTACAACTTTTAGGAAGAATCCAAGAAGATTCTTACCCAAGGATAGTTCCTTGTATACGACTTTATTTATGTATAATAATTTTAGTAGTATTCAAGAAAATTGTTACTCAAGTAATATTTCTTATATGGGCTATTTGAAAAAGTAGATTTTTTTGTTGATTTTTAAATTTTTGATTTTTGAAAAATCTGAAATTTTGATATTTTGTTGGCATTGACAAAAGGAAAAAAGTAATTTCTGCTTTTATTTTTTGTGTACTCTGAATCGGAGTTATGCGCGGTTGAATTTTGAGGCTTTTTCACGTAGTTTTTGGTAATGGTGGCAATGTTTTGTGAATAGGTGCCACAAATTTCATCCGACTTACGTATATTTTTGCAAGTAAAAAGGAAAATAATTGAATAATTGAAATAAGTAAGTTTAAAATTAATAACTTTTCTCTTTTCCGCTAGGCGGCGCGTAAAACTTTGGTTTACTTCAAAGCTCATATCTCAAAAAGTAGGCTTTTTTTTTTTGTTTTTCACAAATTTTAAAGTAAACATATGCAGCTATGAAATTGAGAAATAAAAAGACAGCAATTCAATATGGATTTTTTCTTACGATTTTTTAAAGTTTGGTATATGAAAAATTCACATGTGTTTTTTTATTAAGTTAATAATCCTGTACTAAATGTGGATCTAATAAATTAAACATTTCATATTTTAACACCTGCAATAAATTTGAACCATTTTCTGTGCGGTTAAATGGTTAAAAACTTATTAAAAATTAATTTAAGTTAAGTGGTAAAATAAAGGAATTTAAATTATTAAAAGGGTGTGTAAAATGTTTATTCATTTTAAAAAATGTCTATTCAGCCCCTTTTTACTAATTAAAATCTCATTAGAGGCTCATAATTTTAACATTTAAAATTTCTAATGATGCCCACAAACGGTTTTTGACCAAATTATACTTGCATCCAATCAAAATATTGTAATAAACTTCGTCCAGAATGGGTTAATTTTATTTACTCATTCATGAATTGAAAGTTAACTCCTTTTTCAATCTTTTACTTGTATTGCAAATTGTATTGCATAAATTAATGTAAATTAAATTTGTTATACAAATGTTTACATTAATGAATTAAAAGGAGTTACCTAATACATTTTGCATAAATTAAATTTGAGTTCGCTAATACAAATGCAAGTTTGAATGAAAACAGGTGTGGCCTATTTCAGATGTACGGACTACGTAGTATTGATTTCTAGTGGATTATAGAAGTTTCGATTTATTTATTTTTCGATATAAATAAGCAAACAAAAATATCAGATAGTCAGTTTTAATTTTGCAATTAAAAGTGTTTTACAAATATTCGAAAGTATAAGGAATAATCGGAGGTACTTGAGCCTGGGTACTAATAGTGAAAGAATCTGAACACAGTGGAATAGTAAATACAGATTTTACGATTCCGAATATTATTGATTCAAATTGTGGAAAAGCGGTGAAGTTTATTGTACATAAATTGGAGACCCTGGAATTTATTGTAAGGAAAAACGGAAACTGCTGTAATTTGTTGACAAATAAAGTTTGAGATTCTGTTAGCCAAAGATCTGTCTTTTTACTGTCGTGTTTGTTCAATAATCTAAAAGAACCAACGAAGAGTCGTTACAGTGGTGTCAGAAGTGGGATTATTGAAACAATGGTCAAGACAGTAAATATTAGTGATCTCAGCCAGACCCAGCTGAAGGATGAGTTGAAGAAAAGGAATGCTCCAATCCACGGAACGAAGGCAGAACTTGCATTTCGGCTGCGTAAAGTTTTAGAAGAAGCAGGCCAAAGCACAGAGGTCATAGAGGTAGAGCCGGAGGAAGCTCCCGTCCAGAATGCCCCAGCAATTGATCCGATGATGATGTTGATGAAAGAAATGATGGCACAGCAACAACAACAATTTGCTGATATGATGGCCAAACAAGGAAACAATCTGATGGCCCGACAAGAGAAACTGGCAGCAGAACAAAAAGTAGAGCAACAACAACAACTTGCTGATATGATGGCTCGACAAGAGAAACAGGCAGCAGAACAAAAAGTTCTAGCAGCAGAACAAAAAGTAGAGCAACAACAATTTGCTGATATGATGGCAAAGCAAGGAAACATTCAACAAAAACAATTTGCTGATATGATGGCAAAACAAGAAAGTCTACGTGAAGTAATCGAGTCACGTATATCCAGTGCGGAGGTCAAAATCAACCACATAGAAAGGGAGCTGCGGAAAGTTACCGAAGAACATGAAGAGAAACTACGCAATCTCTCGAGTGAATTACGCCAAGAAATAGCACAAGGAAAGTCAGGTAACACGATCAATCCATCAACTACTTCAGCCCCAGCTAGAGTGAAAACACCCGCATTTGATGGATCTACATCTTATCAGATATTTAAGATGCAATTTGAGATAGCAACAACTGGGGTTGATCACCAGCAAAAAGCAAACGCGCTTATATTGGCATTGAAGGGACCTGCTGCTGAAATTTTGCAGACACTATCAGCGACAGAACGTGATTACAGCAAGATTATGGAGGCCTTAGAAGTAAGATACGGGGAAAGTCATATGCAAGCTCTCCATCGCATGCAGCTCAAGACACGAAAACAAGGAGTCAGCGAAACCATGCAAGAATTAGAGGCTGACATTGTGAGACTGGTTAATCTATCATATCCGAATTATAACGCTGAACACCGAGACGAACTGGCAGCTGATACATTCATCAATGCTCTTCGAGATGTGCAAATGAGAAACCAGCTTTATCTAAGCGGAAAGAAGCTACCTGCAGAAGTCTTAGCATTGGCCCTGCAAATGGAAGCTGGAAAAAGAGCGTACGGTTCAGATAGAGTACGTCAGATGGAAGTTACTGAAGAACCTATAAAAGCTGCGCTTGATGAAGTGATCATGCGTGTCAAAAGTTTGGAAGATAAACCTGAACGAAATCAACGAAGTAGATCTAGCAGAGTAAGATTCTGGAACTGTGGGAAGTTGGGGCACATCCGAAGAGAATGTAAATGGGAGCCACACCCGGAAGACAGAGGCCGCGTTCCGGATTCGGGAAACTAGATTGTGCCAGTTTTGAAGGGCGAAAGCTGGCTCAATTACAATGCCCTACAGTGGTGGTATCACAAGTAAAAAGAGAAAATAGTAGTCTAGTCTTAGAAGCAACCGTTGGAAGCAGATCGTGCATGTTGACTTTGGACACAGGTGCTTCGAGATCAATAGTGCGTCCAGATGTGGTTTGTGATAGTCAGATCGATACAGCAAGACGATTCACCCTAAAAACAGCTACGGGTGAAACAGTTCTAGTTCATGGAGAAAGCGACCAAGAGGTTCACCTTGGAGGAAATTCATTTAGGCACCGATTTATTGTAGCAGATATAGAAGATGACTGCATAATTGGGCTTGACTTCATGAAAGAATACAATTTTATATTAGATCTGGGAAGCCACGTACTGAGATATGGAAACACAGAAATAGTGCTAAACGCCACCAACGACAATGCTGAGGTCCGTGTTATTAGTGATGGACCAACTGAGATCCCGGCAAAATCTGAGAAAATCATATGGACTAAGCTACTAGATAAAAGTGACCAAAATTCACTTGTGATGATTGAGCCAGCTAACAACGACTTTGGGGGAAACATTATGATTGGCCGAACGCTAGTTGCAGCAAAAGAGGGAGTAGTTCCAGTGCAACTGATTAACTTCTCAAATAAACGAGTGGTCATCAATCATGGAGAAGAAATCGCCAAATGCAGCACCATAAAAGAGATAATCAGCTGTGAAGAAGAGCAAAAGGTCTTCATGCAGAGAAACAATCCCGCATTAGTAGCAATACTTCAAGATCTTAGTAAAAGAATGAATCCAGCCGAATTCAAAGAAATCAAGAGGGTATTAACGAAGATGAGCAGCGTTTTCTCTACTGGAGACGAAGATGTTGGAAGAACAAACATCGTGCGACATAGGATCAACACTGGAAACGCTCATCCTATCAGACAGCCTCCTAGAAGACTACCACTGGCTAAACACGAGGAAGTGCAAGGAATGCTGGACAAAATGAAAAGTGATGGAGTCATCAGGCCATCTAAGAGTCCATGGAGCTCACCAGTGGTGCTAGTTAGAAAAAAAGATGGGTCGGCTCGTTTTTGTGTAGACTATCGAAGGCTCAATGAGGTAACCATTAAAGACAGCTATCCACTGCCACGAATTGATGACACACTGGATACACTATCAGGGGCCAAATGGTACAGCACATTAGATCTGAAGAGTGGCTACTGGCAAGTTGAAATGCATCCAGAAGATCGACGAAAGACAGCATTTTCTACTGGCAATGGGTTGTGGGAGTTCAATGTGATGCCGTTTGGTCTATGCAATGCCCCAGCAACATTTGAACGTCTAATGGAATGCGTGTTGCATGGTTTAACCTGGAAGGCCTGCCTAGTTTATCTTGATGACATCATTATAATGGGTCGCAACTTCGAAGAGCATCTAATGAACCTCGAAGAAGTACTCAGAAGAATAAGTAATGCCAACATGAAGTTGAATCCGGTAAAGTGCAATCTCTTCCACAAAGAAGTGAAGTACCTTGGACACATCATTACAGAACATGGAGTCAGAACCGATCCCGAGAAGATTGATGCTGTGAAAAATTGGCCAGTACCGAAGAATGTTCATGAGCTACGCAGTTTCCTTGGCTTTTGCACCTATTATCGAAGATTCGTGGAGAATTTTGCGAATATCGCCAAGAGTCTACATAAATTGACAGAGGCAAATACCAAGTTTCTGTGGACAACCGAATGTAATGAGGCATTCTGCCGTTTAAAAGGAAAACTATGCAACACCCCTATACTAGCCTATCCAGAATCCGGAAAGATGTTCATTCTGGACAAAGACGCAAGCAATGTAGGAACCGGAGCGGTTTTGTCACAGAAAGTTGGAGACGATGAGAAAGTGGTGGCCTACTTCAGTAAAGTTCTGTCAAAGCCGGAGCGGAATTACTGTGTCACGAGGAAGGAGTTGCTAGCTATCATCAAGGCTGTGAAACATTTCCACAAGTATTTGTGTGGACAGCCATTCCTGATTCGCACGGACCATGCTGCTCTAAAATGGTTATTACAATTCAAATTTCCTGAAGGACAAGCAGCAAGATGGATAGAGATCCTGCAGAACTACGACTTCAAAGTTGAACACCGCAAGGGGAGGATCCATGGTAACGCCGATGCCCTGTCCAGAAGACCCTGTATAGAGGAGTGCAAGTCATGTAGCAGAACTGAGGGAAATGAGGCAATGAAAGTGAACCAAATCAAGTTCCAAACTCCTGAAGATTGGTGTACCGAGGCAATTAAAAGAGAGCAGCTAGAAGATCCAGCTACGGCTCCAGTATTGAAATGGAAAACCGAGGGAAGGCGGCCAGAGTGGAAAGAGGTATCACCTTTAAGTACGGAAGTGAAATGCTACTGGGCGCAATGGGACTCACTATTTATGGACAACGGGATACTTAAAAGAAAATGGGAGTCCGCTGATGGAAAGGAAGTGTTAGAACAACTGGTGTTGCCATCAAGTCGAGTGGAAGAGGTACTGGAAAAGCTGCATGGAAGTATTTCTGGAGGACACCTGGGAGTCAATAAAACCCTGGCTAAAGTAAGGGAGAGGTTTTATTGGGTAAGGTATCGAACAGACGTGGAGCAATGGTGTCGGCGATGCGATACTTGTGCAGCGAGCAAAGGACCAAAAACTAGAACTCGAGGAGAGATGCAACAGTACAATGTGGGTGCCCCAATGGAGAGAATTGCTATAGACATCGCGGGGCCATTTCCGGAAACGACAAAAGGTAACAAATACATCATGGTGGTCATTGATTACTTTACAAAATGGCCGGAAGCCTATGCAATACCGAACCAGGAAGCAGTTACGGTCGCGGAAACGTTAGTCAATGAATGGATTTGCAGATATGGAACACCGCTCGAGTTGCATACGGACCAGGGAAGGAATTTCGAATCTCAATTGATGGAAGAGCTGTGCAGAACACTCGACATTAGAAAAACACGAACTACACCTATGAACCCGCAGTCGGATGGCATGGTAGAACGATTCAACCGAACCATGGAAGAACATTTGTCAAAGGTAGTAGAAGCCAACCAAAGAAATTGGGACAAGGATCTTCCGTTATTCTTGATGGCCTATCGTAGCACAGTGCACGATACGACAAGTGAAACGCCAGCGAATATCATGTTCGGAAGAGAACTACATCTTCCTAGTGACATCGAGTTCGGCATCCCTAGAGGTCTGGTATCCACGAAAACAGATTATGTGGGACAACTAAGGGAGAAGATGAATAAAATCTATCAGCAGGTTCGAGACCACATTAAGATTGCCAGTGACAAAATGAAAACCAGGTACGACATAAATGCAAATAGTGGCGGTTTTCAAGAAGGAGAATTGGTATGGCTATACAACCCCAGAAGAACTAAGGGAAGATCACCCAAGCTGCAGCCAGATTGGGAAGGCCCATATAAAATAATCAAACGAATTAATGATGTTATCTACCGCATACAAAAGGGACCCCGTACCAAGATGAAAGTGATACATCTGCAAAGGTTGGCACCGTACCAAGGTAACAGCACCAATGCGATCTCTGATATTGTTCGGGACGAACAAAACTAAATGGACTGCAATGTAATAAACTTCGTCCAGAATGGGTTAATTTTATTTACTCATTCATGAATTGAAAGTTAACTCCTTTTTCAATATTTTACTTGTATTGCAAATTGTATTGCATAAATTAATGTAAATTAAATTTGTTATACAAATGTTTACATTAATGAATTAAAAGGAGTTACCTAATACATTTTGCATAAATTAAATTTGAGTTCGCTAATACAAATGCAAGTTTGAATGAAAACAGGTGTGGCCTATTTCAGATGTACGGACTACGTAGTATTGATTTCTAGTGGATTATAGAAGTTTCGATTTATTTATTTTTCGATATAAATAAGCAAACAAAAATATCAGATAGTCAGTTTTAATTTTGCAATTAAAAGTGTTTTACAAATATTCGAAAGTATAAGGAATAATCGGAGGTACTTGAGCCTGGGTACTAATAGTGAAAGAATCTGAACACAGTGGAATAGTAAATACAGATTTTACGATTCCGAATATTATTGATTCAAATTGTGGAAAAGCGGTGAAGTTTATTGTACATAAATTGGAGACCCTGGAATTTATTGTAAGGAAAAACGGAAACTGCTGTAATTTGTTGACAAATAAAGTTTGAGATTCTGTTAGCCAAAGATCTGTCTTTTTACTGTCGTGTTTGTTCAATAATCTAAAAGAACCAACGAAGAGTCGTTACAATATATTAAATTGTACCTACCTAATTTTACCTGATTCTACCTATGTCAAAACTATTTCATGGGTATATATGTATATATATATTGATTGGATTGCCTTATAATCAATTATATTCCAAAATATTTAGAAGACATAACGTTTAGAAAAGATAATAATAGAAATGCTTTTCAAATTGTGCTGTAACTTGTACGGTCTCAAAAATCATCAGCGAACATCAAAAAATGTGAAACTGGTCACACCAGCTGTTATTCAAAAAGCTGCGACCCTAAATTTTACTTTGCGTGATGACCAGTTTATATGTGAAACATGTCGCACTTATATCTATAAAAATAAGGTAAATTTAATTATTTTATTAAAATGAATAAAAATTCATATGCAACTAATATTTTCTATACAGCAGCTTTCATGTTCGGAAACTATCGATAGTGAAATTATTTCTATAAATCAGGATGTTGAAAATGTTCCAACGAACGAAAATATTCAAATACCTCCAGCATCTTTAGATCCATCACCAGTTTCGGTTGATACAATATCTCCACCAGTTCCTGAACTACTTAATGACATTTTAGAAGATATTAACAATGTTCTTGGAAGGTTAGCCGAATCTCCTATCAAACAAAATCATATTACAACAGGAAGTTATAAAAAAATTGCAAGTGTCACATCGGCAATAAGTCAAAGAATATTTCAAGTAGATTCAGTTAAAGTGTTATCACCAAACGAGGAATGTGAATATACATCATGGCTTATGAACCTTAAAAAAGAGTTTAAAGATGCCGGCTGTAAATCAAAACAAGTGTTTTTGTTGACAACTCTACCACGTAAATTTTAGTCAAATCAACGTATCGAGGATGAATTTAATGCATCAAGACGACTGGTAGAATTCGCCATGGATCTGTTGGAAACAGTAGGTCCTTACAGTTGGCCTCAAAGCAAACAAGTGCACAGTTTGTCACAAAATATAGTAAAACAAATTCAAACATACTTCTTATCAGAGGAAATTAGTAGAACAATGCCTGGCCTTAAAGATGTTGTTACTATTACAGAAGGATCGACAAAAATTAAGAAATCAAAGCGGTTGGTGTTATGGACCCTCACTGACATCTACGAAATGTTCTTGGAAGAAAACAAAGAACTCAAGGATTCCACTGTTTTTTACCGGATAACACTACACCCGATAAAATAATTGCCAAAATGTTTTCTTTTTCTGATGATCATAAATATTTCAATTTAAAGGCAAAAAAAAATATATAAATTAATTTTTTAATGTATTTATTTATAATATTGATTAAATTATAATGTTTATAGGAAAAATATTTTTTTAATGTTTTTTTCTAATGTTAGTGTTGGTGATGTTGAAATTATAACAAAATCTTCGATCATTGGGATCTCCAATTCTTATTCTGAATAAAAACCTGTTTCTCAATCAGAAATACACAAAAAATGGTTCAAATTTATTGCAGGTGTTAAAATATGAAATGTTTAATTTATTAGATCCACATTTAGTACAGGATTATTAACTTAATAAAAAAACACATGTGAATTTTTCATATACCAAACTTTAAAAAATCGTAAGAAAAAATCCATATTGAATTGCTGACTTTTTATTTCTCAATTTCATAGCTGCATATGTTTACTTTAAAATTTGTGAAAAACAAAAAAAAAAAGCCTACTTTTTGAGATATGAGCTTTGAAGTAAACCAAGGTTTTACGCGCCGCCTAGCGGAAAAGAGAAAAGTTATTAATTTTAAACTTACTTATTTCAATTATTCAATTATTTTCCTTTTTACTTGCAAAAATATACGTAAGTCGGATGAAATTTGTGGCACCTATTCACAAAACATTGCCATCATTACCAAAAACTACGTGAAAAAGCCTCAAAATTCAACCGCGCATAACTCTGATTCAGAGTACACAAAAAATAAAAGCAGAAATTACTTTTTTCCTTTCGTCAATGCCAACAAAATATCAAAATTTCAGATTTTTAAAAAATAGTTGTTTTTTTTTCGATGTACGTTTTCAAAATAATAGCCCATATACGGCTGTTTTCAATGAATATTAAAAGATTTACAGCAAATCAATCTGTCAATATTTTTGACAGTTCGTTGTTTAATTCGCGATTGTGTGTTTTTTTATTAAATCACTTATCGATGCGTTTAAAAAGTTAACAAACCTTCAAGAACTTTAACAAACTATTATTGATTAATACAAAAGATTATTTCAAAATAGTAGAGATATTTTCGTCAATGGAAATTTGCAATTGCCATTATTCCGCAACCATTTAATCAAACGTTTCTGATGATGGTTTATATATTGATTGAGATTTACCATTTCTGATGATGGTTTATATAATGATTTGAGTTGGTCAACGAATAAATAAACTGACTGTCATACAATTCGTTTTTGTATTAAATGTATGTAATCGCCATATTGTGCGCAATGTGCTTGGGAAAAAATTAAAGCAAAACTTGCAACAGATTGCAACTGACTTATGGAAAATATAACGTAGAACGTTTATTTAATATTATCATTTAACATTTATTTATTAACCAGCCAAATTGTGCAACTGATCGTAATGCCAACCACAGCATACTATACCCCTTACGAGGCTTGAGTAATACTTTTATTCTGTATTGAGTAAAGTTTTATTCCTGTCGTGGAAATTGATTTAATGAGCGAGTGCGTAAGGGTAAACGATGAGGAAGTCGTTATCGGGCCTGTGTTCGATTCCTGCCAGGCACGTTTTTATTTATGAATTTTATTTTCCTTTTCCTTTTTTTATTTTATTTTTATTCTTTAATCATTTTTAATCGTACAATTGAATGGAAACACATGCGTAGATATCGTATATGAATACGCAAAATTATTTTCATTTTGAGATTGTCCTCAATCATAACCAATATAATTTTTAACAAAAACCCATATATTCTCATTTTAGGGAACCATTAGTACACTTTTATATGCATTCCTAATCAAATGTTTGAATAAAAATTAATTCATAGTCGTGGTAGTGATCCGAAACTTGAAATGTGTACAAATAATTTGTTAAACAATTGTGATTAAGTTTCAATTTTCTTTATGACAGCTGCTAAATAGAGAAGTGGATAGCGTACGGTCCTGGAGAATCAAAGGTTATGAGTTCGATCCCCGCTGCAGGCGTTTGTAAAGATGCGAAATGTGTAAAATATATTGTAATTTCCGATAAAAGATTAACTCAATAGCAGCAATATACAAAAAAAACGAGTTTAATGCGCCAATTAGCCAAAATAACTAAAGGAAAGAATCACCAATTTTTTTTTCAGTGGCATCGCTTCTTGAATAGGCACTGAGTAATTCTCTTGAGTAAAGATTTACTCAAGCACTTTATTCAAGTAATTTTGACAGTATTTGAATAAGCCTTGAATAACAACTTTTGTACAACTTTATTCAAACACTTATATAAAACATGTATAAAGCATTATATATGTCTTCTTGAATAAAGAATATTTTTTCATACGCCTTTTCTCCTTGAGAAGAGCTTGTATAAAACTTTTCTCATGCATAGTTCAAGAATTTTAAATTTCCCCTTCCATTTTAAATTCCTCTTTTAAAGCTTTACTCAATGATTACCTAGGTTAAATTGTTACCTGGGGTGGATACTAATCCCGGCTAGCGCCTCGATTTGCAAACTCCACATACGCCCAAAATCTTTAGCTTTACGTCCTAGCATCATAATGTACTATTCTGACGTCTTTTATTTATGCCCACTGGTCTACTATTTTGTTTACTATTCTTTCTTTATGAGTGCATCTGTAGCCCTATTTCTGTACATCGTGAAATAGGAATTGAGAAATAAATTACAGCAATTTTTTCATAACTATAGTTTTAACTATTTAACTATAACGATAGTATTCCGTGCCGCGGGAAATAACAATTTCGTAGATCAGACAATAGATAGGATCGGACAAAACAAAGTGTCCTGGAAGTTGTTCTAAATACAAAACAAAATCAATTGTGTTAGAATAGTGAAAATGATATCTAACGCCTTGATATTTTAAGGAATTTGATTAAACAGGAAAACCATTTTTCATCCCTTCCTAGACACAGGTTTGAGGCGAATCAATAGGTAAAATGTCATTCAGTTTCAAATAAGTTTAAATTTCGAAATCACTACCACAAAAATTTCTATTTAAAAATAACCAAAATTATCATTTTTTAAAATTAATAAAAAATTATTCGAAATTTGCTTTTTTAAAGTTAATTAAAAATTATTCGAAATTCGTTTTATGAAAGTTAATTAAAATTATTCGATATTTTTGTTTTATATTGTAAAAATATTTTTGAAGTGAAAACTTCTTTAGCCGCGTTATGAAATTTTGTATGAGGTAAAATTTATATATTCCCGTTACCATGTTATATATCGTCGCTTTAATAATGAAATAACGTATGCCATATATACGTTGTTTTTATATAATGGGTGCGCTGCATTCCCCATAAGGATGTCTATAAAGTAGCATTTTAACATTTTCCAATTTTTTTATAACTGGGGGTGAAAATTAATATATTGTTAATTAACGTACATGCAAATTTGAATTCGGTTAAATATTAAAACAGCGTAAATGCATGTACGATATTTCAATTCCTACAGAATAATAACTTGGGTAAAATCAGTGTCGTATACTTTACATACATTACGATCGCCACACGAAATGGTACATCTAAAATATTGTATAAGCATCATTCATTACTACATGATATGCCGGTTCATATAAATAAAAAATTGTAAGAATATTATGCGTTAGTTCAATAATAATTAGTTTTAGGCTTAGTCGTACTTCCATGCAAAATGAAATAACGTATATGAAATATGAAATAACGTATAAGGTACCTGATTGACTTTTCACCTCTTTTTAGGTAGAAAAGCCAGCAGGTACCAATGTGTAATTTTAATATGCTATGGGGAAATTAGTCAAGATTAATTGGTAGAAATTTTTTTTCCAATATCTTTATTCATTCAATAGTGCTGCCGAGTTTACGAAAATCAGAAAATCGAAAAATCTTTAAACGCAATTATCTCGAAACTACACTTTTGCGAATACGTTGTTTCATTATTAAAGCGACGATATGCATTTTTGAAGAATAAAAAAATATTTTTTTTAAAATATGAATACATCTATCATTTCTTTCTGTTTCAAATTGCGATGTGGATATCGTGCTCGACTGATGTTCTGTAGGTCGTGAGTTCAATTCTATGGAACATATTTTTATTGTTTTTTTTTTTAATTTTTATTAAATACCATTAAAATAATTTTTTTTATTAATGAATTAACAAAAATAATAAAAATTTCTTTATACGAATTTTAAAAAATTGATCTATAATGCAGTTTTTTAAAGTTATATTGCCACTGTCTTTTGCAATTTGCATTCGAGTCATCATGCTAAATAAATATTGGATATATATAAAATTTAAAGTATGTTAGTTTGTCCTTTATGCATTAATACATTAATCATCATGAAAATTTGGGAAGCTGTTGTGTACACTTAATTTGCTTTTTATTTAACTATCGTTTTAAACGGTAGTTTGCTTTGATCAATGTTTTTTTTTTGTTGAACATAATTTTTATGAAATTAAAAATAACGTAAGAAAGATAGGATAACCTGAAACAATTACATTTGTATATCAAAATTATATGTATTTCAATTTAAATTAACACAGAATGAATTTAAAAATTTTATCATCTTCAAAAAATATGTTGTTGGTTTGGAATTGTACAAATACATGAATCTAAAATTAAGTGAAGACTTAATACTTGTAACTTGATACTTGATAACATCGATTATATCGATTTTAAGCTCACAATTACGAGACGGAAATCGCATAAATTCTATACAAAGAAACATAGCTTATGTATGATTAAACATGGATGGCAATCATGATAAATAATATAATTAAAAATGGTGGCACTTAGCCGATAGTGATTTGCAAACGGCAACAATGCGCATTAATACCAATGAATTTGCTTAGCCTTCCGCAGGATGATTTGTAAAATTTAAACTTGTTGATCTATGGGTGTGACAACCACGCGAACTTTAGTCCCTGCTATTGGCATATGAGTTATCCTAAGATATCGTACCACTGACAATAGCAGTGCAATCTCATTAGCCAAAGTGATATCTTAGGGGTGCTGGCGGATGAAGTATTTTCAATCAACTATACCATCCCTTACTCTAAGTTATGGAATATTCTTTGATGATTCGCTATTTTTTTTAAATAAAATGTGTTTGGTAGTAGAAATTACAAGGTGTGTCACAACAACACATAAAAACTTTTAAGAACAAGGTCCCACAACAACATGCTTTCTAAGGTGTTGATAGACGCAAATTTTTATATGATATGCTGTGATTATTTTAAAATATAAAAATGTATATATAATACTTGCTTGAATGCTGATAGATGTGAAACCCAGAATAATTTTAATGATTTTAATTTAAACATTTTGAAATTTTAATTTGCAATGCTACAATAATTGGAAGATACCAAAAAAACACAAATATTTCACAGATTTAAGTTTTCACTTCTATCGGCAGTCCTTAATACTGCCTTCTTTTTTTTTTAAATAAAAATTATTCGATATTTGTTTTATTAAAGTTAATTAAAAATAATTTAAGACAGTTAAAAAAATCATTAATCTATTTTTTAAAAAATCATTAATTAAAAAACTTAAAATTAAGGAAACATTAAAATGAAGCATATATTATTGTAATAAATTATTAATAAAACTAATTAATTGGTTTATTGGGTTAAACTATTAAGTCTTATAAAATAATCCTTGACCCAGAAAATTAAAAAAAAATTTGTTATCTAAAAAAATTATTAACAAATTCCTATTGTTATAAACAAATAAAATGACAAAATCGATTTTTAGTCATTGTTCAAAAAAAAAGAGTTTTTAGTACAACCATCGTATTCTACGTTCAATTTTCTATAAAAAAACGTTTATTTAATTAATGGGGAATGAGTTTCACTTTTACAAATGCATGAATTTTTCCAACGCGGGACGACAAAAATTTATGGAATTTAATTTTGTCCCGCGCTCGACAATTTATTTGTAACAGTAAAAATCGTTTCCCTATTAATAAAACATGCGTTTTTATTGAAACTTCTTCGTTTAGGTAAATTTTTCTTTTCAATAATTACAACTGACACGAACTGATATTTTCCAACCAATATGCTTCTATGGTCCACAAAATCGGGTCCTTTAGTGTAAATGGTTCTTTTCGATAATTACAACTTTTGTAAAAACCGACATTTCATATGATATGAACTAATATTTTCCAACCCCACTGTTCCGATTAGTCCAAAAATCGTTTTAGAAAACCTCTCCACTTACTCTAATTCTAATATTCAAAACGACGATATTTTCCAACTGTTTCTTTTAGTTGAGAGCAGCTGAAGCATGATTGCACCATATTTCATGTTCAACTGCATTTCATGTCATATAAATAATTAATTTTTTTTATCAACATTTTACATTGGAAGAAACAATATAATGCTAACGTTTGACGATATAATGTTAACCTATGTATAGTACAGATTGTAATTGTTTTGCTACCCGCTGCACAGATGGAATACTGGTTCTTGAATTGATGTAGCAAACATAGTTTCGTATCTTGTACCAGAATATTGTACCAGTACTTATTATTTTAATGCATGCATCTCAAATGGCACAAATCGTTTGTTGATTACAAGAACAATATGACACAAATATTTATTGACCGATTTACTGAAATCATGATTGAATAGATAATGCCCAAACGCTTTTGGTTTTGAATTAATCTTGTGTAAAAAGTGGTTGGAATGAATGTAACTGAACTAGGGATGTAATATAACTGACCTTCAAGTAAATTTGTCCGATCACTAACGTCCAAGAAAGTGGATTACAATGGTAGTTATAAGAAAAGAAGATTTACATCACTTCAAATCAAAGTAGAACTAGCGTACAGTCTCAATCTGGCTACTTCTATATCTTTCAACACTACTGACATTCTGCGGCACTACTCGCAAGACAATACCAACCATTTGCATTTTTTCTTATTTTGCAATTTTAATGTGTAGAACCGAGGTCCCACAACAACATGATTTTTTCAAAAAAAGAACCCAATAAGTTGGAGCCTTTCCCATATATAACATGTAAGTATAATTAATGCAGATGTAAACTTTTTTCAAAAAGCTTTATTTGTCATGACCTGAATTATTTGTTTTGTGTACCAATATTAAAACAATTGACGATAAAAAACACTTTTGCTATTATTATTGTTATTATTTTTATCGATTTACCATTATTATGATGTAAGAGTTATAGTAAGTATTTGAACGTTTTTGGAATTTTATAACAGAATTTAATTTGTTTTAATTTGATTTTCTTTTTGTTGAAGCTGAAATTTTAGTCTTTTCCGTTAAAAAAAATGTTTAAATAATACACGCTAAGACAATTATTATGTCAAATAGATCTCTTATTACTAAAAGAAACAAATAAGTTAACAAAAATAATGATTTATTAAGTCTTCAAAGTTTGTAACTTGTTATATTAATGTTGTATTTTTGCTGTTTTTTACTATTAGTCACATTCAATGTCCATCTGATTGTTATAATTGTCTTTCAAACAAAATTTTCGCTCGAATTTTTTAAGAGGCGGTAACCATGTTTTATCATGCGACAATATTTTTGATCGTATCGTATTTTGTGTCCATAAATACATAACTAGAGAAGATTTCAAAAGTAAGTTTTATCGATAATTAATTAACATTAAATTATTTTGTTTATTAAAAACATATAACATATATTAATACAATGACATTTTACAAACATATTATTTTTGGGATTATCGCCCAAATCTATGTGTTTTTGTTAACAAATTAATTTAAAATTAAAAATATGGATATGAAAAAATAGTTTTTTTACGTGCCATTTCTGAAAAAACAGTTTTTAAATATGCATATGTATTTTTATAAATGCTAAATACAATAGGAGGTTCCCTTTAAAAAAATTGTGTGACCAACGTAACGTGAGCTGACCAACGTAACAGAGAAAAAACACATAAGAAAATAATGTATTTCTGACAACAATTTCAATACTTATTTATTTTTTTTTCCATCTTTTATACAATTTATTTGTTTACTTTCTATCTTTGGTATCAATAATGACGGGCAATTTTCCAATTAGATTAATTTTTCCACACAACATAAACTTCATTGAGGTTTATGTTTCCATGGAATGACCCTAAAGTAAACATGCATAATACATTATCTCTTCTATTATTAGCTCATTATTTTTAAATCTCATTTTTAAATTAACATATTACATATAAGCCTATGCTGTCACTTTTTATGTTTGTACCTTAACAAAAAATTAAACCTCATAACTTAATTTCGAAATTATGCAACTAAATTGATTGATTCAATTAATGACATCGATATTCGATGATATCCTAAAATGTCTTATTAACAATCTTTTAACAGTTTTCGAAATACATTATATTTAAATTATTTTACCAATTTAACTATTCCAATGTCACTGATGAGTAAATTTATGTTACGTGACCGTTTTATTTAAAACATAATTACAAAACAAAAAATTATTACTGAGTTGTTTATACACTTTTTCGAATAAATAGTTTATGGAGACGGAAAACATTTTTCCAAAAAAAATATTGAATCTTGGTCGTGTTTACATATAATGAAATACAGATGGTAGTAGCAAGCAAGGTTCTAATTTAAAACTTTCTAACAAATTTCAAAATCAAAAATTTCAGTAAACACTTGGTTTTGTAAGTAGTTAAACATCACAGAAAACTATAAATTAGTTTATAATTTAATTTATTTTAATAATAAATGATAACAACAAATATCAATCATAATAACATCACAGATGATCTATTTATACTCACTAAAGAAATACCTGAATTTCAACTTAAAACGGTCAATTAAAAGTAATTAATGTATAAAACAATTATTTACTCACATCATTTTTGTTTATATTTATTTTCTTAATTATCTGATTTATTTCAACAACAAAACTTATATACCAATAACAAATTATACCACTGATCACTTCTTGTTGAATCAAAGTAATTGTTAAAACTGATTACAAACAAACAAATCAAATTGCAATTTTTTATTAAATTATTCTTTTTTGTTGTTGTATGACGCTTCCCCTCTTATGTTGAAGAGTTTTCTTTCTCTTTATTGTGCTTCTGAGATTAATGATATGAAGAAGATATTTTTATTTTCTTACCTATACCAGTAGGTATATGGAATAGTTATGTATTTTAGTTATTTTAGGACGCTTTCTTCTTTTTATCTTTGAGATCAACTTTTAATTTTAACTACATATTGACCTTTTAACCTGCTGATGTCAGTCCTTTTATGAAGGATATAGTTGTTAGGTCAATCTTAAATTTTAGCTTCTGGAGAAAAGAGGTAAACAATGACAAAATTGTACATACCAAAAGATTTCAGTATGACAACCAACGTGACAGCTATGTTCTTAATTTATTTTCCATAACGAAATTGAAAAACTTGGGCATGTATGTTTGTGATGACCAAGGTAATTTCGTTAGGAGTATGAGTTTATTCTCAGAAGAATTACCTCCCTTAAGAATGGAGAGGTTTTGGCAAAAGGATATCCAATTATAAATCCCGGTATAACCCGACATGGATGGAAAATCGAGTCAAGACGCCGATTTGAAGCCGACCCTTTTCGGTTTCCTTGAAAATTCGGTTTTATTTTATACTAGAAGGTACCCTCACAGCGATGACCGTGCTTCCCAAATAAAGTGGTAAGGCACTGTTTTTTGTTGGAGTAAATACTCTTCTAATTTTTTTTTATTTTCGTTTAATTTAATTTTTAATCTTAATACAAAATTTTTGAAAAAAATTGGAATAGTGGTATCATTTTTCAGTCAGCAGGAGCCATTGGTAAAGGTCTCTAAAGCTATAGATAAATTACTTCAGTTTCAAAGACCAAAGTATTACATTCATGCGCTCAAAGTGAAATTCTTACCCCAACTTTTTTGGCATTTCTCGACGTTTTAGGACCTACTGATTCTAAAAAAGCAAAAAAAATGTATGTCTGTCTGCCGGCCGGCCGTCCGGGCGGCCGTCATTACCTACGCTGCAGGGAAAACCACTGGAGGGATTTCAAAAAAATTTTATTCTAAAAATAGGTATACTCAAGGGACATGTTTGAAAGAACGCTGTGTTCGATAGCTGTATCGGGAGTGTGTCAAAAAAATCGTCAAGTGTGTCAAAACAAGGAAATTTGCATATTTTTTGCTTAAAAAACGTTCATTTTAAGTGAGTAGGAACATTGAATTTGGAAAAATCTTGATGGTCGGGATTGGTATGTGAAACCAAAATCTAGATTATTGCATTATAAGTTTGCCAAAAAAATGTTGTAAAGTGTGTCAAAAGAAAGATTTTTATTTATTTGTTTACCCAATTTTTCGGAAAAAAATTAAATTAATTATTTGTTTGAAAAAATTTTATTATTATTATTGAGAATTATGACATTATAAGTTTATCAAAAAATGTTGTCAAGTGTGTCAAAAGAAAGATTTTTATTTATTTTTTTACCCAATTTTTGGAAAAAAATAAAATTATTTGAAATGATTTTATTATTATTATTGAGAATTATGGCATGATAAGTTTGTCAAAAAAATAATGTCAAGCGTGTCAAAAAATGATTTCATTTATTTTTTTAGCCAATTATTTTTTGGAAAAAAAACGAAGCAGTTTTTATGACGTATATGTAATTGAAAATGAAATTGGACATGGAAATTTTTGAATTTGTTATAGATTTTTAAATATTTTTGGAATTTTGAAAAAAGTTTGTATTTTTGATTTTGTAATAATTTTTTTGCAATATTTTTAGAATTTTGAAAAAAGTTTTAAGTTTTGATTTTGTAAGAATTTTTGGAATATTTTTAGAATTTTGAAAAATTTTTAATTTTTGATTTTATTATAATTTTTAGAATTTTGAAAAAATCTTCAATTTTTGATTTTGTAATAATTTTTGCAATACTTTTAGAATTTTGGAAAAAGTTTGGATTTTTAAGAATTTTTGAAATATTATTGGAATATAGAAAAAATTTAAATATTTGATTTTATTCTAATTTTTGGAATATTTTTGGAATTTTGAAAAAGTTTGATTTTATTTAATTTAACAATATTTTTGGAATTTTGATTATAATTTTCCGGCAACTTCAACGTATTGATGTTTCGTGTATTGATTTTCCGACAACGTATTGATGTTTCGTTGATGTTTCGTTTTGATTATAAGTATCCAGCAACGTATTGATGTTTCAATTTTTGATTTTGTAAGAATTTTTTGAATATTTTTAGAATTTTGGAAAAAGTTTGGATTTTTAAGAATTTTTGGAATATTATTGGAATTTAGAAAAAGTTTGAATATTTTATTGTGATTTTTGGAATATTTTTGGAATTTTGAAAAAAGTTTTTGATTTTGTTATAATCTTTGCAATATTTTTAGAATTTTGAAAAATTTTTTGAATTTTATATATATATTTAGAATTTTGAAAAAAGTTTCAATTTTTGATTTTGTAAGAATTTTTGGAATATTTTTAAAGTTTTGAAAAATTTTAAATTTTTGATTTTATCATAATTTTTGGAATTTCGAAAAAAGTTTGAATTTTTGATTTTGTAATAATTTTTGCAATATTTTTAGAATTTGGGAAAAGTTTCAATTTTTAAGAAATTTTGGAATATTATTGGAATTTAGAAAAAGTTTATATATTTGATTTTATTCTAATTTTTGGAATATTTTGGGAATTTTGAAAAAAGTTTGATTTTATTTAATTTTTAAAATATTTTTGGAATTTTGAAAGAAATATGAATTTGTGATTTTGTAATATTTTCTCGAAACGCTAAATGGAGAGGTTTTTGAGCACTTTGCTGAGTGTATCATATTTTCAATAAATTATGTTAATTTATGATCTGTTATAATTTTCCGGCAACGTATTGATGTTTCGTGTTAGTTTTGTAATAAATTTCTAAACAGAGATAAAAACATACTTGTACTTTAACAAAGAGCTATGTTTGATAAACATCGCTGCCCAAAACTAAAAACCATGTCCTCACAAAAGTTTTTTGCCGAAAACTATATCAAAATCCTTAACACAGACCGAAGTATTGATATCTCAGAGCTGTGAGATTTCAGCCCCTCCATATTTTTATTATTATTATTGAGAACTATGGCATTATAAGTTTGTCAAAAAAATGTTGTCAAGTGTGTCAAAAGAAAGATTTTTATTTATTTTTTTACCCAATTTTTTGGAAAAAAATAAAATTAATAATTTGTATGACATGAAAATATATTATTATTATAGAGAATTATGGCATTATAAGTTTGTCAAAAAAATAATGTCAAGCGTGTCAAAAAATGATTTCATTGATTTTTTTAGCCAAATTTTTGGGAAAAAAATATAGCTGTTTTTATGACGTATATGTAATTGAAAATGAAATTGGACATGGAAATTTTTGAATTTGTTATAGTTTTTGAAATATTTTTGGAATTTTGAAAAAAGTTTGTATTTTTGCATTATTTTTAGAACTTTGAAAAAAGTTTGATTTTATTATAATTTTTACAATATTTTTGTAAGAATTTTTGGAATATTTTTGGAATTTTGAAAAATTTTAAATTTTTGAATTTATTATAATTTTTGGAATTTTGAAAAAAGTTTCAATTTTTGATTTTGTAATAATTTTTGGAATATTTTGAGAATGTTGAAAAAAGTTTGATTTTATTATAATTTTTACAATATTTTCGGAATTTTGAAAGAAATATGAATTTGTGATTTTGTAATATTTTCTCGAATCTCCAAATTGAAGGTTTTTGAATAGTTTGCTGAAAATGAAAATGAAATTGGACATGGACATTTTGGAATTTGTTATAGTTTTTGAATATTTTTGGGATTTTGAAAAAGTTTCAATTTTTTATTTTGTAAGAATTTTTGGAATATTTTTAGAATTTTGAAAAACTTTAAATTTTTGATTTTATTATAATTTTTATAATTTTGGAAAAGGTTTCAATTTTTGATATTGTTATAATTTTTGCAATATTTTTAGTTTCGGAAAAAGTTTGAATTTTTGAATTTTTAAGAATTTTTGGAATATAATTAGAATTTAGAAAAAGTTTATATTTTTGATTTTATTCCCATTTTTGGAATATTTTTAGAATTTTGAAAAAAAAAAATTTTTAATTTTATTTCTAGTTTTAGAATGTTGAAAAAGTTTCAATTTTTTTATTTTTATGTTTTTGGAATACACCTATCCCCCGTTTTACACGGTAGATACGTTCCTGATAAAAACGTGTTAATCGAAAATATAAATTTTGTATGGAAAACCGTGTTAAACGAAAAACGTGGGTTTTTGATCATTTCTTGGGCGACAAACAGATTCGGTAAAACATAAAAGTACCAGTTTAATCCCATAAGATATCGACATAACAGTTAAATTGATTTTCAAAAAGAAACATGTAACATAACCAATAAGAAATTCACAGAAAAATAAAATGTAATTATGCATGCACATACTAGAATGTTGACCTAAATCAAACCTAACTTAACTTGATTCAGTTCGGTGCGACTTGGAAGTTGAATCTGTAATTAATAATTGTGCTTTCTTTTTAGCTAAATCTTGCAAACACCTTCATATTCGAGCTAGTTCAATACTCGGATTATGTTGTTGAAAGAAGTTGCATTATTTATTATCTCCTGGTATAATGGTTGCAATAAAGATGTTTTAATTTTGGATAGAAATACAATTTATCCATTTGTATGCTGCAAATCTTGAAGGTGACATGGAGCATTGTCCAGTAAAAGAAGAACCTTAAATATTATTTTGATTAAATACTATTTTACTTCTGGTACGTAAGAGTTACGTTACTTTCCAATAAATGGAAAGATTTGTTTATTCCTTTTTACCTGGACGCTTTGCCACCTAAGCCTAATCACTCTTTAGTATTGAAAACCTGATCAGCAGCCAAATTCTGTAATTGTGAAGCGGTGAAGTGATAAGTTTTTGAATGAACAGAAACGATGGAATTTTTAACGCTTCACCTCTTCACTGTTACAGAATTTGGCTGCAGGACAGTAAGATGTACCGGAATAAATTTCAGTCAATTTTAGTGGGTACATACTCCTGTGCTGTATCTAAATCAGTAGATGCGCTTTTTAATTTTAAATTTTTCCAAAAAATGCCCGTGTTTAAATATTTCGAACCATTTCGACTTGCAATAAAACTTAAAAAGCATTTTATTTGAGTAGATGGAGTAGATCTATTTAAGTAGATGGCAACTGTTTCACATTTCAAAAATTTTTAAGTCTTACTAGTTATGATATTGGTACAAATTGGAATACGTCTTTGATATTGGTCTTCAAGCAATATCATTAATTTATTTTCCATTGTTTTTATTTTTTTCAAATAAAATGTGTTGTGTAGTAGGAATTACAATATGTATCAAAACAACAGATAAAAACTTTTAACATCACGGTCACCGCAATAACATGCGTTCAACGATGTTGATAGACGCTAATTTTTATTGTTTGTGTTCTTTAAATTTTTTTGAATTGATAACTAAACAATAAATCCAATCATTTAATAAAATATGACAGACCCCAATATTTCATTATAGGATAGAATAAAATTTCACTGCCAGTGTTGTATAATATCTCACGTTAACTCGTATTTCAACAGATAGAATTATTTACTTACAAATTAAGTGTGACCATTGATACACCTACGCATTTTGTATCTAGCTAATAACGATCTATTGCTTAAAATCAACTGCTTTACATAGAGAATCTCTTACAGCCCTTTGCTGATTTACATCAACATGTATTTACAAAATTTTGCTTTGAACACTCATAGGCGTTTTTGTTACATGTTTCTTGTTTTAATTACCACAAGTATGTTTATGATCATAAGTGGTATACCAGAAGGTTTAATGAAAATAAAGTAGATATAAGTGCGTGTAAAACCCAAAATTTGTCTTTTTTTTACAATTTTTTTTTTGGAAATTTTGATTTCAAAAACCGTTTAAAGTCGAAAACGTGTTAAATGACTGCCGTATAAAGCGGGGGATAGGTGTATTACTAGAATTTAGAAAAAGTTTAAATATCTGATTTTATTCTAATTTTTGGAATATTTTTGGAATTCTGAAAAAAGTTTCAATTTTTGATTTTGTATAATTTTTGCAATATTTTCAGAATTTTTGAAAAAAGTTTAATCTTTGATTTTGTAATAATTTTTGGAATATTTTTAGAATTTTAGATGGAATTGTGGAATTGATGGAATTTTGAAATAGTTTGATTTTATTTAATTTTTAAAACATTTTTGGAATTTTGAAAGAAATATGAATTTGTGATTTTGTAATATTTTCTCGAAACGCTAAATGGAGAGGTTTTTGAGCAGTTTATCATCTTTTCAATAAATTATGTTAATTTATGATCTGTTATAATTTTCCGGCATCGTATTGATGTTTCATGTTAGTTTTGTAATAAATTTCTAAACAGAAATAAAAAAATACTTGTACTTTAACAAAGAGTTATGTTTGATATGCATCGCTGCCCAACACTAAAAACCATGTCCTCATAAAAGTTTTTTGCCGAAAACTATATCGAAATCCTTAACCCAGACCGAAGTCTTGATATCTCAGAGCTGTGAGATTTCAGCCCCTCCATATTTTATATATTAAATGTATGTTAAAATTAAAACACATTAGTACACAGTACACACAAATGGTTTATAATATGGGTAATTCTTTTACAAACCGAACGGATTTTGATGAAAATTCATTGACACCTCTTCGATTTGGCTGAAACTGTTTTTGCGGATTCTATGTCGAAAGAAAGATATACGTGTTCCAGGATTTTTTTTTTTTTGAAAATAGAGCTGTTCTAAATTTCGTGAATTTAGTGATTTTTGGCTTGAAGACTTATTTTCAAAAATTCGTATTTCCAAATCTATAAGAGCTACAAAATTTTCACCGACTACTTTTTTGTAGCTGAAAAATTGAACTTTGAGGAAAAATATTTTTTATAAAAAATTTTAACAAATTCATATTATTATAAACAATTTAATTGTTTAAATCGATTTTTAACAACTGCCCCCAAAACGAATTCAGTTCTTAGTCAAAACGAATCCAGTTCTTAGTAAAAATCAAATCTGTAACTTGTTTTCGTTTTTTTTTCTTTTCATTTTTTTTTAAATATTGGTTAAAGTTAAAGTTTAAAGTAATAGAATTCATTATTTATTACTCCCTACTTCGTTTCGTGTGTCATGCTCCAATTTCTATCCAGCATGACGTCGCCTAGATTCTTTTGTCATAAAGACCATTTCTTTCTTTTTAAATAAATCATAAGCTCTTATCATAAAACAATCGTAAAATTTCCATCCCATTCAACAAATTCGATCCCATAAACTATTTTTGCGAGCGAGTCTTTAGAGAATAAATGATCCTATTCGAACACCACGAGAACTATTTAATTGGGCGACAGAATCATTGCCAAACATTACTTGTCGCTATTCTACAAATGATGATTACGAAGAAGAAAAAAAATTATTATCAGAACGATTTACAAAAGCGAAATCGATAAAGGGAACTCAAAAATATCATTGCATGATTCCGATATCTTTTCAAAAATTAGAAGCTAAGATATTTTTTTTGCATGAAAAAAAAATTTTGTGAAAATTTTTAATTAAAAAATATTATTATTAATCTGTCAAGGAGAGTGTTCATTTTTGATTTTACTATACAAATGTGGTTATTCCAATAAAGTCAATATAAGTAATATTAAGAATTATTACTTTATTTTTCATTACTTGATTTTTTTTATTTACTAAGATATTTTTTACCATCTATTATTATTTGTCAAAGTTTGTCATGTTGAACATGTTTGTCAAAGTTTGTCATGTTTGACAGGTTGAAATTACGTGGTGCACTGGATGGATTTTTTTTTCCAAACGCTTGATAATAATTTTTTGTTTCAATCAAGATTTGTTTTCTAACAAGTCAGGAGATTCGGTTTGAAAACGAATAACCCATAAATTTTTTTTATGCAAATTTTCAACAAATAATTGTTACAAAGATGATTTGTAACATTTTTTGCAATTTAATTTAAAATTGTGAAGTTATGTCAAAAACTAGTTTAGACAAAAGTTGTAGACCTTTTAATTATCTACAACTTTCACATTAAACTTTTTTTGATACAAGTTACAGGTTTGATTTTATTAGCAAAAAGCCGTTTTTTGGGTCGTTACGCGCTACATAAATTAATATTTTAAGAATAATTGAAAAGGTACCATATTTTAAAAACATGTTTTTGACGTAAAATTTAACGGAGAATACATTGAAAATGCTAAGATCTGGATTCGTTTTGGGGGCAATTGTTAAAAATCGATTTAAACAATTAAATTGTTTATAATAATATGAATTTGTTAATATTTTTTATAAAAAATATTTTTTCTTTTTAAAAGCTCATCATATTAAAGTTATTGTTCTTCTCAAATATTTTAGCAACAAACGACAAAATTGATCCGTTTTAGGCAACTTTTTGTTAACTGGCTGTACACTACTCATTTTTTCACAAAATCCCCCTCTTATATTACAAACAGACAATTTTAGTAAGGATTGATACTATTTTCTTAGCAAATTTTTTAAAAATAACTGAAGTAATACTATTTGGCCCAGATGCCTTATTAGTATTAATTTGTAAAAGCATTTTCCAAATTATATTTTTAGGCCCCATTTTGATAGAAACTACAGGAACTGGATTAGGTTCTAATGGCTTTTTAAAAATTGTGTTGGGTGCTCAGCAAAATTAGTAGTTTTTTCCGTAAGAAATAGTTATTTGTTTAACTAGGCAGCAAAGTAGTAGATTGACTGCCGCGGCTGATAGTTCATAGCCGAGCGAGCGAGGCTAGGAATTCAGCCAAGGCAGTCAATCTACCTTGCTGCCGAGTTGAACATATAATTTTTTCTCCGATTAATTACAATGATATGTAATTTAATAATTATTACTTTAAAAATAAAGCAAAATTTTAAAAATGAAAAATTTTTTTTTTAATCGCAATATCTGTTTATTTCTATGAAGTCTAATTATTTTGCTGCCTAGGCAGCAAAGTACTTGCTTTGCTGCCTAGGCAGGAAAAGTGCCACTTTGCTGACTGAAATAAGTCTGCAAAATTTATATTTGCTGTCTATCGGAGAAAAAAGATTTTTCTTTACATCTATTTGTTTTCTATATAATATATCTTTTTCTATTCGGTTTTCATCAGTTTTATTTTGGTTATACTTTCGAAAAGCATTTTTAAATTTTATTGCTTCTTTATATTTACTTGAAAACCATAGATCAGCCTTCGGAACGATCAATTGGAATAAACTTGCGCTTACCCAGGTGCATTATTTCTTAGAAGAAACTTATCTTCTTATTAAACCTAACTTCTTATTAAAAATTAGAAGCAGAAATGTTTAAATTAAAGATATCTCTAAGTCCCTGCCAATCTGCAGTTTTATAATCCCAAACAAGACCAGAATTAGTTTTAAAACGGTGTAAGAGCTTGTAAATTTAAATGCGTGGAAATCAAATTATGATCTGACCCACCTAAAGGTTCTGATACTTTTAATTGTACCAACGAAAGATCTTTTGTGTTTTTGACAACACTGCTTTTACCAGAAATATTTATTATTTATTTCACTCAGATAATATACCAACTTTCCAGAGTTCCTGGGTAGGTTGGTATATTATCTGGAAGAAAATAAATATAAAATAAAATGAAGATTGTTTATGAATTACTTAAAGTGTTATTTCAATAACTTTGATGAATCGTATACGACTTAGACACTTTAAAAAACCTTTTTTAATTTTTTCCAAATATATTCGGTTTCTTTGAAACCTTCCTCAGGAAAATATTTATTTCTATTAATAGAAACAAAATTTTCCCTGAGGAAGGTTTCATAGAAACCGAAAGTATTTGGAAAAATTTAAAAAGTTTTTTAAAGTGTCTAAGTCGTTTACGATTCAGCAAAGTTATTTATATACAATAAAATAATAATATAGTAAAAATTTTGTTTGACCAAAATGTTTTATTATCAAGAAGTTCGTTCCATTCACCATAATGAAACCCCAACAAAAATATTTATTTTCCAAGGCAGCCAGATTGGCCCTTAGAAACGAAGTTTTTACAGTGTTTTTAATCTTTTGAAGTCTGGTTTCAAATCTTCTAACAACATCTCAAAAGTATTTGATCGAATCTGGCATGCAACCTGATCAACAAGCCAGTAGCGTAGGATTTCACGCCACAGACGTAAAGCTGATTAAAAATTTTCTCACCGAACGATACATTACGGTATCCATCGATGGCTTTTCCTCTGAGTCTATATTAATTAACGCTGGTGTGCCACTCAGTAAGGATCAGTTTTATTCCTTACTCTTGTTTTAATTCATATCAACGAACTTTAGAAATTCCCCGGTAATCCGATAATTAGTTTTGCAGATGATAGTACACTGCTTTTGACATTAGTCCCCATATCTTTAAAAGGTAAAATGCATAAACGAAAAAAAACTGCCCTGAGATACGCTGCCATTAATATAAACGAGGACCTAAAAAAAGTCGATTGGGGTGACAAAAATTTGATCAATTTTAATTCCACCCATTGGTTGTTTCGAGATCAAAGAGTGCGCCAATGATATTTCAATTAGTATGTGTGACGATCAAATAGACAAATGTAAAAGCGTTCGTTTATTGGGAGTCACAATTTCCAATGACCTGCTCTGGAACGATCATATAATGGCAAACTCGGCCTCCTCAATAGATATAAAAAATATTTCACTCCGTATCAATTACTCCACATTTATAAGTCCAATATTCGTCCTTGTATGGAGTATTGTTGTCAAGCTTGGGGCGCTGCTATGTGAATTGTGGGTGATCGAAATTCAACATCAAATCTTGATTCCCTACAACACCGTCACACTGTTGCTGATCTCGTTGTTTTTTATAAATATCGTCACCAGATGTGCTTGAACGAAATCAGATCCATTATGCCTCAAACATATTATTTTTTCAAGTTTTACTCGTCAATCGGTTGGTGCACAGTTAAACTGTTGCGATTACTCACTGTTATAGAATGCAGTGAGATTTCTTTGTCCGTTACACGAATCAGTCTTGGAGACGTTCAATCCACGAATGTTTAGAATTAGCGTGTGTCAATACTTCAGAATGCCTGTTGTTGTGAAACCTAGGTCTTAAAAGGTATTTATGTGTTGTTGTGACACATATTGTAATTCCTATAACATACCACTTTTTATTAAAAACAAATTCTTTGGACCCCTCCTAAAAATTTTTCCGTATGCGCCCCTGGATATAATATGTATTTATATAATTGCAAACGAAGAACATATTTCTTGTAAATCAGAAATATTTGTTGAAAGTTAATGTGTTGGATTCCTATTAGGGTTTCTAATCCGGATATCCGGATATCGAATTATCCGGATTATTCGACCATATTTTGACTATTCGATTATCCGGATACTTTTTTCCTTCAAAAATAATCAAATTACGTTGAAAAGTTCAAATAACTATTAACTTGCGTTGCAAAGTTTGTTAGTGCAGTGAAGTGACTACAAGCTTTAAAAATTTATTTACAACTTTAATGTTTTGAAAACTGTAATCATTGAATATTTTATGAAACACTTCGTGAATCTGCAGTGTAAAGATATTTTACTAATATTTATTTAATGCTATATTAATTTAAAAGAAAATATTGTTTTATAAACTTGTGGCCCTGTCAATAAAATCTGAAGTGTTGGCTATTTTTTTTAAAGTTTATGAGAGCTGTTCTTGTAATTATGACGCTGAGGAAATCACTAATGAAATTACTATTGAAAGTGAAGATGAAGAAAGTCTAAGTAGTAAGTTTGTATAAGAAATCGTGACTGCAGAAAGTACTGGAGAATGCTATTGCTTTAATTACTCATGTTGAGAAGCAGAATAAAGGAAGTTCCATATTGCTGAAAAAAGATTTCATTTATTCAAATAATTATAAAAAACGGAGGGCAATTTAAATATTCTATATTGCGTATTATTACCAATAAAACCTACACTCAGAGAATTCTGTTATTAAAAACTATCAAAATAGCCATTAGATTAATAATTTGGTGATTATTATACAGCTAATCACAACTTGTGATTATTTTCACTAATCACTAATTTCGTAATAACAGGAGTTATTAAACTAATATATTTTGCTCGTAAGATTTACTAACAAAAAAAATTTTAATTTTCAATCTTAAACCGATAGCTTTTATATTTATATAAATTATTATTGAATTAATAACATAATGGGTTAGGTTAATATCAGATATCTATTGGATGAATGACATACATTATTAGAATAATAAAAAGTTGTCATTAAAATAATATCAGGTTATCAGATTAATCATACGATCTTATTTGATTAATAATAGTTTCTTATTAAATTAATGTTAAGATGTTATTAAATTAATAATGGAATGAAACTTATATTTTACACTTTTAAATAAAAGAAAAATAAATTTTTAGTCACAATTTTATTTATTTTTAATTATTTTTATTTAATTTTAAAGCATTTACATTTTATACATTTTGGTTTTTAACATAATTTAAACTTTTGTTTTGTTTTAAAGAATTTTCAAAATTTATATATAACAAAAATTAAAAAATGAAAGTAATGAAAGGAAATGCTCGTATGTAAAATAATAAATACTAAAAAATAAATTTACATAATTAAACTAATAATATGTATTATAGATTTGAATTTAACAAATCAATCAACAAATGTACGGAATAATGTGCTCTTTCTTTTTCAATGTATAAAAATACTTTTTTTCTGTGACGGGAAAAAAGTTTAACATTTCACTTCTGCTGACAGGTGCAAAAATGCTACTTTTCATAAAATACTTTTTTCCCCGGGAAAAAAGTATGTACTTTTTTCCCGGATAGATAAAAATATATATATAAATACATATATACACATAAATGATGAATATTATGAATATTTATGAACATTTATGACTATTTTAATGTTAACGAAAAGTTATACCGTTTTCTTCTTGATGTTAATAACTGGTTTTGACAAATAAAATGAAACTTAATTTTAAGTTTTTATTCAAGAAAAATTCGTATGGTGTGGTGAATATACATATTGTAATATTTGTTTAAAATTATTTTTTCAATAATTATATTAATATTTATCCAGTCACAGAAAAAAATAGTGTATTATACACGGGAAAAATTGTAGATTTTAGCTCTCGGTTTTTTGTCTCCCTCCGCTTCGCGTCGGGAGACAACACAACCTCGAGCTAAAATCTACTACTTTTTTCCCTTGTATAATAAATAACTATTTTTTCTGTGACGGGAAAAAAGTTTTACATTTTACTTCTGCAGACAGGTGCAAAAATGCTACTTTTCATAAAATACTTTTTTCCCCGGGAAAAAAGTATGTACTTTTTTCCCGGATAGATAAAAATATATATATAAATACATATATACACATAAATGATGAATATTATGAATATTTATGAACATTTATGACTATTTTAGTGTTAATGAAAAGTTATACCGTTTTCTTCTTGATGTTAATAACTGGTTTTGACAAATAAAATGAAACTTAATTTTAAGTTTTTATTCAAGAAAAATTCGTATGGTGTGGTGAATATACATATTGTAATATTTGTTTAATATTATTTTTTCAATAATTATATTAATATTTATCCAGTCACAGAAAAAAATAGTGTATTATACACGGGAAAAATTGTAGATTTTAGCTCTCGGTTTTTTAGCTCTCGGTAACACAACCTCGAGCTAAAATCTACTACTTTTTTCCCTTGTATAATAAATAACTATTAACGAAATTCCCAAAATTTGTTGCTGATATTTTAAATTCAATAAATAAAATATTTTGAACACACATTACATTATTAAAACATACTAGTATTTGCATTGACTTTGTTATAGATCCATCAATCAACAACAGAGGTTGAATTGGTCCTTTTTGATCCTAATACTTTTGTAACATCTCTTCTAAAATTTGAACAGTATGACCTATAATTGCACAACGGTTTTGAGAATCTCAAACAGTGTAATTTTTATAAATTTTATGCTCCAAAATTTTTTATTTGGACGGAGTATGCTGTGCAGTAAATAAATTAACTAGTTTACAAATTTTGAACTTTTTTTGTCTCCCTGAATAAAACCCAACTTTTCTTATGGATTTGGACCTCCTGAACATGAATATAATATTCATTTTTTTGGTTAGCTCTTGTTTTTGAGTTATTCACGAAAAACCATTTTTTTCGGTGATCAAAAATGTTGTTTCGGTTTTTGGGTCTCATATTTTGCTAAACAAACAAATTAAATATATTGATGAAACATGTTCATAGTAACTATGCCAACAAACATTTTAATCTATATTTTGTAAAAATCCATTAAGGATTCTGGAAGTTACAGTCAAAAAAAGTTGAAAAAATACGAAAAATTCACGTAAAATTTTTCCATTTTCAACACCATAAATTTTGAACAAACAAAGACACTAATTTTTTTTAGTTTCTTGGAACCTTCAATTTTGAGTTTTGACTTTCTTTGGGAAAATTTGAATAACTTGCTGCAAACTGCACCAATATTCGTATCTTTTAGCTTAAAAGAAAAAAAATTGAAGCTACTATAGGTTCCAAGAAATTAAAAAAAATTAAAGTCTTTATTTGTTCAAAATTTATTGCGTTGAAAATGGAAAAATTTTAAAAAAACGTGAATTTTTCGTATTTTTTTAACTTTTTTTGACTGTAACTTCCAGAATCCTTCATGAATTTTTACAAAATATAGCTCAAAATGTTTGTTAGCATGACTACTATGCACTTGTTTCATTCGTATATTGAATTTGGTTGTTTTGTAAAATATGAGACCCAAAAACCGAAACAACATTTTTGATCACCAAAAAAATGGTTTTTCGTGAATATCTCAAAAACAAGAGCTAACCTTAAAAAAATTAATATGATATTCGTGCTTAGGAGGTCCGAATCTATAAGAAAAATTGGGTTTTATTTCGGGAGATTTTTCTTGTAAACTAGTTTTATTGATACAGAATACCATCTAAATACATAATATAACACAGAAGACAACAGAAAAATGTTATATTATTACAGAATCAAACATGGAATGGTTTTTTTTCGATTTTCACCCGAAAAAATTACAGATTAACACTGCTAAATTGCACTAAACGTTCTAAGACTAAATCAATGTAGTCAAATCAACATTTTGTTTCTAAATAATTGGGAAGAAATTCATATGTTAAACAATATCTAACAACTATTAATTTAGATTAAAATTCGGTAATTTTGTGAAATTAAATTTAGATTTAGAAGTTTAGTACAATTTAGCAGCTAATTGGATCTCACTACTCAGTATAAATGTCCAAAACCTACTTTTATATTTATATTTTATATAATCCTTCTAAGCTTTTGGAGCTAAAAAATAGACAAATTTAAAAAACTCACTTTCTGTCATATTCTCAGTATTGCGAAGCTCTTCAGCAATTTCTCTTGAGTTTATTTTATCTGTTATTTGCTCTTCAAATATGGGCTGAGTTTTCTAAATAAATGTTGACAATTTACAAAAAATATCGCATGCTTTCGGAAACAATGTATTAAAATAAAATCAATGGCAATCTGAAAATTTTAAAAGGAAAATCATAATTAAAATTTTATTGAAATATACTAATATTAAGTTATTAGTTACCAACAAAGCGGCGATTTATATTGCTTCCATTTGGTAAAAAATTCCGGAGTTAATTTTTGTGTTGAAATGTAGTTGAGTCGTATAGTTATTTAGTACTATCCCATGCAGACTCAATTGCAGCCTAACTACTCTGTTCATTGAACAAAATTTCTATATGTTCAAACGGATCTGCTTCAGGAACTGAAAAACCATTTTTTTTATCACGGTATAAACAGTAAAAAATTTAAAAAGTTTCACATACCGAACGTATTCGTTTACTTGCCAACGACAAATCAGGTGTTTTTTTTTTACCAATAAGACCAGCCTTTGGCATAGAATTAAAAAACTATAAAATTTTTGATAAATTTTACCAGCTGGGTGTGGTCACTGGTTCTTTATTATAATATGTGGTCTAAAATCTAATGTCTCATTAAGTTTTAAAATTAGTTATCATTGTTAATTATAATATTTTACTTTTTAGTTAGTTAAAGTGTGATTTGAATTTAATTATCTTGAATTTTTAATGAAATTAAGACTTTATCACTTTAATATTTTATTTTATTTTTCCAAATATATTTTCGATCTCTCCTTCAGCGAAGAAGTTTCTATAAACTAACTATCATTGTATTATTTTATTGTAAAAAGTAAAACTCACAATGCGTCCTTACTTTATCAATTCATTTTTTTTAACAACACTTTTAACTATTCACAAAACTATTTAAAATTTTTTTTAAAGTAGTTTACTCAGCGTCTGGATATAAACTGTGATGCTTACCAAGAATAAAATCTTGGTTATTACAAATAAAAACCAAAGGTTAGATTAATGTATACTATTATTAATCTAATAACTTACGTTTGGAAGGTAAAAACGTCAGTAATTAATATAATAAAATAAATAAAATGGTTATTAAATTTAACTACAAAAATAACAATTTATGTTTTTATTTTAATAGCTCTACGTTAATCACATGTCTTTTTATTTGAATATCTGAATTCATTTTTTTAATAAAAATTGGTCATTAATTTAATAAACCGTTGTGATTTTTTTAATAATATTGACCGTATTTTTATTTTAATAAACATTTTTATTAAAATAATAACAAAAAGTATTAACCGAACTCTCTCTCTCTCTCTCTCTCTCTGGCGTTTACATCCCATGGAGGGATTTTGCCGTCTGTGCAATCAGCTTCCAATCGTCTCGTTCCATGACCAGTTGACCCCAGTTTCGACATCCTATATCACGAAGGTCTTGGATGATGTCATCACGCCAGCGTTGTCTAGGTCTTCCTCTTCGACGAACACCAGCTGGTTGTTGTTGGGACGCTTTTTTAATCATTCTATCTAATGGTGCCCTTTCTACATGACCAAACCATCTAATCCGGTTAGATTTAATGAATCCGATTACATCGCAGCCTCCAAGAAGCTGTCTGATTTCATGATTCATTCGGATTCTATACTGATTTTCAGCAACTTTACATGGACCATAAATTGTTCGTATGACTTTCCTCTCGAATGTTGATAAAATTCTACAATCGGAGGAAGTCAGTGTCCAGCTTTCGCTTCCAAAGGTAAGCACAGGTCGAATTAATGCTTTGTAAAGTGTGAGTTTGCACGACTGCGAAAGATGTTTAGATCGCAAAAGTTTTGAGTATGCGTAGAAAACTCTGTATGCGGCTGAGACACGAGCTTTAATATCTGCCTGCATGTCATTTGACGATGTTATTACAGACCCGAGGTATTTGAAGTTTTCCACACGTTCCACTTCATAGTCGCCAGTATTCAGATTGCCGGGAGGTTTATTCCTGGATGTTGTTAATAGTTTAGTCTTGCCGGTGTTAATGCATAATCCAAGTCGTTTAGCATTCCTTTCAAGCCGAGAGAGACTATCCTTGATATCGCTTGTTCTACGTCCGAGAAGCACAATATCATCTGCATAGCCAAGAATTTGACTAGATTTGTTAAATATACAGTTTTGTGTCTCAATGCGGCTTTTTCTTATCGCGTACTCAAGCGCCAAATTAAATAGTACGGGTGCGAGTGCATCACCTTGTCGAACACCTGATGTTATATCAAAAGAGTCAGAAACTGACCCTTCGATTACTATTCTACAGTTTGATCCCGATGTTGTGAGTTTGCACAGAGAAACAAGTTTCTCTGGAATACCAAGGCATATGAGTGCAGACCAGAGGTTGTCGCGGATGATGCTATCATATGCTTGCTTGAAATCAACGTAGAGCTGGTGAATGCTGATGTTGTACTCCCAACATTTTTCCAGAATCATCCTTAAGGTAAAACATTGATCTGTGGTTGAACGGTTGGGACGAAAACCACACTGATAGTCGCCGATGATAGATTCGGCAAACGGGATGAGCCGAGCGAGTACGACATTAGCTAGTATTTTATATGCAGTGTTCAACAGTGCGATTCCACGATAATTTGCACACTTTAGGCGGTCACCTTTTTTATGTAGCGGAACAATGAGAGCTGTTTTCCATTCAGCAGGTAGTTCTTCTTGGTCCCAGATTGCAAGAATCAGATCATATATACGTGAGACCAGAGCTGCTCCTCCATTCTTAAGTAGTTCTGCAGGGATTCCATCGATACCTGGTGATTTGCCATTTTTTAATTTTTTGATGGCAGCTTCCACTTCTTCTATTGTTGGGTAAGGGACAAAAATCTCCTCACTTGACGGAGCAATTGCTCGAATAGGATGAACTTCGTTCGTCCTATTCAGTAGGTCTTGAAAGTGGGATCGCCATACTTCCAGCACATCACGTTCACTTGTTGTAAGCTCGTTGTTTCCATTTTTGATGGCTGTAGATCTTGGGTGGAAATCTTTGGTCAGATTCCGCGCATTGGCAAAACACTCTTTCGAATTTCCATTAGCCGCATGTTGGTTGATGTTTTCGATACAGCTCTTCATGTGTTCGCGTTTCTTTTTCCGTAGGAGTTTTGCTGAGGCTTTTCTGGCGCATAGATAATCAGTTTGGGAGCTTCGGGTGTTTCTTGTTAACCATTTTTCTCGCAGTTTTTGTTTGTGCTCAATGCTTTCGCGGCACTCGTCATCAAACCATTCGTTACGTGATTTCGGTGGTCGTTTTCCGATTGTAGTTTGTGCTGCGGATATGATGGTTGATTGAAGCGTTTGCCATTCTTCTTGTATGTTTAATGGCATCTCAGATGGGATGTCATGCTCTTCTATGTTTTGCGTTACAATTTCCTGATATCTATTCAGTGTTTCCAGGTGTTTAAATGCTTCGACATTCCAGCGCACGGTCTTTTTTGCTTGCCTATTAAATGTAGATGATAATTTGCACTTATACTTAAAGATGACAAGCATATGATCGGTGTCCATATCAGCACCTCTGTATGATCGAACGTCAGTTACACTTGTAGAGTGTCTCTTAGAAATCATGACGTGATCGATTTGATTTTCAGTTCTTCCATCATTTGATTTCCACGTTGCTTTGTGGATTCTCTTATGAGGAAAGAAAGTGCTAGATATTACTAGATCATACATCATAGCCAGTTCAGCTGTGCGAAAGCCGTTATTGTTACTAGCATGATGCAAGCTGTTAGGGCCGACATGTGTTTTAAGTTCTGCACTTCTACCAATTTGCGCATTGAAGCCACCTACCACGATTTTTATATCGTGCCGCGGGATGTTATTGATGACTTCTTCGAGTTCTAGGAAGAACAGGTCTTTAATGTCATCTGCTTTGTCTTCAGTAGGTGCATGAACATTGATGATCGTTACATTAAATTTTTGCGTGCGGATTCTCATTGTGCATATCCGCATATTAATTGGGCGAAAGTCGATAACATGTTGATTCACGCGACGATGTGTGAGAAAGCCAACTCCAAATTCTCCTCCGTTTTCATGACCGCAATAGTAGAGAGTGTATCCTTTGGCTGTTTCGTGGATTCCACTCCCTGGCCATCTTAGTTCTTGTAACGCCACTATATCCAGTGTATAGCTATTGATTTGGTTTGTAAGTTTCAGTAGATCTCCTGGTCTTCTAAGGCTTAGCACGTTCCAGGTTCCCATTTTTAAATCGTAGTCCGGGTACAGTTTCCGAGGTCGTTCTAATAGTGAATCCGAGATAATCCGAGGCCTGTGTACAGAATTCATGACAAGTAGTTTTTTACGGAAATGGGGTGTTAGCCCTTCGCCCAACCCAAATTTTCGTGAATGGGTTCGTTCTGCATCTTTAGGTCACCAGAAACAACCTTTTTACATGTTTATATAGCGAGCCGCTTGATCCAAGACAGACGCCCGCTACAAACCGCCCCTAACATGGAGAACAGACGCTTGCTACACGTTTATATAGCGAGCCGCTTGATCCAAGACAGACGCCCGCTCCAAGCCGCCCCTAACATGGAGAACAGACGCTTGAGTTGCATTGGTTTTGTGGCGCCAATGACTCGCCATGGTGCAGAATCATTGAGTATAAGCAGTATTTACTCTGCCCCTCTCAACTACACCAACCTAATTCTGTTAGCATTACCCAGGTAGCACGGCGTGGACGTAGAATTTCGGATTTCTCTACCCATTAACCGAACTACTGTGGTAATTATTTGAATAAAAATCGTATTTAGATTAATAAAATAACTTATTACACTTTTTTAAAACGGGCGGTTATTAAATTTACTAACAAAATTCTCTGAGTGTACATCGACTGCAACGGAGCGGGTATTTTACCAGGACAAAAATTAGAACTCGACTCAATTTTGAGACATTGTAATAATTAATTAATTAATGCAATAATTTTTCTAAAATATGCATTTTTATAAATGCATCAACAACTTCATTAATTCAATTAAATTTATCAATAATTTAATTTTTTTATTATTATTATTTATGATTTGTTACTATTTTTGTTATTTTGTGACTATGTATAAAAATTAATTAATATAGATACACGAAAAATATACATAAATGATTTAAATACCGCAAAGTAAAATACATGTTTTATTTATTGTTTAATTATCCGGATATCCGGATTGTCCGGATAATTTATTGTTTATGTATTCGATATCCGGATAATCAAATAGGTCGGATATTTAGAAACCCTAATTCCTATGTACATAATTTTCATATAAATGTATTTTTCGGGAAACGGCTCTAAAGTTTAACTTTGGGGAGAAGGTTAGAGCCTTACTTTCTTGACGCATAATCAAAGTAACGCCATTTTTATTTTTTTTACGGCAGCAGTGAAGTAATTTCATATTTTTACGGCGGCAGAAAAAGTCACCATTTCTTTCCATATTTTTACGATATTTGTTATTTTTTTCAAACAAATTGTATAACTATGACAACAAAAAATAACACATAGTTTGATTGGATTATGAAATTTTGAATTGAAAGGTAGCTTTGATATAAAAATTTTATGTATACCAATTTAAATGGTTTTTTTTTTTTCAAAAAGGAAGTAAATATGACGATAAAAAACCCTATTTATAAAAATTTTGAAGTATTAATTTCATATCTATAAAAAAATTTTAAGTTTTCTGAATAACAGAAACAGTTGGGAAATAAATTTAAATTTTTGATTATGTTATAGTTTTAATTATAATTTTAAAATTTCAATCTTTGACTTTGAATTAATTTTTAGAATTTTAAATAAAGTTTAAATTTTTGATTTTGTCATAATTTTTGCAATAGTTTTGGCATTTTGAAAACAGTAAAAAAAATTTTTATTATAATTTTTGGAACTTTGAAAAAGATTCAATTTCTTCTGGTTTTGTAATAATTTTTGGAATACTTGGAATTTTGAAAAATTTATCCTTGTTATGTTTAATATACATCTCTGCCCAAAACTAAAAACAATGTCCAACAACAACACCAACAAACAATGTCATAATCGCCTTCTGCCGAAAACTATATAAAAACCCTTAACACAGACCGAAGTCTTGATATCTTAAAGCCTTGGGATTTCAGCCTCTTCATTTTTAGGGTTCCGTTTTTTATACGGAACACTATTGGTGAGAGTAAAACGTGTTTTTCACATTATTTCGATTATCTCGATTACTATAAATCCAATGAACCTGAAATTTGGCATGCGTATAAAACTAATCTGTCCACACAAAATGAGGAGTTAAAAAATAAATAAAATGGTTTTCGTTTGGTTAACAGGGCTACGATGTGATGCCTTTGAGGAAATACATTTTTATATCGAGTCAAGTAGGGTATCATATGAAAGGGCTTCACTTCAGTATTTCTAAAAAATGTATTTTTGAATTTTACCCACCATTTTTTGTGTAATTCTACATAATGGCGTTTTCTGTATGTTTTCTTCCTTCGATTAGCTCCGAGCCTAACTAATCGAAAATCTTAAAAAGTATTTTGAGTGATAGAAAAATTAGTAAGTTTTTAATGAAAAATATAGTAAAGTACCAAATACTAATAATTATATTATTAGTATTTAGTACTGGGGTGTTTTTTGAAAGAACACCAAAATTAAGAAACATTACAATTTGTTTTAAAATTTTGCGATGCACCGTTTTTGAATTATTGTCAAAAAAGTCCTATTTTTAGTGTTAACACCACTCAACGCCTAAATTTCGTCGTTGATTAACAGAATTAAGTCGTTCCAGCTACCATAAACAGCTAAGGATAACATTCAACCTAAAGTAATATTTTTTATATCATTTCGATCAATTTAGATGAGATTGACATTTACTATTGATATTTACGATGAACCATTTATTTTTTATGTGTTTATGGTCTGGCAATATAAACCCTTTACAACACAACTTTATGTTAATTATTTTGATATTGTTTTCTTTACATTCACAGAACCCTTGACGAGGGAATTTTATTCGCACTTGTCTTTTTTACATTAAACTCTCGATTTTGTTAGTTACACTTTAAGTATTGTTGTGTTAAACATTAAACAGTAATGGCTATTTTGTGTATTTACACGGTTTTCATTACATCGGTCTTACTCGAGTTCGTCACCCTTTCTCGTCCCACCAGATATTAAAATTAAAAACAATAAATTTTTAATTCAGACAAATCAATAATGTACCTTTATTTCTCTCAAATTTAATTTATATTTTTTGAAAATATCAAGAAATTAAAAACTAATTAAACTACTTTTAACCGATATATAATTAGATAATAATATTATTCTATTTAAAATTAATTTAATTTTGTTTATTATTTAATTTATGTGCAAGTTTAAAATGTAATATGTTATTAATTTATTAGGGATTTAATAAGGATTATATATATATATATATATATATATATATATATATATATATATATATATATATATATATATATATATGTATATATATATATATATATATATATATATATATATATATATATATATATATATATATATATATATATATATATAAATATATATTTATATATATATATATATATATATATATATATATATATATATATATATATATACATATATATATATATATATATATATATATATATATATATATATATATATATATATATATATATATATATATATATATATATATATATATATATATATGTATATATATATATATATATATATATATATATATATATATATATATATATATATATATATATATGTATGAATACATAAATAATGTTTGTGTATATTTGTACTGAGCTTGTATTTATCGAAGACATACAAATATTTGCAGTGGTTCTGTTTGGTAATTGTGATTTAAAAATGTTTATTATTGTATTGGTTTTTGTGTGATTTATCATGGTAACAGAACGTACCAATTAAATACATATTTTTTTTCAATCAATTTTTAATAAAAATTTATGGTAATTCTTTGTCTTAAATAGTTATAACTAGTTTGATTTAATTCTAGTATAACGTTTTTTTATATTTATAATATTTCATAAATCCAACGTATTCGAAATATTGGGCTTATGGTAACACAATATGTATTTGGTTTTTTGTTATAAGTACTTACTTCCATAGTTTAATTTTATTTATTTTTTAAAATCATTGTAACTTTTGTTATTCTATTTAGAATTTTTTTTATAATTATTGTTTAAAATAATTTTTAATAAGTTAATTTATGCAGGAAGCCAACGTAATGTTTGAATTTATAATTGTTTGTGTTAAGTTTAAGATGAAAAATATTTTTGTTTTCGTGGGGGGTAAGTAGGAGGATATCACTGGGAAAGTAGGAGGATATCAGCTAAGTTGTAAAAGTTAGGGAAATTAATTTTGTCGTTTCACTTTCTTGTACTATCCTTCTTGATAAGTTAATCCAAAGCGTTTGTGTTTCATCCTTAAAAACTATATTACATAATTTACAAATTTCAAATTTATTTTTGCAACTGTTCAAGAATAAGTGTTGTACTTATCCCATACTGATAGATTGAGTAATGTTTACAAGCATTATACCATCAGGAAGTGTAATCCAAAAAGTACCAATCTACTGATATTCTGCTGAATTAATTTCAATCGGGTCAACCTAAATTAAAGCAGCATAATTTAGAGTATTCTAAATATGTGTTTCCGAAATATTTACGTAGTTGATCACTTGTTATTCTTTATAAAATTAAGTCATTTATTATTGTAAAATGAAAGAAACATGTAATTTACATTAATGTCTTGATAGATTTAAAATAAATAATCATTCCACCATATATTCTGAAAAACATTTTGGTCCTTCGAGCCGGATAAAATGTCTATTTTGCCGATGGAGGTTTAAACTTTAACTTTTAAAATATATCAAACATTCATGTAAAGTACTTTTTACAAACACGACGAACGCCAATAATCCAAATGTTTTATCTATATTAACTTGTTAGAGCTAGAGGTCTTGCATGAAAATTTCGATACTGTTCGGTTCTTATCCAAATTCGTTAAAATAATGTACTGATGGCAAAAGCATTTGATGAGTTAGATCATAGGAAATTATATTATTCAAACGACCGCTAACACGTATAAAAAAATTTTAACAAAACGTTTTAGAGCAAAAAATTGACTGATATTTTGCCGATGTTACGATTTTTTCTTGATAAACGAATGTAAAGTGGTGAAATTCGTAGTGATTTGTTATGATTTAAGTACAATAAAATACGATCATTAATCACTAATCAGTGGTTCGTTAACTTCTAATAAGACAATTAATTTGGATAATTCGGGAACACCGAGTTTAGTAGCTGAAGTTTGATAAACCAGCCAAGTTTTTTTGTTGTTCAAATAAAGATGATGGACCAAGTGGGCGCATATTCACACATAGAAATATCTATGAGATCTTCAATATATGAAAAAAAAAATACAGGTACGCATAAGTGTAGTGAATCAAAAACTATGCTATTTGGGACAACCCAAAATGTTGTATGAAGATTAAGAAAACAATGGACCGATTCTAAAATGATATCTTCAAAAGACGAGTTGCAGTGGTGACGTGTAATCAATGTACTGCTAAGAGCAGAGTGGATAGCGATTGATAATTTTTTAGTAACATGTACTTTACTAATATTTTAATATTTAACGATTGAGCATTGCTTTTCACGAAAAAAAGCGAAAACTTATTCAAATCACAAACTCATATACTTCGATAGGTTGAAATTAGAAGAAAAATTTGTTACAACACACATATATTGTGAGTGATATTACAGGGTAAAATAAAAATTTAAGACTAAAAATAACGTTGCATCAAGTCGTAAAAGAGATTATTGAGATCACAGTTAAATAGAGTAAACATGATTTTACAGCTGAAATGACTCAACAAGATGCTTTTAGGATCACAGCAGCATCAGCAATGGAGATCTATGTCCCACTCTCTTCGTTGCAACTACACGTTAGAACTGTAGCAGCAGCAAGGGTTCACATATTGCAACTGTTTAAAATACCATAGACAGATCCCATAGGCAGGATTAAGAGCTATATACAACAAATATCACACAATGCTAGCCTCTGTTACACGGATGGCTTCTGATTCAAAATAAGCATTAGTGTTGGGATGTTGATTTTCAGAACTAAACGTTATGTATGCTCTACAACAGTATTTCACGGCAAACGTTAGCCACTAGTAACTGTGATACTCTATACAAAAACACCGACACAGACATCTTGTCTGACCATCACTTGATTGGCTCTGAATTCGACGCGCTTCAAATTAAAATTAGTATAGAAATCCTAGCAAATCTACAAAAAATTGGAGTAATAAATTTTATCAAACTTTGTGTGTATCTGGCCTGGTGTGTACAACTTCCTCATCTTCTCTCTAAAATCAGTTGATCTAGAAATAGAGTATCTGAATATGACATTTTTTGCAACTGAACATTATTTGCAACTGCTATAACCTTGATTGGCGCAACCTAATCATAACTACTAACTTCAGTTTACTTTTTGATTTGGATCATACTCCTCGTTTTTACACTTTTAATTCATACATTGCTCTCCTGGCATCTTTAAAAATAGTTTTCGAGAAACGTGTACGGGAACCGTGTACCAAAGACTATCTTCTTTGCCACTTTTCTCCCTGATTTAATTTTTTTTTTTGAAATTTTAAAGTTTTTGACATTGTTATAGAAAAGTGTAACGCAATTCGCTAAAATGTTTTTACCACTCACTTTATGCACTAGTTGCATAACTAATTATTTACAAACTAGATTTTGTTTGTTGTTGATATTTTTTGTTTGAGCGATTATAATTCTAATTTTGCACAATTTTGTCGATTTATTGTGCAAATTTTTTTATATATCCTATATGCATATTTTAACAAAATCGTGTTTTTTAAAATACAATAATAATACTAATTTTTCGATTTTTGCTATAAAATAGTAATTATCATACTGTTTGTTTTATTTTATTTACTTTTAACTGTTAAATATTATGAATAGGATTTATTTCGATTACTAAAATTGTTATTTCTTTTAATCTAAATTACATGTTATTTAAAAATATCATAATTACATAATATCGACCGTTTTTGTGTTTTTTTTATAAAAATTTATTTATTATATTTATGACTAAAATTAAATATGGCTTAGACTATAAAAATTTAATTTTATTATTTTATTTTTATTTTTATAGAATACAAAAGAAATGAAAATAATTTCGGAAGAAACTATGGATGATATTAATTTAGTTTTTAGTGATGGTAGGTTTTAATTGTTTTTTGTATTTATTTATTTGTGTGCATAGATACTTATTACTAGAATGTTTTTATGTAGAGCGTTTATTTTTATACAATCTTGAAAATTAAATTAATTAGCTATTTGGCTTTGACTTTATATTTGATTTTGTCCGAACAATGTAAAACTACGAAATAATTTTTAAAACCCATTTTTTAACAAGCATTTGTTCACGAGACACGCTAGCGTCATTAGAAAATGACCCATGCGATATTAAGACGTTGTAAAACTACATGAAAATATCAAAACAACTATATTTGGTATTAAGTAAAACTGTATTTTCTTTAGAAAGAACAATTGGACACATGGGTTTAAATACTCAAACTTCACGTATCAGTAGAAACATATATTTTATTTCCTAACTTAACTGTTCCCGTTTATTTTTTATTAAATTCTGTAGAAGCGAATTTTATTGATCAAATGACTGTACTTACCAGTCTGATTTAAAATTTGTTTTACACAGCGATTCTGCTTTGAAGTTTTTAATCTACCATACTTCTTCGAATATGTAACCAAATCTTGTACATATGACGTTGTTTTTGATCACAAAAATTGTTAAGATGATTTCTTTATATATTTGATCAAGAACGATTTTTTATATTTGTGACTATTGACGCTATACCACTACTAATATATCAAGAGCTGAAATTTGTTAGAGCCCTGATCAGGTTTTCCTGAGTTTGATAAGTTTCTGATCAAGAGTGTAACGCTTATGCCCAATCAGGCCCTGATTGGGATAGTCCAATAGTTGTCCTGATCCAGTTCACCATATAAAATTAAATAGTGCAAATCTTAGCAAGGTATTTTTTTTCTGACCCTAACCAGATTGCCCCACTAGGGGTCAAATACGAAAAATCAAATCAAGTCCGGATGTATTCAAATAATATAAGCCCTAAAAGGGTATTCTAATTCAGGCCCGTAACAGGCCAACATCAGATTGTTCGAATAGGGTTTGCCCTTTCTTGCCCTCACCACGCCCTGACTCAGACTGTATAAAGGCTTTCCCTAATTAATTTCTGCTTGGGGTGCTAATTAATTTGAAATAGAATTTAGTTGGCAAACGTGCCAAATCACTCTATAGTAATAAGATCTGCAAAAACGCTCTCCAACTATAAGCTGTTGCGTTAAATTTTAGTAGTTTACCGCTTTAGTATTTAGTAATTTAGTAAAATACACGCGGTAGTCATGTTGTTTCGGTACTGTTTTGTCCCCACTCTATTTTTAATTTATGACAACGAACTGTTGGAAACCACTAGTCATACTATAAATAATTTTGCAGATGATATACATCGTCAACCTGTCTTCAAAGGGTAAAATACATGAATCATTACATCACACCCGGAGAGACGCTATCTTATGTAAACAAGAATCTGAAAAAAGTCGCCAATTGGAGTGACCAAAATTTTGTCAATTTTAATTCCATTAAAACATGCCTATTAATTGTTTCCGGATCTAGGCCGAGTTTCCCAACGGTATTTGAGTAAGTAACGAACAAATTGGCAAATGTGAAAGAATTCGTTTGAGTATCACTAGCGATTGTCCGGTTTGATAATGTCCACTGCTAAAGAACGTTCAATGTGGTTCCAAATTTGCATCGCTCTCAAAGTTCACCACATGACGGCTTAGTACTGATTACTTTACGGTTAACGTTAACCAGTTATCGACGAAGGTCGTAACATAACCATTCAACCCAATAATTTGTGAAATCTGGTGTAGCTCATTATAATTATATCACAAGTTGAATTTACCAGCGGTTTGTTGTGGACAAAATGCCATTTTTAACAAAATTCTGTCGTATAGGCTATTATTTACATTTGTTCATAAGCAAAATCAAAATAACTTTATTTGAGTTGTGTCTTGTGCCCTATAACTAAATATTTTTTGTTCATGTATGTATAGAGATTTGAAATAACTTTTGAGGCCTAGACAGCTGTTCACATTCTCACCACTTGGCGGACTTGACTTTAAAGAACTCTGGAGTAGAGCCAAAGGAGTAGGGACAATGTCGGTATACCGAATTTCGATTTACCGGTTCATCTAGGCATTTTTCAAACCAATAACAAATTTTCTCTATCTATCGAGTGTTAGTGTCTTAATTCCAAACGAATTTATTAATTGGTTAATTGATTTTAATTTAATCACTAGGTAAGCGTGAAAACCTCAAGCGTTATTACGTTTGTATCGGCTTTGTTGGTGATATTTGTTTAATTTTGGTATTCGTCTCTGGATGTGAAACATAATTTGAATTGGCCAATTATTTCGACTTAAAAAATTCAATATTTTAAAAAAAATTGTTTATTCTAAATCAAAGTTAAAAATTTGCATAAATTTTGAAATAAAAATATGTTGAACAAGTAACCTTTGACAAATTTTTTTTTAATTTTTTCAAAATAATTGTATAACTATGACAACAAATAATAACAATAATTTTAATTGGATTATGAAATTTTGAATTCAAAGGTTGTTTTGATAAAAATTTCTATTTTGTATAGAATTTAAACAAAGACAAATGTTTTTTACTTTTTTGGACGTAACTATGACAACAAAATATGTGGTTAAAAAGTGACACTTTACGGCCGCAAATCACAGTAATAAAGCACCACTTTTAATAACTGTCCTAGTTTTCGTTCATCTAGTTACTACGAGTGAGATTTTTAAATAACAAGTAAGTTTTGTGTCACTTCGCAAGACGTCCGTGTTTTTAAGTTCAGACTCGGACTAATAAAAGTTTGAAAAATTGATAATATAATTGATGGATAATGATGAAGTTTTTATTATCGCATAATCATGGCCGCAGTGGCGTAATTGATAAGCATATCTGTTATCACAGGATTCGAAGCACGGCACTGACATAAAAGGTTTGAATCCTTTAGTTACTTGAGTTTAATTATTCACAGCAATTTCTTTCGGTAAAGAAGTTTAAAAAAGATTCGAATTAGCTCCCTATTAGTGATTTATTTTGAGGCAGAAAAACTGAAAGAAAAATATTAAAATATCGTTTATGGTTACTAAGAAACCGCATAGGAGGCAAGTGAGAGTCAGAAAGGTCATTTTCTTCCACATTATCAGATCAATCTATACTTAATTTGAGCGTTCTACAATAATGATAAAAATTAAGCCATAATGAATTGATTCGTACGCAATGATCATTTTATTTTTAATGTTTTAAGATTTCGTTATAATTTTAACAATGGTAGCTCCAGAAAGTGGTGGGTCAAATCGGGAGATAAATGTGTGGAAGTAAGTTTTAAAGGAAATTTATATCCTAAATCTGACATAAGCTTGTGAGTTGTTCTACCGTTTATTTTTGATTAGATTAGACTCAGATACGCTATGTTCGAGTATATTAAATTAACTGATTTCTTTGAAAAACAGTAAGGCATCACAGACGGTGTAAGTAACGTAGTTTTGAAACCTAGCTGGGTCTCACATGTAAATATTATTGTTTTTGATGACATAAAAAATTATAAACGAATAATAATTGTTCTTTTATTTTTATTAATAGAATTTTTATTTTTATTAATTTATTTAATATTATGTGTGAAATAAAATTAAAATAATATATAATTTTTTAACTGTAATAATAGCCGGTTAAAAAAAGCAAAATACTTCTGACCAAATTACTTCGACTTCTTCGAAATTAGTGAGATTTGTAGTTTCCATATCTCAGTAAAGTTAAATATTTTTATTAGAATGTCAAAATGCAATAAGATCTATATCGTTTTTAAACACTTTGCATTTGATGTTGATCATGAAACATATATTTTCTTTGCAGCATTTTCTTAGAACGAAAAACGCTTACATTATAATTTTATGTTGCTTATTATCTAAATTAATTTATTAATTCACTATTAATATTATTTTAGTTGCTTTGTTCATTTTTACTTGTGTATTTTATTTTATTTCATATATTTCTATTTTCTTTTTGTTTCATTTAAGACTGTATATATAGGGCTTGACAGGTAAGTAGACTGACCGCAACTTTGATTTTCGAGGTCAATTCTTAAGACATTCATATGCAATTTTGTCAATAAATGCAACCAGGATAAACAACAGCGATTAGATTGTTTTATGGCTTAATCAGTCACAGCAAAATAAAATTCCAAGACAAACAAAAGCACTCGACGAAAACGACATAACTTGTAATACCGGAAACAAAAGTGCCAAAAATATGTTAAGATGATATCGATAGATTGCATTGGACTAAAGTACCATAGCAAAGAGCCATGTGAGACGTTGAATTTTCTTTCATTTATTTAGGCCGAGGACTATATTCAAATGAGCGCTGTAACAAATCTTTTCAACTTACTCAAATCGAACCATTTTCGCACATCCTCTAAAAACAACTGCTTTAATTGAGATGCAGTGAAAAACTGTAGACAGGAATTCAACATAATACTTTGTAAGGCTCGAAACTTTTGTCAATGACACTCAAAAAAATTATTAAAATTAAAAAAAAGTCACTTTTACAAAATTTTTATAAATATACAACACACAAAATTTTTTGATATAACGAAGATATTTTTCCTTCAAATGCAAAAATAATTTGTAAATCATATAAATTTTTGGTTTTTTCAAATAATTTTTGTTGCAATCTATAATAATTTTGGTAAGCTTACAAAAAAATTTGTGAGTTGTATATTTGTAAAAAATATAAAATTTACTTAGTTTTTTTATGAGTTAATGCTAAATTGGAAATGGCGTAATTTGTACGTTCTCGATGTCTTATCTTTATGTATCGATCTAATTGATAAACTCACATTTTGAAAACGTTTATCGTTTCTTTCATACAATTTTTTTTGCTAAAATCGGTTAAGGGGGGCAACAATTTTTTATCGTACGAAAATATTTTTGATCGTACGATAAAAATAATATCATAAACATTGTTCTATTTTTGTATCAGACAAAAAAATATAACCTAAAAACTTTTGCTTGTTACTTGCATATTAGAAAAATTAATTGTAAAACTAACTTTTATCTATAATTTATTATACAATTAAATTCCTTTCTTTATTTTATTAATACATTGCCATTTGACCAAACTTTTAATTTTTTATTTGAATTATCAGTTGTAATTTCCCAAGGGTGGTGATGATCCGAAATAATTTTTTGCCAAAAATTTCGAAAGCAAGTATATTGATAAAAACAAGAGGCCGTAGGCCGAGGCTTGAGGAATTTTTCAAAAAATTATGAGAATTTATCAACGAACGAGGGGAATTCGTTTAGAAATTTTTTTGCCATCTTTCATTTCTTTATATATTTTTTATGAATTATACGTTGGCCTACTGTGATATCAGTTAATTATTTCAAAATTAGACTGAATATCCCAGTAGACCAGACGTATAAATATTTGTTATTAGTATAATTCAAATGTTATTGGTGAAATTGAATAATGTCATTACATTTTAGAGAATTTCATTGGTTTAAATTAAAATAAAACTAAGGCAAAAAATTTTCAGTAGCAATTTCCCAAGGGCGGTGATAATTTGAAATAATTTTTTGCGAAAATTTCAAAAGCAAGCTTATTGATAATAGCACGAGGCTGTAGGAAACTATTATCAATACCACTTGCTTGAGGAATTTTCCAAAAAATTATGAAAATTTATCACCGAACGAGGGGAATTCGTTTAGAAAATGTTTTGTAATTTTTCATTTCTTTATATCTTTTTTATGAATTGAACGTCTGGCCTACTGCGATATCAGTTAATTATTTCATAATTATTTGATAATCTGTTATCGCAGTAAGCCAGACGTATAATTATTTGTTATTAGTATAATTCAAATGTGATTGGTCAAATTGAATGATGTCATTATATTTTAGAGAATTTCATTAAGGAACGAATTTTATTGGGGAACTCAATGCCCTCCTCTGTATTTCCCGATGAATTTCCCCCCCAGGCATTTAAAGAAAATGTCCATCGTCATTTAAAACAATTAGTATAGTTATCCCTATATCCTCATTCCTTCCATTTTCCTCATCTCCTTCCTTTATAGTTGACATGGTATCTTCGGATATTCAAAGAGTCTGAATAATGAATATTTCATATTTAGTGTGCTAAACATGTCTTACTAATTAATGAAAAATTAAAAATTAAAATAAAGCAAAAAATTTTCGCATAAATCTTTGTGTGTCAATAATCAAATTGATCTAATTATATTTAATTATCGATTACACTTACTTTTAAAAATCATTTTTCTAATATGCCCAGTGACAAACAAAATTTTCTAGTTTATGTTTTAATATCTAACACAAAAATAGAACAATGTTTATAATATTATTTTTCTTGTACGATCAAAAATATTTTCGTACGATAAAAAATTGCTACCGCCCCAAAATCAATTAAAAGGGAAAATTTTATGTCTGAAAGAAAATCTTTTACAAGCATCATTGCCATTAGTTTTTAATGAAAGAATCTTAACGTCTAATAAATCTAATATTCTAATCTAATAAATAATCCAACCAATGAATTTTCTATTAATGACTAAAATATAATTATTTTCATTTGTAGCCAACGGGTATAATATCAACAATGATCAATATCAACACCACCACATATGTTGAATAAAAAATGGAAAAAAAATTCTTGCCTTATAATTCACTAGAACAATTTTTGAATGAGTGGTAATTAATGGTAAATTCTGCTGGGTGGTTTGTCCTACCGTCAAAAATAAGCTCTTTTTTAATTACTAAATTAGTACTTGAATAAAATTCGTCGCCAGGTTTGGAAATTAGCAAAATTTGATTGGTTCACATGTATTGATGAAACAATTTACAATGACTACAATTTGCCAAGGTTGCATTTTTAATCTTATAACAGCCCATCGCCATCGCAAACCCAATTGAATTTGGACAGCTTACCTGTGAATCACCATTTATATAAATATATATATATATATATATATATATATATATATATATATATATATATATATATATATATATATATATATATATATATATATATATATATATATATATATATATGTGTATATATATATATATATATATATATATATATATATATATATATATATATATATATATATATATATATATATATATTTATATATATATATATATATATATATATATATATATATATATATATATATATATATATATATATATATATATATATATATATATATATATATATATATATATATATATATATATATATATGTATATATATATATACATATATATATACATATATATATATATATATATATATATATATATATATATATATATATATATATATATATATATATATATATATATATATATATATATATATATATATATATATATATTTCTTATTTTTAATTTATTTATTCTTTTTTATTTTATCTTAATTTAATTCTTTTGAGTTAATTTTCTATTTACAATTCTCTTTTACATACTTAACTATTTATTCGAATTATTGATAGATTTTAAATCAGACATTAGACTTTGAAGGTTAATTTTTGAAAGAAGTGTTCCTACTTGTTCCTAATTATTTCACTTTCAAAATTACAATATATTTTTTTTCTCGACAGCAAGGAATAGGTGTTGAGCTCGTCTTTTGAAATAAAAAAATTAAAATAACGAAGTTTCATAAAATTTAAAAAATTCTAAACGATGCGAATTGGAACTTAAGATTTTTTGTAATAACAATGTATTGATTTGATACTGGTAACAAATTATTATTATATTGATTCTAAAACATGTTTGATCGTAATAATATAACTAATAATATTTGAGCCACTGCAAGTTTTTCGTAATCCATTACTTCTACACATTTTGTGAATTTTTTCGGCGTAAAAACAAGGATTCAAGATATTTAATAAAATTATGAAATTGGCTTGAATTATTTATACTATTAGTTTATACTAAAATAAGTATTTATCGTTTTAACTTTAAATTAAATTAACTAAAAGGAAGCGTCTCGTACATATACAGCATTTTTTCCAGCGTATTATGTTTTTGTTTGATGCTTTGTTTGATGCTACCTTATTCAATTGTTTTTTTTTTTTCATTTAATATGTAGTGGAATATAGTTCTTAGTTTTCAATATAGTGTTTTCGTTAATGTTGGTAGATGGCGTGATTTATAGATAATCCTTTTATTATAACTATAGTAAATTAGTTTATATCATGATTTTAGTTTATTAATAGAAGAATGATGTGCATGGAGTTGTTTAATTTAGGAATATGTGGCATAGGCACATGGAGGGAGACAAGCCCATACATAATTGTTTTAACTTTTTATAGTTTTTTCTTTCTGCAAATTGATTTAAATTTTACTTGTAGCTTATTTATAGAAAAATACATAATGCTCCTTAGGCCAAGTTCAGTATAATATAGTTTTAAGTATGTTTCATTCTGGTTTGTTTAATTCTAAAAGAACAATTGGAAAAAGATTAGTAAAGTTATAGATAAATATTTAAATATAATAAAATACTTTTTCATAGTGTTATATAGAATTTTATACTATAATATTTCTACAAACAGCATGTAAGAAAAACTATGATGAACAATGAGAAAAAAATCAATTAATTAAAACTATAAAAGAATAGAAACTTCAAGTGTTTAGGAAGAATAATCTAACCCTACTCCAAATTACCTGCCTTTCGCACAGTCGTTGTTGACAATGCTTTAAGTTACGCAGTAAGCACCCTAGACGATCGACCCGAGTGTTTGAATTTATAGGCCTAATCAATTCAGTGTTTTTGTTTGGCGTTTATAAGTCGCTTTTTCTGAGTGTCCTATAATACCAGACAATCTCAGAATGCCTCTGACCACGAGTCAAAAGGGTGCCCAAAGCAATTTCAAGGAAATAAACAATACTATGGAGGTTAGACCTTTAGAGGCATGCCCGGCTATCATCTAAGAAGGCAGTTTTCTATTAAGAAAATTTTAAATAAATCCAAACTACTCTTTTTAGTCCACTTTATTTGAAAAAAATACGAAAAGTATTCAGCTTGCCAGTCCCAGTCTATATTTCAGCATTAAAAAAACTAACCAAACAAGATCCGACTTTAAAAGGGTATGCAAAAGAATTAATTTTTCCAAGCATGATCAAAATTTGTGTTGCTGTTCCGGGGGAATGAAGATATTACCGATTACAGAATAAACGGTTAAACATAATTTTATAAAAAAAAATTCAATAACTTAATTAAATTTTGATGTCAAACTTCGTTGCTGATGCAAAATACTTTCTCAATCTCGGTATTTCTCAACATCGTTTAGAAACACCTTACTAAATACTAAGACTTTTACACTAGCGAAACAGGAGATGGATTGGCAGATATTTACCGTTGCAATCGTAGGATTGAATAGTCACTAAAATAGTGAATAGTCACTACTAGTGAATAGTCACTAAATAAGAAGAGATAATATTTATTTGGTATCTGATGATCTATACTATATACTATAGAATCTATAGTTTGGATTGTTTTTCCGAAACATACACATTTTATAAATATTAAAAAAAAGCACACTCAATGGAGGTAGTATAGTGTACGTAGTGTACGACATAATATTTAATTTTTAGATTCCCCAATTTCTGCCAAATAGACGAACTAAGCCATAACAGGGCTTAAAGGGGTTTAAAAATGCAGCAACAATACCGCTTACCGTATAGTCACCGTATAGTATGGTCACAAAGAAGAAATTCATTACTATACTATTATTTTACTCAAGCCATTCATGGAAAATCAGTATAACATTAAAACTGATGTTTATCAATAAAAACATTAATACAATTCAAACATTTTTAAACAGTTAAAAAAAGAAACAATCACAAATAAAAAAACATGAGTATCAAACGAAAATAAAATTATTACCTTAATTTGATTTAATAATCTTGTAACGGTATGTCCCTTTTTTAATTGCAGGTCACCCTTTGGTTAAAGATTTTTAATCTTTTCACCGATGTTCTTGTTTTATTTTAATTTTAATATTTGGCATTTCATTTTTATTACTTCTATTATTTTATTTTTCATTGCTTATTTCGTTATAGTTGGTTGTTTTAATACTTGTAATTGTTTAATAAGTCCTATCTTCTATATTATTCTAGCTGATAAATGACATCAACCTGATGAGGTCCTAATAAGACGAGACGCATCCAGTTATTTAATTTTAGTTTATTATTTCGAGTTTAATGTAATAATTGAAATATGTGCATTTGCACTTAACAAAAGGACTCACACTATCCAAGCCCCACATTGGGCGCCACTAGTATCTTTAACAAAAGTACCACCAAGGCTTTCAGACAGAATAACAATGATTTTTTATTGAGCTCCAAAATATGTCAGGATAGTTGAACAGGGCTGAGATAATAATGTAATACATTTGGACAGGAATAACTAAGCTGATTTCAAGGTCGATGTGGAAAATTGCATATGTCTGTGAAAGTGCCATCAGATGGTATTGTATTTGTTCGTTTTATTATTTGTATAATATGCAATAATAAAATAAGTAATACTGTTTATAAACGAGTGAACTCACACAATCCAAGCCCCACATTGGGCGCCACTACTTTATTCAACTACAGTACCACCATGCCTATTGGACGGGAGAACAATGCATTGTTTATTAAAATCTATATTATTCAAAATTGGAGCATAAGACTCTAAAACTCAGTTAAAGGTTCGAGTTTTCTCTATAATTTGTGAAAATTCATTTTTATATTCATCTACCTACTATTAAAACAGATATTTTGATAAATAAAAATTGTCTATGAGTTTGGCGATTTCCATATGAAGTAGTTCCTAAAGCTACAAAGATATTCCTATTCCTTTCCTGTTAGATATTTCTACTCCTATTCTTATTCCTTTACTAATACAAGCTTTTATTTTTAAACGTTATCTGTCGAAACATCGTTATCTGTCGAAAGTCACAATGTTGGCAAATGACCCCATCAGCATATTGATAACAGTGAAAAAGTTCTCCATGCGTAAATAAGGAAATGTGGTAAAATAAAAATCAATTAGTATCATGCAAGTTCAAGCCAAGAGATTGTTTAATTAACTAAGATAAAAACTTATAAAACGGGTTATAATATTTAGAGACATTTTTAAAACGTGGCTGTATGGGTAACATTTATTTAATGCAATTCTTACAATTTTATGTTTCGATGTTTTCGGGTAAAATAGCATTATTCTCAAATTTTTCCGACAAATTAGAATCTTTCCTATTTTGTATAAAAAAATAGATATATAAAGTATAAATACAAATTAATATAATATTAATATATTACTTACTTTTTTAAAGGCACTTGACTTTTGGAGCTCGATCGTCGAAGATTGACGTCCGTTACCCTACAAGCTACCATGTTGTATTCTGTAATCGAATTATTTCTAAAATTACATTTAGTGGATAGTAAGCCCCGTCCTTATATGAAAGCGTATATATTTGTATATTAAAAAAATCAGTTTTCACTAAATCGAATTCCATTTTACCGTGGAATTCCATATGATATAAACATTAACGTGTGATCAGTTGTGGCTCGAGAATACACTATTTTTGTACGAATTCTATCGGCATTCAAATTTTTTAATTTTATCAAATATTTGCTAGTTGTTTTATATACAAATGCATAGACTAACATATAAAATATATATATATATATATATATATATATATATATATATATATATATATATATATATATATATATATATATATATATATATATATATATATATATATATATATATATATATATATATATATATATATATATATATACATATATATACATATATATATATATATATATATATATATATATATATATATATATATATATATATATATATATATATATATATATATACATATATATATATACATATCACGGATGGTGGCTGATGTTAAATTTGGATTAAAAATGTTGTGACATGAATGTACTTTCTAAGGATTATTGTGGTATTAACAATATTAGAATAAAAAGCAAAATGGTGATCGAAAATTGAAAGTTTAGTAGAAATATCTTACAATAGTATCTAGAGTAAAATGAAATATAAGTCTTCTACTCAGAATGAAGACTTAGTCAGTTGTACTTTCTGCAGAGTATTACGGTCGGGTACATAAACACCACGTGAACGGGAACAAACAAAAATTTGTTTTTCTTCAAATTTTAGGGATTGATAGTTCTCCATCAGAAAACAATTTTGGAATTTTTTTAGATTTATTGGCCAAACCGCCCGCATGTCATTTGTGACGGTCACAAATTTGAAATCTTTGCTTGGACGAGCTTAAAATCAATTTTTTGGAATGTATGACAAGTTTTTGTTTTAATTTTTTTTTAATTTAGTTTAAAATATGTTCTTTTGAATAATTCTTGTCACATGATGGAAGTAGTATCGATGTGAGCACTAGAGAGCGCTGAAGCTAAAAAAAATACAGTTTTCACGCAGTTCTAAGACTTATGAATTTTTTTCGAATATGGCAACATGTAGGAAAATTTTGTATAATAATTTTGACCTTAAACAAGGTCAACACAAACTGCGAATATGTTTTTCAATTTGCAAGACTCGTAAATTTAAAAAATGTTAGTGGTCATATTAGAGCCGCTATTTTGAATTTTAATAATTTGACGCCGGCTTTAGATTCAGTGACCGTGATTATCTTATAACACATTCTTTGATTTTTAATTTCCGTTTTACTGCACAAGTTATAACGTGAAAACTAGTTTTGAAGGTGGTGTTTAACTTGAAGCATTCTCTGGCGGTCATATCTATGCTTCTTCCATTGCGCGGCAAGAATTATTTGAAGGTGCATATTTTAAACTAAATTAGAAAAAAAAAATTTAAAAATCGTGTCGAAAAATTGATTTTAAACTTTAAAACACCAAAATAAGGGATTTTTTCCCTAAAAATTTTTTCAAATATTTTTATCCAATTCTACAGGAAAAATGCTAACAAACTAAGATTTCTTTATAAACATTTTATTCGCAATAATTGGCTACAAAATGAAAATGTTTGTCGTTCTAGAAAAAATTTCAAATTTGTGACCATCACTGACAGCAAGAGGGTTGGCCAAAAAATTTTCAAAATTGTTATCTAATGGAGCATTATCAACCCCCAAAATTTGGAGAAAAAATATTTATGTTTGTTCCCGTTCACGTGGAATGCCCCATATATGGAAAAAATGTTTTTTTTTGTTGAAAAACTGTCAACGCAATTACGCATGAATTTCAATGCTTATCCTACGATCAAAATCAACATTAAGCTTGGCGAATACTCATGCGGAAAAACTGCAGCTCGCTAGCAAAGCCTTTTTTTTCTATTGAACTTTACTATAAACAGCTTACTGTGTGTGAAATCTCACGACGGCAAACGTATCAAAAAATGCTAATTGCAAGCAAAATAAGGTCCAATACAAACCACCATCTCGTCGTACTAAAATAAATCTTAAGAATATTAACCGTTCTCTTCCCCAAAGAGGACAAGACTATGGATATTACTTCCATGGGTAATTGGTATAAGTTTAACTTTTAGAGTATGTATTTCAATACCTTTTTGAATAGGTATCATGTGCTAAAGAAGGGGTCTGTGTCCCTATATAATTGCATAACTTTCATCATTCAAAGACTACACAACTGGAACACTAACCACATCATCAGGAAGATAAGTTAAATAATCAGGGCTATGCTAGACCTACGGCACTCAACCATTTAATATCTCCACGAGGTCAAGATATTATATAGGAGTTGGCTTGATCCTAATCAGTTTATACAATAGGATCATGAAACAGGAAGTTGGCATGTTGAGATGTTGGCGACGGTAAGCCGCTTACTATGTACGTGTCCTACACTGGTCCATACCAGTTAACTTATTTTGTAATGCACCATCAAATTACATTGGCTGACCGAAAATTATCTTCTAAACCGGAACCCGCAAATCAAATTATATCAGTTCACAAATTTCATTATGAAATTATATAATGGTGCCTTCACCTTCCAAACTAAATCCATCAAACGCTGAATTAATAGAGACGTCTCCCTATATAAGATGTTTTATATAAACAAATTGTTTCCTACCACAAAGATTTATTCTTAGAATAGACTAGAAAAATTTCAATTCACACCCTCCAGAGTTTCACTGTCAAATATAATAGTGATTTGTTAAACTTGTATGTAATCCAAAATATGTTGAGTACTGCAATGATTAGTGAACCCAACATAAACTCGGCGAATACTACGAAGACGAATTGTACCAAAACGAAAGAAGAAACAGTTGAGTCTTAGTTTTCAAACAAAAAACTCTGCTTTATGCGGTAAATAGAGTTCTGAATTTTTAAATAGACTTTCAAAGGATCTCAGACAAATGACAAGCGTGTTTTTTAATAGTCTAATACTATAAAGCAACTGACATTATTTTTCAAGTAAAACTTAATGACACTTAAGTCTAAAATACCACTTAGTTTCTTCTCTGCTCTATCGCCGTAAAAGCAAATCTTGAACTCCTTTCACCGGTTCTAAGCCTGCCACCAATCATCTACGCTTTGTGATGGATCTTTGATTGCATGTCTTTAATAATTGAAAACATTTTCAGATCCTTTCCAGATCCTTCCAAAATAATTGAAAAACCTTTCCTTTAAAGATTTACACTCTTTATCGGTAAAACTAATAACACGTCAACTGAGACCAAACTTCACCACCAAAACACAACAAGACCCGGACCCACTTCAAACATCTTGGTGCCACCAAAACACACCAAGACCCGGTTCTCTTAAAGCTTTAATTTTAAAAGACATCAAACCTTGTTCACATGTTTTCCATACAAAGGTCCTAATCCAATTATCACTAACGCCTATAAAATTTTGTTATTGATTGTAAAGATCAATCCCAACTATCAGAAAGGTAACCTTCAATTCCGCCTCTAAAAAAAGTGTAACCCACCGTTCAACACCAATTATTCGAGCCGGTTGTGCAACTAGAACCAATAATCCCTTTGTAGGGCTCTGTTTTACTGAATCCCTTCTCATTCTTCTAACGCTTTTTTTATTTCATTCTATTCTCAATAGCACTAGAAAAAAAGCACTAAGCACTTTGCAAATTTTAAAAACGCATTTCGTTAAGTTGAAAATTCGTTGAGAAATTTAATTTTGCAACTAAGGAATTTTCGCGGTTTTTTTGAACCACTGTAATTGTTGTTAATATGGAATATGGGTATAGGCAACACCAATGTTATTTAAACCTGACACTACACCCTTTCGATTCCCGTCAAGCAGATTGCGATCGGATGAAAACTCAGACCTTGCGGCCTGCCCAAAATTAACAACTTTTTTAGGGGCATTAAGTGCAAAATGGAATTGTGCGAAAACCATCAAGCCGAATGAAACGTTCTAAAGCTTACTTTTTTTTGTTGAGGTTTCAGCTACAAGATAAAGGGGTCAATTATGTTATAAACAATTATTTGCAAATAACTAAATTCAATTGAAAAAAATATCGATTTTTAGACATTTTTTCGCAATTTTTCGCAAAAATTTGCAACAAAACAAATTATTTTTGTTTTTTTCTTATTTTAAGTTATAGAAAAACATTTAAGGAACAAAAAATTCCATGGCACCAGTATCCTAAAGTGCACCATTTACGAGTTATATCGCTTACAAGGAAGCAAAAAGAAATTTCCCGCACACTTTGTTGCATAACTCCAGTCCCCAGGTGCCGGGCGAGTGGACTCGGCATGTCCATTATGTGAGTACTCTACTCCAGACATTAAAAAAATGTCTGACCTGTTACCGACAACAACACGTTCAATCCGTAATTCTATTGGCCTACCAGCCGAGTTACACTAAAAAAGTTTCTTGAAAATTGAATCGCACCCTTGTGTAAATAAATAACAATTTGTGAATAGTTTAAAATATTACATTAATCATGAAAATGTATTGTCAAGATACTTGAAGTGCCTGAATTACGTAATTCAAAATGGCTTGTTTCGTATTGGCCAAAATCAAAGAATTAAATAAAAAAGTAAACATTTTTAAACTATGGTATAAAATAATACGTAAATATTATACAATTAAATGAAAATTATTGTATTGCAAATTGCGATATGATGTTTAAGTAAGCACTTAAAGAAAAGCAATTGTACTTGTCAAATATATATGAATAAATATTTTTTTTTTGGCCTTATATCATAAATTTTTCATTTCAAAATTGAAGTATTTATTTGAAATTAAATGAACTATAAATGAACATAAATATTACGTGTGGTTGTCTCAACATCGTTCTGTAACTGTACAGTTGTTAAATCGATTTGGGAGTATGATTCACCATATATGCACCCGCGTTCCCGCGGTGAGGTTGAGACAACTGCATTTTAATGGGAAATAGAACATGTTTCTTCAGTGAGTTATCGAATTGCTAAGAAAACCGAGGCAATATTAATTGAATATTATTATTGATAAAAAAGCCTTTTAGAAGATACATTCAATGTCACATACACATGATACGCCATTAAAATTTAATTACCTTTCTCCTGTTTTCTTCTTTTCCTTTTATTACATATTTTTACAGCACATATAGATAAAATTATAGCAACTACAAAGAATAAAATTCCACCTACAACACCTGCTGTTATTGCTTTATGTTTAACACGAGCTGGCACTGGAAACTTTACCTCATCACTTGATTCATAGCTCTTTTGTGTATTAGCCAAAACTCGAAAATAATATGTTCTACCGCCTACTAAATTCTTAACTAAATATTGTGTTTCTTCCGGTCGAATCTGACCTTTGTTTAACGTTTTCCATTGAGAATCTGTACGATACTTAATGGTATAATAATGAATTAAATGAGCACGTTCAGCTGGCACTTGCCATGATATTAAAAAACCATTCGGTATTTCGGTGACCGTTAGGTTACGTGGTTGACCCGGTTTCGGACCTGAAACATCAATTTTTTTACATTACTTAAAATTGTTGAAAATTGGTTGCATTCAATATTTGAATGCTTCTCATATTTGTGGATATTAAGAAACAAACAGAACTGCAAAAATGCTAAAAGTATCTTGCTACGCTTGTGCTGCCAACTACGGTCTTGTTTAGAAAACGCGTTCGCACTAGTAATACAATCTACTATTTTCACCATTTTTATTAGTGTTGATCTACATTGGTTAACACTAAACATGCCTAACATTGAATAAAAAAAAAAAAAAAATTAGTTATTCGATTTAATTTCTTACCGGTATCCGTTGATGGTTTGAATTCATGCTCATTCGGTGGTAACGTAGATGAAATGACTGGTTTTGGTGGTCCGACATCTTTAAAATATTTATTGTTATTAAATTAAACTAGCAAATTGTTAAAACTACATTTGAAATTTATTACTAAAGAAAAATAAGTCTGCCTAATTTTGTAAAATATTGGTATTTATTTATTCCTCAATAAAGTAATTTAATTAAATTTAATACTTGCCTAATGTCCTAACTGTTACTGTTTTACTCATCATGCCATCACCGAGAGCATTTTTTCCAACTACTTGAACTTCGTATGTAGTACCAGGCGATAATCGACTAACTGTTAATTGAGTGCTACCCGATGGCATTACCGGTATAGTTTTCCATTCACTTATACCTGCTTCACGAAACCATACAGTATATTCTTGTTTGAATTCTGGGCCACCACTATATCCAGGTACCCATCCTACAGTTATGTTCGACTCCATTGCTGTAACACTAATATTATAAGGAGCATGCGGCTGAGTACCTTCAATAACTAATTGTGTTGCTGAAAAAATTGTTGCTACTTCGTTTGATGCAACACATTGATAATATCCAAAATCGGAGCGACGTAAATTTTCTATCGTAATATTCCCTCCAATTACTTTAACACGATTTTTCTGCAATTGTATACCATCCCTACGATGCCAGTGAATATTAGGTTTTTGCGTACCTTCTGCTTCTGACGCATCGCAATACATTTCAACAGTTTCACCAACTTTTCTCTGATACAGAGAATCCGGTTCAACAGTAAATTGCGGTGGTTTTCTAACTAAAACTTCCATTGGTCCTGAGGAACCTTGAGTACCTTGAGCGTTATACGGTGTGCATGTATAACGTCCTTGATGATTTTGATTAACACGAGTAAATAAAAGTGATCCATTATTCATAATCACAATATCTTTTGTTTGATACGGTTCTAATAATCGCTTATCTTTGGTCCATGTGACATATTGTAGGGGTGGATTTGCTTTTATGTAACATTGTACAACGCCAGCCAAACGAAATGGTAAATATTGTACAGTTGGGGTAAAGGTCACTTTTGCTGGATCTAGAATATAATAATTTATAAAATAATTTATCATCATTCTTTATCATCAATAGATATTATTAACATGTAATATTTCCAATGCATGTATGAAAAACCACAAATAGAGCTATCGTTATCGTAACTAACCACATAAATCATTCGACGAGCTAAGAACGGTGCACCATCCTTAAATTCTAGAAACAAGTTATTAATCTGTCTTACTCCTTACTTACTTATTCAGATCTGATATGTTTTCTCGTGTTCAGTCAAATGTGGCCATATACTCCACCACTTTTCATAACCGTTCATCAATTTCCTTAAATATTTAGTTTCCAACTATACTTCTTCGAAGTATAATAGTATTTAATTGTGTAAGTGTTTAATTATATGTTTTAGTTTTGAAGCAAAAGTTTATACTGCGAGCGAGCATTTCAAATAAAACTTATTAAACACAAACCCAATACAACGTTTTATCTATCCAACCAAAGCCCCCGATATAGAAGCCTAACTCATTTTTTAGCACAAAAAAAGTCTTGAACTTGTAGCGCCATTTTGAAATTAAAACTCAATATAAAAAAAAATTCAAAAAATCGCCATAACGCCCATAACGCCATCTGGAAAAATAAGACTCCATATAAAAAAAATCAAAAAAATTTAATCAAAAACACTAATCCAATGTTTTGCATATGACAATATTCATTATTGTTTATTGTAAATGGCGTGAATCAGTAGGGCTATGATTTTAGGAGGTTTTGATCCAACTATAGGCGCTTTCCAATAGAGTGAATTACTTAACGATTCACTTAAACTGAATTGTATTCCGGAATTTGTATGTTCCAACTGTAATATTCGGTTTACACTGAACGTAAACTGAGCTACTACAGAACTGAATTGAATTGAATAAAGTGAAGGATAAAGTGAAGGTTCATCATTATGTTGAAATGATTCATTCTATTCATATTTTTTTATTTACGGTTTGTGGTCAAACGTTAAAAAGGGGGAAGTGCAGTTAACACGGTTTACTCTAAAAACTCTATGTTACTTTAGCCGTTAAAAATAATAAAAAATAAATCGGAACATATTTGTGTCTAAATTTTCGATTTTGGTTATGTATTTTTTAAATGTCAAAAAATTGCTGTTTTTTGTTATTTTGGCTTTATTTTTGATGATTTACTGAATATTAGACCAATTGGCTACCATCAATTAATCAAGGAATTTCTTCAGCAATTCACTTGATTGGAAAGCGGCTCAAGTAAATGGATTATTTTAAAATTTATGCATAAAAACGAATAGGAAAATAATGAATTTTATACCATTAGTTAAGTAAAATTTTTAAATACAGACAATTAATTAAATTTTATTCAATTTCAAAACCTATTTGATTGTTTGGTGATTTCAAAATTAAACAACCCAACGTCACCATTATGGTAATTTCCAGCACGATAGTGAATTTTTCAAATTGTGTGTAAAATTATCCAGATGATTTTTGACTAAATATTTTCCAATACATTTTAGAGAACAATTACAAGCATACATTATCGTCATGCAAAATATCATAGTGAAGATGTCGGGTAACCAATGAAAAATATCAAATTGTGTACTAATGAGACACCAAAAAACAATCATATTTTCAAACATCAAACAAATTTTTCCACATCGGAAGTTTAATTCAAATGAAATCATAGTAGCTTTTGTATTTTTATTATTCGGGAGAGGAACATGCGCATTAGTTTGAATTTACTGTTTTTCATATATAAAACTTTAACTGAGATCAAAAATTTGTTTTTATAAAATACAATCAACCAAAATTTATTTCAGGGTTCAATTACAATCAAATAAATTGTTTTACTGTGTTGCACTGATTTGCGCAACCGGACAAGGTTTCCGTCACTCCGCATTTAGTTTTTTATTTAATTTGCAACGCAAGTATATTAATTTACTTAATTTTATTTATTCTTTTCTTTTGATCATTGAATATTTTAGATTCAAAATAGTATGCGTCTTTCATTTACTACATTTTCTTTTACTTTTATACCATATTTTGTTTTTTAGCTAACCATATCGAATGATGGTAATGTTACATAGCAAACATGCCTGCGTTCACCACCATAGTTTTTGGAAATTTATGAGCAATTAAACTCAAGTAACTTTAATAATCCTTTGATTTTTTTCAACTCGAAAACAGTGTTGCGTTTCTCTGAATAAACCTTACAATTTATTACAAAAAAATGTTTACTTGTTTCGGGCAGGATCAAACTTTCTTCATTAGTAACACGGTACCTAAGGGTTAGACGCATTATCCACTATTCCACCAAGGCGATGGTTAGATACATTTTCAATTTCGATGTTCAAGTTTGAAAACTCTCATCATCATTATTGCTGGAGTTGAATTACTCGGGTATCCTCGTAAGACAAATATATGTTGTTTTTCATTTGGAATTAATCAATTTCTATGCATGTATAAATTCGTAGGATGGAGAATATATCTTATTCTGTAATATCCTAAGTCACTTGTGTAGTTATTATTGTCTTACCATGAGAGCCCGAGTAATTCAACTCCAGTAAAGAAATGATGATTAAAATTTTCAAACTAGAACATAGAAATTAAACATGTATTTAACAATCGGCAGAATTGTATTTATGGAATTCTGTTTGCGAAATAAGAATTAATTTAAATTAGACTACAAAGTGTAAACAGTTTAAAAAGGAATGCGATATTGTTAACAGCAGGCGATAAATTAATTGCAAACAAAACACTATGTCGCGGTCGTGAACATAAAACCGTGTAAATAGAAGTCAAGTTATTTTTAACTGTGAATAAAGTTCTATGTTAAGTTTTGAGAAATATTGAGTATCACTTTAGACGCTGTGTTGTACTAAAAATTTCTTCAATCAAATGTTAGTTGTAGCTATTGAGTATTCTGGTTAAGTTATATTGTATGCAGAATTGTTTTCCTGCTGTTTTGAAACAAAAGCGGTGTTGAATAATTAAGAAAACGGATGTTTTTACATATTAATCAGTGATCGAATCCAGAAAGTGATTCTGGCATTACATTTATCAAATTGAGAAATAGGCCAATTGGAGGAATGTAGAAAAACGTAAACTATTTTAAAAAATATATAGATTTAATAAACTTAGATTTTCTGGAATTATTCATTACAGAAGTCAGCTTGCAATGACTGAAACTATCTATAATTATAGAAAACGAGTAATCGAGTCCAAATTGGATTTATTCAACCAAAAAATGCAGAGACTAATTTTCCAAATGCAACTCCTTAAAATTTGAAATTAGATAAACAATAGAATATGGACCATTTTAAAAGTAACAGAAAAGATATACTTAAATATAATAATGTATTAAATCACTGGTTTTATTACTCACATTCTACATTTAAGTATGCTGAAGCGCTTTGTGGATCTCCAATTCCATTTGATACTTCGCACGTATATTGGCCAGAGTCATCTGCACTAACTGGATTTATAATAAGTGATCCATCCCTTCGGATAGTAACGCGAGTTTCGAGAGCAGCAACTTCACGAACAGGTGAGCCTTCACGAAACCAACGCACTGTTACATTACCTGGCATTGCTTTCGCTTCGCATGAAAATTGTACCTTTTCACCTTCTAGTTTTGTTTGATTGATTGGTGGCACCTGTAAATGTAAAACCTTTATCATTTTTTTAACTATTTCAATTTTATTTCTCATGAATTTAATGTTTTCGTGATGTTTAATGTTTAGATATATGAGTGAAGTACTAAATTATGGAATAATAATGGATTCTTGGTTTTATAGAAAATGTTAATTGTTTCTTTCGTTTTTATTAAAGGATAAGAAAAAATGGTTGAGGTTCTTATGTATCTTATCGACATCAAGCAAATGCGATTAAATTAAATTAAGGTCGCAATTACGCTTGTCTTACTACCTTTTACTAACCTTTATTTAAAACCGTGGTTCAAGGGAAAGTTGAGGATCAGTTAGAACAAAATTTAAGATGTTAGTTAAGACCAGACAAATGCTTGTAGAAACTGTTATTAATAACTCTTGTAGAAACTGTTATTAACTGTTGTTAAATTTTGTTAAATTAAATTGTTAGTTAGATTAAAACGATTTTAGAAAATTTCTTAACTGAAACATCAAGAGTTAATTATTTATAATCAAAACAACAATTCTCATATATTTCTTCAATCTGTCCACTATTAGTGAGACTTCGTTTGAGGGTGTGTAATGGCTGGAATGTGAAGCTGAAATATTTGTATATTTTAGAACTGCAAGGGAAAAACAAAATTAGACAGGACTTTTAAAATGATAACATTTTATTCAAAGAATTTTGCTGCGAGCAGTTTTTTTACTATTTCAAAAACGTGCTTGAATGTCTTCTTTCATGTGTGTCCTAATGCAGAACTTGACCAAAACATTAACACAATATGCCGTGTCCTTAAAACGAAATAAAAAAATGTTTGTTTACGGTTTTATCTTTATGTTTATCTATATTCTATACTGAGTAAGGACTAACTAATAACTCTTTGATACAAGCTCCCAACCGCATAAAAATAAACGAGGAATGCAAATAGAAGTAAAAGACAAGACGAAGAGCAAGCTTTAATAGAAAACTAGCAAATATTAATATTTTTAAAGATAAAGAATGATCAGTGCAACTTGAAACTTTTATGTGTAAGTTTAATAAAATAAGAAAAAATGTGAACACACAATTACGGAATAGAGAAGAATCTTTAAAAACAGATGTGCGAGGGGATTGGAGTCAACAAAATTAGGATTAAAAAAAAGGATGAAACAATATTTCTACTTTAATAATTAAAACAGTAAGAAAACAGATAGTCAAACCAATGATGTTCAAGTAAAAACCCTCTAGTTTTTGGTTTTATTGAATATTTTTTTTAAATGTTCACATTATTTTACCATGATAACAGCGCCACCCGCTATTATAACACGGGCTGTATGGGAGACTTGTCCCTCACCATTGCGTGCGATGCATGTGTAGTCCCCGATATCCTCGTGTCGAATTGTGGATATTCGAAGCTCGGTACCATCATTGAAGATACCAATAGTAGAAGAAGGTTGAACTGGATTTGCATCTTTGTACCAAAGAATTTCTGGTGTTGGAGTGCCATCTGCTTGACAATTTAAAATTATGGAGTCACCTGTTAAAGACAAAAATACAATATTAAAATAAAAACTTTTTCCTCTTAAATTTATTCTAATTATCTAATTTATTTAGTCACATTAGAGTTTATGCATATTATGTTTATGCAAAACGTATCAAACGTATAACATTGTTCTGTTTGAAGAGTTATATAGGATTATTATTACTGTCGTACGGATATGAACAAAATTTCACAACAATATACATTAAACTTCAACATTTAAGTTTTGAATCCATTGTAAGGCACCTGTTTTAATTTCATGTTAGCCAGTTATACATATATTCCATTAATTTAACAAATATTTACAACTTCCGAAACCACAACGAAAATGGGTTAAACGTAACCAATCTTTTCTTTTAAAATCAAAGCAAGAACATTTAACAGTTACATCCCTAACTACTTCACAGTTGTGAACTTTAGCATGGTTCTATTGATTTTGCCACTCTGTATTTAAATCATAACTTCTTTTTTCAACTAAGAGCCAAGATGGTTTTCACGATAATAGTCTTCAATGAGGTAAAATTTGAATTTTATATAATGAACAGGGAATTATGATTAAATTTGCATTATTCAAATGGTGTGAAAAAGGACTTTTTCTTCATAAATCTAATGAAGTAATATTGCATAGTACATTAAACCATTGCGGGCATCAATTTTATTACAATGTATGAGCTACCAAGCCAATATGGCGAAAAATATTCTGCTGCAGGATACTCTATCGAAAGGGCTAATTGTCTCAAACAATTCCCTTTTTTACACGAAAAAGTTCCAGCTAAACTTTGCATCAAATTATTTCCTGACCAAACGTTCATTGCTTTTTCTGCCAAATATTGTTTGTATCTTAATGAACTATCTAACTTGACTCCTAAATATTGAGCGTTATGATAGTGATTCAAAAATACTCCATCAATTTTAATATTGAGCTTATGTTTGGCTTTCCTGTTATTTAAGTGAAATGCAAAAACCTCAGTTTTTAATGAATTCGGCCTGAGTCGCCACTTTTTAAGATAATCAAAAGTTAAGTTCAGATCACTTATTAAAAAATATTTATCTTTTTCCAAAGAATCACATTGATAAACATTAGCCAGATCATCAGCAATATAGAATTAAATAATATATAGACATATATAGAGTTAAATAACAATGACAGTTAATTATAATATGTAATTACTTCTGAAAGCTCTAAGTATTACATTCATGAGCTCAAAGTGAAATTCTTACCCCCACTTTTTTTGGCATTTCTCGACGTTTTAGGACCTACTGATTCTAAAAATACAAAAAAAAAATGTATGTCTGTCTGTCGGCCGGCTGTCCGTCAGACCGTCCGTCCGGCCGTCACAACCTACGGAATCTAGAAATCCGTCCAGTGGGATTTGAAAAATTTTTTTTTCTAAAAATAGGTTTACTCAATGGGAAGAGCTTAAAGGACGATGTGTTCGATAACTGCACGGGAAGTGTGTCAAAAAAATCGTCAAGTGTATCAAAACAATGAAATTTGCATATTTTTTGCTTAAAAAACGTTCATTTTAAGTGATTACGAGTAGGAACATTGAATTTGGAGAAATCTTGATAGTAGGGATTGCGGGATTGGGGATGTGAGACCAAAATCTAGATTATTGCATTATAAGTTTGTCAAAAAAATGTTGTCAAGTGTGTCAAAAGAAAGATTTTTATTTATTTTTTTACCCAATTTTTTGAAAAAAAAAAAAATTAAAATTTTGTTGAAATGAAATTTTATTTTATTATTATTGAGAATTCGGCATTATAGGTTTGTCAAAAAAATGTTGTCAAGTGTATCAAAAAAACGATTTTATTTATTTTTTTACCCAATTCAAAAAATAAAATTAATAATTTGTTTGACATGAAAATTTATTATTATTATAGAGAATTATGGCATTATAAGTTTGTCAAAAAAATAATGTCAAGCGTGTCAAAAAATGATTTCATTTATTTTTTTAGCCAATTTCTCGGAAAAAAATGTAGCTGTTTTTATGACGTAAATGTAATTGAAAAGGTTTCATAAGTTTGACAAAAAAATGTTTTTCAAGTTTGCCAAAAAAATGTTCAAAAGAAAGATTTTTGTTTATTTTTTTATCATTTTTTGGAAAAAATAAAATTACTTTTTTGTATGACATGAAATATATTGTATGACATGAAATTTAATTATTATTATAGAGGATTATGGTATTATAGTTTGTCAAAAAAAATAATGTCAAGCGTGTCAAAAAATGATATCATTTATTTTTTTGGCCAATTTTTTGGAAAAAAAATTTAGCTGTTTTTATGACGTAAATGTAATTGAACATGAATTTGGACATGGACATTTTTGAATTTGTTATAGATTTTGAAATATTTTTGGAATTTTGAAAAATGATTGTATTTTTGATTTTGTAATAATTTGTGCAATATTTTTAGAATTTCGAAAAAAAATAGAATTCTTTTATATATAATTTTAAAATTTTGAAAAAAGTTTCAATTTTTGATTTTGAAAGAATTTTTGGAAAATTTTTAGAATTTTGAAAAATCTTATATTTTTGATTTTATCATAATTTTGGAAAAAGTTTCAATTTTTGATAGTGTTATAATTTATGCAATATTTTTAGAATTTTCGAAAAAGTTTAAATTTTTTAATTTCTAAGACTTTTTGGAATATTATTAAAGTTTAGAAAAAGTTTAAATTTTTGATTTTATTCTAATTCGAATTTTTGAATTTTATATATATTTTTAGAATTTTGAAAAAAGTTTAAATTTTTGATTTTGTAAGAATTTTTGGAATATTTTAAGGATTTTGAAAAGTTTTAAATTTTTGATTTTATTATAATTTTTGGAATTTTGAAAAAAGTTTCAATTTTTGATTTTGTAATAATTTTTGCAATATTTTTAAAATTTTCTAAAAGTTTGAATTTTTAAGAATTTTTGGAATATTATTGGAATTTAGAAAAAGTTTAAATATTTGATTTTATTCTAATTTTTGGAATATTTTTGAAATTTTGAAAAAAGTTTGATTTTATTTAATTTTTTAATTTTTACAATATTTTTGGAATTTTGAAAGAAATATGAATTTGTGATTTTGTAATATTTTCTCGAAACGCTAAATGGAGAGGTTTTTGAATAGTTTGCTGAGTGTATCATCTTTTAACTAAATTATGTTAATTTATGATCTGTTATAATTTTCCGGCAACGTATTGATGTTTCGTGTTAGTTTTGTAATAAATTTCTAAACAGAGATAAAAAAATACTTGTACTTTAACAAAGAGTTATGTTTGATATACATCGCTGCCCAAAACTAAAAACCATGTCCTCATAAAAGTTTTTTGCCGAAAACTATATAAAAATTCTTAGCCCAGACCGAAGTCTTGATATCTCAGAGCTGTGAGATTTCAGCCCCTCCATATTTTACATATTGCAAGTATGTGTAAATAAGAGAGAAACGTTATATTCAAAAGTGGCGACGAGGGAAATAAATTTAAATTTTTATTTATTTAATAAAATTAAAACTGAGCGTCTAGTAAAGTGTAAAATTAAATGAAAATTCAATTCATAGTTATATGCGTCATAGGATATGAAGGGCAGTTATGTCCAAATAATTAACAGTTAGGTCAAATTGAAATATAAGAAAAACCTTGACAAGAACCAAGTAGACTGGTTGCTCATTCCACTGTTCTTTTTTGAAACGTGACTACTTGAATATCAAAATACTTCTGTATGAAGGTGATTTGACATTAGCTGAGATCTCCATTAAAATATTAAGTAATAATTCTTATGTTTTCAAGATCTTAAGGTACAATGATTTCCTTCAAAATCATTCTAAAATGTCGGTATGTACTGGAGACTAATCAGGGCTAACTCTGGCAGTGGATTCATATATAACTTATCAAAATATAAGGAAATACAAAATTTTCGTTTCCAGATAACTCTAAATCACCAAAATAACTACATATGAATTAAACACCTTCAAACGGTCCATTTCGTTTGATAAGTTAGGGCAAACTAACAGGACTTATGGTCCTGTTTAGTTTGCCCTAATTTAAAAAATATATATAAAGAAAAATGCAACATTTTTCTTTATATATATTTTTTAAAACATTGGTGTTGGTTGACTGTATACAATAGGGTTTCTCAAACGGGATCCCGTTTTCCCCGGGAACCGGGGGTAAATTTTTGTCCCGTTTTCCCGGGATTTTATCCCGGGATCCCGGGTATCCCGCTAATTTTTATTAACAATTTTTTGTACTTTTTTCAAAGATATTAAAAGTTTTCTCACTCGAAAATCGAGTAGTTTTTAATTCTTTTCCCTCTGTAGTAATTAATTTCGATCAAAATTAGGAAAATGTTTTTTTTTTGACACATATGGTATCATGGTTTTTTTGTATGGTTTTTTTTGCCACATATAAACACAACAATTTAAAACCAATCAAACTTAAAATAGGTAGATTTTTCTGAGAAATCTACCTAAAACTTGCGCTTCATTTCTCTTAATTTATGTTTAATGGTTCTCTTGGACGGATGGTTCAATAAATGGTTCAATGGACGTTTCGTCACGAAAATTCGGACAAAATTGAGTGACGGCGCCATTGTCAACCTTGTTTTTTGAAAAATTGTTTAAAAATTAGTATTATGAATTTATTTTTGTTTTGTTTTTATGTATTCGTTTTTATTTAATTTTTGAAGTTTTTCTAATTAAAAATAATGGAAATTTAAAAATCAATAGCGCATTTTTTGTGCTGTTTTAATTTTACACATTTTTCTACTACCCAATTAGAAAAATCTAGCTTTTTAGCGTTTCCCGGGATTTCCCGGGATCCCGGGAATTTAATATTTTTTGTCCCGGCTTCCCGGGATTTGAATTTCTACGGGAAATGAGAAACCCTAGTATACAACTGGGCATCAAAATTATCACTAAAAATCCACAACGGTAAAGAATTTCAAAGATACACTCACAGTAGTCTGACACCATTCTACATTTTGTTGTGCGAAACTTAGAAGTTCGTCTGGTCGGACGAGAAAATGTAGCATTATTTATTTGTATAATTTCATCTAACTTCTTTATTTTTTATGGGGTAAATAATTGAGGTTGTTTGTTAGAAATTTGTTTTACCAATCAATTTAATGTGGGTTGGAAAAGTTCGAACTCCAGTGGTCTAATTCCCTAAAAATACCGTGATAAAGTGATAAATGATAAAATTATTCAATTTGTCCTCACTCGTTTTCATTTTTTCATTATCATTTTTTACTAAAATACGATTCCCTAAGCGCAAAATGATAAAATGAAATTTACTGTTCTAAATTTTAAAAAATTGTTCTAAATGATAAATATTTGAAAGAACTGTCATTCAATATATATATATATATATATATATATATATATATATATATATATATATATATATATATATATATATATATATATATATATATATATATATATATATATATATATATATATATATATATATATATATATATATATATATATATATATATATATATAATATATATATACATATATACATATATATATATATATATATATATATATATATATATATATATATATATATATATATATATATATATATATATATATATATATATATATATATATACATTTGACATATTGCTCATACCAAAATTAATTAATAAAATAATAGACGCCTATTCTTGTTAAATTGAGTTTTATTTCACAATACGTATTTCGAAAGCTATGCTTACATCGACAGTAGTATCAAAACCCCCGATATAGAAGCCTTCTTCATTTTTTAGCACAGTAAAAATCGTGAACTTGTAGCGCCATTTTGAAATTAAAACTCAATATAAAAAAAATTCAAAAAATCGCCATAACACTCATAGCGCCATCTAGAAAAATAAAACTTCATATAAAAAAAATTCAAAAATATTTAATCAAAAACACTAATCCAATTTTTTGCATATGGCAATGTTCATTGTTTATTGCAAATGGCGTGAATGGGTAGGGGTATGATATATCGGGGGTTTTGGTAGTATCTAAAAAACTATAGATTTTTCAACTTCAAATCGTTATTTTGGTGTATGTATTGATGTATGCAATCTGTCAAATAATAATTATAAATCAGTATAATTATGTATTAAAATTTACTGCAAAAATAATAATAATGCCTTACTATAGATAAAAACAAATTAAAGACAACACAAAACGTGTTTTCGAAATACAATCAGCTGAACCCGACTGCCTAGTTTTTTTCGTAATATGTACTTGACACATTACATACAATGACAATTAGAAATTATTGTAGTTAAATTATGCATTATAATTTATTGCAATGATAATAATAATTTTACTATATAGTAAAAACAAATTAAACACAACATAAAACAATCTTGATTTGCAATAAAATATAATTATTTACTTTTCGAATATTTCGTCAGAAAGAAACCGATATAAGTTTAATGTCAAATTGTTTTTAACAAATTCTTATCATCAATGATAAACGTTTTCTCTACCATTTGGTGAAGGAAAAAAAACTTATCATTTTCACTAATGATAAAAATTGTTTATCATTATCATTTTATCATTTGTCATACGGAATCGCAATTCGGGAAAAATATGAGTTATCATTTTATCCTTTTATCATTTTGTGCATTTTTTCGTTAGGAAATTAGACCGAACGAAACGAATTAGAACGAATAAATGATTCAAAGATCAATAAAAGCTCGGTCTGAAAGACGTAAGTATTACATTCATGAGATAAAAGTGAAATTCTTACCCCCACTTTTTTGGCTGTTCTCGACGTTTTAGGACCTACTGATTCTAACAAGCAAAAAAAAATGTATGTCTGTCTGTCGGCCGTCCGGCCGTCACAACCTACGAAATTTAGAAAACCGCTGGACGGGTTTCAAAAATTTTTTTTTCTAAAAATAGGTTTACTCAATAGGAAGAGCCGAAAGGACGATGTGTTCGATAACTAGTGTGTCAAAAAAATTGTCAAGTGTGTCAAAACAAGGAAATTTGCATATTTTTTGCCTAAAAAACTTTCATTTTAAGTGATTACGAGTTGCTTACATTGAATTTGGAGAAATCTTGATGGTAGGGATTTATATGTGAGACCAAAATCAAGATTATTGCATTATAAGTTCGTCAAAAAAAGGTTGTCAAGTGTGTCAAAAGAAAGATTTTTATTTATTTTTTTACCCAATTTTTTGAAAAAAATAAAATTATTTATTTGTTGACATGAAATTTTATTTTATTATTATTGAGAATTATAAGTTTGATATTATAAGTTTGTCAAAAAAATGTTGTCAAGTGTGTCAAAAGAAAAAAGATTTTTATTTATTGGGTAGTTATTGGGTAAACAAAATTTTTTGGAAAAAAATAAAATTAATAATTTGTTATACAATTGAAATTTTATTATTTTTATAGACTATAGAGAATTAAGGCATTATAAGTTTGTCAAAAAAATAATGTCAATTTTGTCAAAAAATGATTTCATTTATATTTTTAGCCAATTTTTTGGAAAAAAAAATGTAGCTGTTTTTATGACGTAAATGTAATTTAAAATGAAATTGAACATGGAAATTTTTGAAATATGTTTGGAATTTTGAAAAAGTTTGTATATTTGATTTTGTAATAATTTTTGCAAAATTTTTAGAATTTTGGAGAAAGTTTTAATTTTTGATTTTGTGAGAACTTTTTGAATATTTTTAGAATTTTGGAAAATGTTAAATTTTTGATTTTATTATAATTTTTGGAATTTTGAAAAAAGTTTCAATTTTTGATTTTGTACTGATTTTTGCAATATTTTTAGAATTTTGGAAAAGTGTGAATTTTTGGAATATTATTGGAATTTAGAAAAGTTTAAATATTTGATTTTATTCTAATTTTTGGAATATTTTTGGAATTTTGAAAAAAGTTTGATTTTATTTAATTTTTACAATATTTTTGGAATTTTGAAAGAAATATGAATTTGTGATTTTGTAATATTTTCTCGAAACGCTAAATGGAGAGGTTTTTGAGTAGTTTGCTGAGTGTATTATCTTTTCACTAAATTATGTTAATTTATGATCTGTTATAATTTTCCGGCATCGTATTGATGTTTCGTGTTAGTTTTGTAATAAATTTTTAAACAGAGATAAAAAATACTTGTACTTTAACAAAGAGTGATGTTTGATATACATCGCTGCCCAAAACTAAAAACCATGTCATCATAAAAGTTTTTTGCCGAATACTATATAAAAATCCTTAGCCCAGACCGAACTCTTGATATCTCAGAGCTGTGAGATTTCAGCCCCTCCATATTTCTTAGTTGAAAAACCTAAGGCAACGCGCCAAATATAATAGTACCTCACAGTGATAGGAATTGTAAACAGTAGTCGAAGTAAGGCAGTTTTGATTTTGGAAAAAACAGTCTTATTTTCATAAACATAACACAGAACTTCCTCTGGAGTTTCATTAACATCAACGCAAACATCTTGTCAATTCACATCAAAACAATTCACAGAAATTAATTTACAGATAAATCTATAACGAAGCTATACGCAAAAAAACAATTACCTTAAAAGTAATTCGCATAAAAACAATTGAAAATGAAAATGGAAAAGGAAATCCTAGAAAATATAGTACATTATGATGCTAGGACGTAAAGCTAAAGATTTTGGACGGATGTGGAGTTTGCAAATCGAGGCGCTAGCCGAGATTTGCACCCACATTAAGTCCAAAAATAGCTTACGTCCGTGCATCATATACTATTTTTTATTCGCCGCAAGCAAAATATTTTAAGAAAATTTGTTTATTCTAAATTAAAATTATAAATTTTCATAAATTTTAAAATAAAAATATGTGGAACAAGTAACCTTTGATAAAATACTTATTATTTTTTCCAAATTATTATGTAGCTATGACAACAAATGATAACAACTATTTTAATTGGATAATGAAATTTTGAATTTGAGGGTTGCTTTGATAAAAAATTTTATTTTTCATAGAATTTAAGCAAATACAAATGCTTTTTACTTTGTTGGACGTAGCTATGACAACAAGATAAATAGTTGAAAAGTGATACTTTAAAGCCGCAAATCACAGTAATGAAGTAACACTTTAATATGTAGACGAATAAAAAAATATTAATCTAGAGTTCGTAAATGGCTTCCAACAAACATTTTCTGTGTAAGCGCAAGAAGCATTGTCTCTTAATATAAAACTATGAACGTAATTGAGTTTTTACGTGTAATTTCATGATTCATCATGATTATGTCAATGTTGTAAAATTAAAAGTTTATTTGGAAATAAACTCATATCCAATAAATACCTCAATTAAAGGTGAACTGTTAGCATAGGTTTTTCTTAGATATAATTTTAGAAAAGTTGATACAATAAAAGTACAACATACATAATTCGAGAGTATAAGCAAATCAAAAAATGGAATGCAAAATTATTATTAAATATTTAAAAAATATTAAATATTTTTATGTATTTTGAGAGAAACATTTGAAAAAACACACAGAGATAGGAAATTTGATAAACCCTGAACGAAAACTATAGCGAACTGTCACATAATTATTTTTCTGTATTTTGAGGGGTCCAATCTCACCCCGGAAGGTTGAAAAAAATCATTTTTGTTCCCAACAAATGGGGTGTCACATGAAAGAGCACTTAATTTAAGAAATATTTTAATTTTTTTTAGAATTTTACCGTGCACAGTTTTCTAATTATTGTCAAAAAAGTGCAACAAAAGTTGGCCCCCCTTATGTGTTTCGACGTTGATTGACAGAAAAATTTGAAAAAACACACGGAGACAGGAAATTTGATAAACCCTGAACGAATATTATAGCGAAGTGTCACATAAATATTTATTTGTATTTTGAGGGGGTGAGATTGGGGAAGGGGGAAAAAAATCATTTTTTTATCCCAACGAGTGGGGTGTCGTGTTGAAGAGCACTTAATTTAAGAAACATTGTAAATTTTTTTTAGAATTTGACGGTGCACAGTTGTTGAATTATTGTCAATTTTTATTGAATTGTTATTTGAATTCATAATGGTAGAGTTCGGTCGTGCAATATCATAATAAATATCACGATATTTTACGTCAAATTTTTTTCTTCTAGCTTCACTTCGTTGAATATTATGTCAAACCGGACCGAACAGTCAAAAGATAAAAAGATGGATTTATACATCAATCTTTATAGGTCACTTTTATTTCAATTAATTTTAACACAAAAGATAAATATAGCCCATAAACCACAAATCAATTTTATCAAGAATAGTTATCACAAAAATGTAAGCATAAACAAAACAAAACCAAAAGTGTTAACAACCAAAATAAAATATTTTTATTTTCACCTAAATTCAAAACATTTTAACATTTAAAACCAGCAAAAAATCTGATTTTGTTCGTGGTAAATGGCTGCGTATAGTACTTCGAAAAATCATGATTTTTTTTATCACGTTGTCTCGACCAAACACTAGGAATGTATATTTTCCAATTTAATCCATTTACAGTTGGTGTAATTGAATCTCTCTATAGTTAACCTAAACTGCTATTGCTAATATTCAACGAGATGTAACATTTTGTGTATAATTTGAATCAATTTTCAAATGATTTTGCTATTGAAATTTACAAGCGAAAAATCATTTTTATGTGCCAATGGTCTACTCTACCAATATAAAAAGTCTACAACACAACTTAATTTAAATTATTTCTGTCAGTTTGTTGTTTTACTTTCACGGAACCCTCAGCGAGCGAGTTTTATTTGCACTTGACTGACTTTTTGTCTTACAAATACTCCTCAGGACGAATGCAGGGAGCAAGACATGCTCCTCACGTTTAGTCCTGTAATGGCAGGAATATATTATGGAAAATGTACATTAAATTTCCATCTTCTTTGGTCATAGTAATACACTATTAACAATTTGAAAAAAAATTCTCAACCAGCATAATACTAAATCCGATTCTAACGTACAAATCGCAATCAACACCTACATCTATGATAATCCGTTTTGATGGATAAAATTATATCATATCTTTTTTATATATATTCCATACTTATGCCAAAATGCTGACAAACCTTTTTAGTGTGGGAATTTGTGTTTTTCTATTCGCGTTTTATGTTTGAATAATTTTGGATAGTTGGGTTTTGTTTGGCCGATTGAGTGGCATTAATTTCTAAGTTTATCAGTCATGTTCTACACACAGCATATTAATTATTAATTCCATCGGTTTAGATTATTTTTTGTAAAAATAGGTATTTTAATATTAAAAATAATTTTTCCAAAAATTTTAATGATTTACTACTATTCCATGGGAAAGGCTTGCATTCTTCCTCAAAATGCTATATTTCTGCTGCCATCATCAGCACAATCGTTTTACAACTTAACTCTAATGTACAACTTTCATCCTCAGCAATCATTGAGTCAGAAAGTAAATTATTTGATGGATTTTCAGTCGTGTTCTCAAATCAATTCACTAACTAAAACTTTGAAAATGTTCATCACTGACTCATGATTTTTAAGCGCACTTCAGATGATTTGTCAATGGCAGTATTCGGATTGTAAACAGTTTGGCGATTTATCATTTTACCAGTACACTGTTCAACTAAATTATTATTCTTCATGGGCATCGAATTCGTAATTTTTGCTGCTAGTGCTATTTTTATCATCTTTATTACCAGTTTGTTGGTTTTCTATGTCGTTTGATTTATCTCGCTACGATTTGTCATGAATTTCGGTATCTTGCAGCACTATGTCACGCCACAATCTTCTTTGTTGATATTCCCATCTGGAAAATTGTCTTTTTTTTGTTTGATTGAAAACATCCCGGCTAAAAACTTGGAACTTGGATTAAAAACTTAAAAAAATTCCTTAAAAAATTTAACTAAAGCTTCGACGCCAACAACGATTATTATTTTGCAACAATTTATGGTTTTGGTATGAACTCCCTTTCGCAATATGTTTAATCAATGGAAAGAGTAAATAAAGAGGGGAAAAGAAAGCATATGCATATACATGTGGTAGTTTCGATTTGTCTATCAACATTAAGAGAAGTAAATTCTAGTTATTATTGAGAAAAAAGTTAATAATAAAAATAAAATAATAAATTTATTAATGATTGTCTTTTCTTAAAATTTTTAACTTACCTAGGTTCACGTAAATAATATCTTCCGGTGTTACACTAAATCTAGGTGCGGCATGTACATATAAATGAAACCATGTTCCATTTCTATATTGATTGGGTGAACGATTTAAAAATACAACTTTACATTCGTACCATCCTTGATCGCTTTCAATGATGTTTGTTAAATTTAAGGAAGCAGCACCAAATGGTGATTCTGGAGAAACACGTGAAACACGTCCTTCGTAACCTTCACCACTATGTGTTGGATAATTTTCATACCAAATGTAAATGGGAATTTCTTGTCCCTATAGATTGAATTGTGATTGTTGTTGTACCGGCATCGAAAGAAAAATACAAAAATAAAATTCGGTTGATAAATTTTATATTATTTGTTATTATTTATAAATAATCTAACTACACTTAACCTAAATAAATAAACATAAACACCATAAAAATGGTATAAGCTCCTTGTTGTTTAATATAAATATTTGACATGCACAATACAAGCACTGTCTCTTTTTAAAGGTTTGTCAAAAAATCCCTTTTGTTCTACTACAAATATTCGGTTTATAATTTAATTAAAATGCTTCAAAAAATGTATACTTCAGCATGAGTTTAGTCTAGGGTAACGTCACTATTAAAATTGCAATAATTCCTTTACAAGAAATCGTTAAAAAAGATACATTAATATTTTAACAGGACTAATTAAAGGACCAGGACTAATCATTAAACAGCAGTTAATACCACAAAAAAATTGAGAACATTAGCGACTTTTAGCTGTCACGAATTTTGTTAAATTTAATTCAAGTTCTTTAACCAATTTAAAACTCACTATCAAAAACGATATTTATGATAATGAACTAAAGTTTTCTAATAATTTTTACATTTTTATTTTTATTTAAAGATTTTTTCATGCAATTTCTAATTAACGTTTTTGTTGGTGTTTAAAACTTGAAATTTATTGGATGGAAAACGAAAATGATTTTAGGCTGTTTCAGAAATTTTATAATATTTTTCAATGTGTCACAACACATAAAACTTATATAACGCATTGTCTTCCTCAATGATAAAAGCCCACATAGAGTTATATGAAGAGTTGTTTCATCGAGTTGGCAACAACGTCCCATCATAAACGAATACTCTATGACTAAAATAGAGCTTAGAGATTTGTTTCCTACAAGTTTTAAAAAATTATTTGCTAATTTCTTCATTATCAACTTGATGTATTTTTCGAATAATAATCCCAATAATTAAAAACGTTTGCCGGAAAAGCTTTAAAGCAATGAAGTAACGCAATGACAGTAAAATATATTTCAATAAACTAAACTCATATGGTAAAGCCTACCATTTCTCGCATGAAGGGATCAATTCTTTTGATTTGTAATTTTTTTAATTTTTGATCTATATGTTGGATAGTCCCGCTCACTTCAATCGCTGCTCCTGTCATATGAGATGACATGAGATACCCCATACAACTGTCCATAGGTGCACTGGAGAATGAACTGTATGCGGTCAACAGTAGCATCCTCTATCTTAGTTATAAAGCAATTCCTTGATGATAACACGATAGTGTTAGTTCATAATTTTACGTAATTAGCCAAGCGAAAGTATTTTTAGCAAACCAAAACGTTCTTAACATCCCATATTCAGAAGAAATGCGTCAAATTTATTTTGAATCAAGACATACTTGAAACTTTTAGGTAACAATCACTCGTATTTGTGCTAATGAACATTTAGGGCTTCAGTTTATGCGAACAATTGCACGAATTATTTGAATCCACAGTAATTATTTAAAATTGAGTGGAATAACATGATATACCCAAATAAACTATTTTAATAACCTTCCGGCTCGAAGGACCATTTCTTAAATTGTTGATGCCAGTAGACTGTACACAAGATAGTTTCCTGATGAAACTAGTTTTGCTGGCCAAAAAACACTACACAAGGTGCAGGTACTAAAAACTTTTAAAGAGTGAATGTCTATTAGAATAGAATCACGTCAACACTATTTACAAATTCTTCATTTTGCAGTTTACAAGATACGATTTAACCTAATTAATTCATTTACAGATTTAACCTAATTAATTCATTTGCAGATTTGACCATTAGCATAAACCGTTTTACTTTCTGATAATCAATCAAATTCTGAAACTTTTCTCAACGTACCTGTTTCGGCGCCATTTGATAGCGTGCTCGAACAGTACGTGTTGAGTTATACCAATTCTATATATTTATTTATTTTCAAATGATTTCACGATGACAATTGTTTTACTAAAAAGATGTATAGTCATTTCAGTTGAAGCTTTTGTAACGAAGGCATCGGCATTTAGGATTTTTACCTCAGATTTAAATTGAAAGATGTTGAATTTCATCCGACTGACCATCAGCCAAATTCTGTAACTGTGAAGTGGTGAAGTATTAAAAATTTCTTCATTTCGATTTTATCATTAATTTTTTATCATATTACCATTTTTGCGATTCTATATGCGATTAGAGTGTTAAAAAATCTAATAGCAGGCCCCGCACTGTCAAACGTCAAATATACATAAAATTAAATGTTTATTTTAAGTTTGAACACAATTTAAACGTAAATTTTTACAAATTTAGATATACATATATAACTATTTTAGAAATTAAATTTGTAAAATTAATCTGTATTTAATTTAGAAATACAATTTTTAAAAATCAAATCGCATTGACGTTGTGCTGTTTTTTGTCATAATGTCAATAACAACAAAAGAAACGATTTCATTTCATTGCCAAACAAAACGTCAGTGTTAACTTTATTGTTTTAAAACTTCACTCGCTTAGATATTTTTGCAGTGAAGTGATAAAAAACTTATCACTTCCCCACTTCACAGTTACAGAATTTGGCTGCATATCTTAAATATAGAACAGCAGTAGATGGTAAACTAGATAGTTTTCTGATGAAACTAATGTTGGTGGTCAACGACTAAAGTGTGAGTCTATAAGAATTGCTTACACTGTTTACAAATATACACATTTTTATCTTGTACCTTCATTCATTTAGAAATTCGAGCATTAGATAAGACAATTCAAACTTCAGGCAATCATTCAAATTCTAAAACTTTTGATAAGGTATCTCTTTCGCCACCATGTGGTAGCGTTTTCGAACAAGTAAATACTAACTATTTCAATATTATCACGGGAAAATTAGGTGCCGAGTAATTTTTTGATATTCGATGCATTAATAAAATCGAGCTACAAAAGAAAATCATAGTAAATATAAAATCAGTCACTTTGAAACAACAGTTCACTAATACGCTAAAGTTTTTATCACCACAACAAATTTTTTTAAGGGGTGTCTGAGAAAATTTAATTTTTAACAACCAGTCTAATATGTATGTATATTTAAACTAATTCATCTTTTTGCAAAAAATAATACTGGTATACAAAATTTATTTAACCTAAAATTCTTAAAAACATCGACATGCCATGCTTCATAAAATAACTTTATTTGTATTTAACATATCATTAAACAGCTTTAAATATGCAACAAGATAGGCAGTTCTACTTAAAAGTTTTTACTTGAAATCATATCTCTTATTAGGTTTGTTAAGAGTAAGCACTTATCAGATTATCAAGGAAAAAAATTATTGCCATTTTGTTCCGATTAATATTTAAACTATTAATATTCCAACAAAAGAAAAAAAATTAAAATGTTTACACACACGTTTCGGCTAATTTAAAAAATAACATAGTAACAGTAGTAACAGGAGTAACATTTTTTATTACTATTTATATTTAAATATATAAATATGTTAAATACTATACTTTCGATCTTGAATTATTTCAAATGTGTACTTGAAAAGGTTAATGATAAAGAATTGTTTCATATCGTACCGTTTCGCTCACCTTCTTCTCCCACTGTAGAACATACGGAACTGGATGATCACTAGGAAATTCCACATGACAGTTGAAAACAACTGATTCACCAAGAATTGCTGTTATATGTACCGCGTCCTGTTGCCCTAAAAATTTAACACGAAATAAAATTAATATTTAAAGTTAAGAACAAAAGTAAATAAATTTAATCAATAATTAATACAAGGCATTTCATTGGTTCAATACAACCGCATATATGCCAACATTGTATCTCCAATGAAGATAAAATAACCGAATTTATTGTCAGTGCAACAGGAAAAATTTATTTGGCACAGATGAGGTTGAAGCCATTAAATTTTGTCTTCAGTATATGAGAAAAAAACATTAATCGAGTGTAAACATCAAGATGGACTTTCTAAAGAAAAGTGCGAGCGGCAGGATGTCCGCTAGGAATAGGTTGATTTCTTGATCAGACAGATATACATACAAGTAGAATTGAATGTCAGATTAGATTAAATATAAAAACTAAGTAGAAAAAGAATTATCGAACAATTTTCACAAAATAAATAATATACAGTAACCAAAACTACTTTATCTATACAATTTTGGAACAGTTTTGTTTAATTTGGTTCTAATTTTAACATATAACATATTAAATCCACCAAAGAACAAATGAGCCTAACTACGTCACAATTTCAATACCACCACACATAGTTTATAATCAAAAATGATCTAACAATTTTTATACCACAAAAACTACAATATCTCTAAATTTTCATTCATGCAATTAAGAAACACTGTGAGAATGTGTAATTAATATAACATATTTATTGCATCAAAAACATTTTCAAATTTCCAACGAAAATATTTTTTTTAATTCAAAACCAGCTTTGTTTTTTTTGTACTTTTATTTATTTTTTTCCGACCACTTTACTCAGATAAATAAAAAACAAACAAAAGAGAATTTGATAATTTTCTTATTGGTATTCAATGGGTAGAGATTTTTCGTGAACTAGGTTTAGTATAACGCTTATAAAATTGAAACCTCTTGGGTTAGAAGGCTAAAAACCTCTGAAGCTATAGTTTAAAAGTTTGCCTATTTACGCAAGCAATTAATGTAAAAGTAAAAATAGAATAGTATAATACCTAGCAAAGCACCACAATTGTAAGGCAGTCAAAGGGGTTCACTAAAAAATATTTTGATCTAGGGTGAATAGAAACACATTAAAGATACTGACGATAGATTTCAGTGGACATTAAAAAGACACCTCAATAAAATTAAGAATGAAAAAAGAGACGAATGCAGATTCTGTTAATTGAAAGACATGCAGATTCTGTTAATCGCACACATTCTGTGAGTTGTGAGTAAAACTTATGAGCATGGATCAAAATTAGATTGGATCTTTTAAAGGTGCACGCACTGTATTAGCAGGAACGACCAGCAAAAAACGCCGTCTTCATATCCTAAAGCACAGTTCAAACTGTAAAACCACCACGAAGTAAACAGTTAGTGTATAATAGATCTTTTAAGTCAAAGTCCAATATAACGCTTATATGTATATCAACGTGTCTATCCATCTTCCAAGTTTAATATGAAAAACTACATTGCAGCATAAACGACTCTGAATTTATCGTTTATAATTAAATAATAGATTCTAAATATAACTTGTACTTATTGTATTTAATGATTGATATAATATACATAAATAATATATTTCTTACCTGTAGGACCTGAATTAGCTGTTACAGTTCGTAAATTTAATAAAACACATATCACAAGAAATAACTCTTGGAATTTTGAAGCAACAGATCGTGACCTCCTTAATGTCTGACTCCACCGGAAAGACCCAGGGTCCGCACGCATGCCCATACCTCTGATTCCATAGTCACTGATAAAGCATCGCCATCAAGCAACCATTGCCACCTATAAATAAAATAAAGAAAAATAATATTATAACAACATATATAATCTTCCAATAAATTTAAAATGTTTATTTGGGTTATTATGAACACCAACATGGATGAAAAATGTATCTAGTTGTTTACTAAATTGTTTTGTGATACATAGGGTGATACAAAAATATGGCATTAATAATGTCGGTTAGCGATATCACAAAAACCATAGGTTCAATGTTTATTAAATTTAACTTAAACGACGGGTAAACCAAATTAATAAAAGTACTAAAATATAACTAAAATGAAATTATTTAAAAAGGTTTATCCTTTTCTATTAATAACAACCTTATTTGTATGTTTTTCCATGATAATAGCATGCATTATTGTATCGTTTTCTTAACCTATTCAATAATGAACTTAACCTATTCAATTATGGAATTTTTTTCAAAGAATGATCATTATTCGATAGTTAATTTTAGTATTAATAAAATTGTTTTGATTGCATTAAATATTATTTTTCAAACTTCAATCACAATTGTTTTTCTATTTTCTCATAAATCAAATTAAGTATATTGTTTCTTTCTACACTTGTTTGCAATGCAACGCATCACTTCTTTGTTTCTTACCTCTTTGTCTTTAAGTTATACATAAAATATAAATTCAAATATTGCAACTCCAATTTATTTTATATGCAAAGGGGTGAGGAATGAAGAAGTGATGTGTAGCACTGCATAAAAGTGTGGAAAGGGACATTTCCCTTATTTTTTTAGTTGAATTTAGTTGATTAAATGGAATAGCATACAATGTGAAAAAAATAAAATAAATAAATTTGTTTCCATACTTTTACTCTTCGTTCTCTTTTTAAGTTTTTTTTATCATGCAAAAGAATAGGAATCTAGAAAATGGAAGATACTCGTCAAGGACAGGTGCCTCACGAAGTATAAAATATGTGTTAATCATCAAATGAAACAGGCGAGGGCCTGCTAACTAAAACATACAAAACCTTTAAAGGTTCCAAGAACCACAGTATTTAAAAATAAGGGGAAGACAAGTGCGAATAAAATTCGCTCGCCAAGGGTTCCGTGAATGTAAAAGAACACAATATCAAAAATTATTGACAAAAAGTTCTATTGTAATGTCTTTATATTGCCAGACCATAGACGCGTAAATGTCAATAGTATATTACAATCACATATATACAATCACATATCAAAAATCACACCCAAAATGTTGCTTCAGGTTAAATCTTGTCCATAGCTGATTATGGTAACTCAAGAAAGATTCAATTACACCAACTTGTAAATGGTTTAAATTTGATTTTTTTATCGGTCAATCAAGTGTCGAAATTTAGGGCGGTGGAGAGGCTACATACTATAAAGTATGAGGCTACATACTGAAAGTCGTACTTATTTTTAAATAACTCAAAAACTGTGCACCGCAAAATTCTAAAAAAAATTGCTCTTTCTAATGACACCCCACTTGACCACGTTTTAAATAGTGTTTTTACCCCTTCTCATTTTCACCCCCTTAATAAATATAATTACGAGTATGTGACATTTTTATATATTTTTTATTAAAAACAAACTAATTTTTCTATCGTCCCAAATACATTTAAAGATTTTCGGTTCGGAACTAATCGAAAACTGGAAGAAAACGTCATTATTCAAAATTATACAAAAAATGGTGACTTGTAAAATTCCAAAATAAATGTTTAAGGAATACTGAAATGAAGCCCTTTCATATGAGACCCTACTTGAATCTTTACAAAAATGTATTTTCTCAAAGGTCTCAATATCGTAACCCTATAAACCAAAGGAAAACAACTTTTGTTTTATCTGTATATATCATCTTATGTAGACAAAAGGATTCGTTATAAAAAACGGAACCCTAATTACGAACAAAACAAAAATCCAGCTAGTATAGTCAGAAACGCTACCAGTCTAATGATAAGAGAAACCACTGCAAACTAGATGTGTGAAACGAGATTACAATCAACTGAAGAATACCGAAAACCCAGATATGCTAATGTGGAATTGGTCTTTTAAATGTATCTAGTTCATAATCACAATAAGGAAAGTTATAATAGAATAAAAAGAAATATTTGCCATCTAGTCCAGACTCAATCGTTTGAAAAATGGAAATGAAATTTCCAGTGGATATTAAAAATGGATATGAAATTTCCAGAGTTGAGTCACCAGGGTTGTGTGCAATAATGTGCATTGTGCACGAGTATATGCACATTTCGTGCACTTTTTATTTTACTAATTTTTGAGTTTTTTTTAATATTCTAGCGTACATTTTAAATTTAGTTGAATTTAAAAAACATTTGAGTGCTAACATCATACATATTTGTTTTAATTTAATATTTTTAAATCATGTAAACATGTATACAAAATGTGCATAGAACTCTCGGACAAAAATTCAAAAATATTTTTTGTATGACTTTTATGACTAGGATCTTCTAATACGTTATGAATCTTTGCTAGACTAATATTTTTGATAAGCAAATTTCGACAAATGAAGATAGCGGTCGTCTTTATAAGTTGAAAATTGAAAATGTATATGTGTGATTGCATTTGTAAATGAAGGGTCCATTTTTTCACCGTTTCATGACAACAAACATTTTGTTTGAAAATTTGACGACTGTTTCGACGAACAGTCTGGAGATCGTGTTAAAATTTGACGCCCCTCAATCTCCGTACTGAGCTTTATTTGGTACGCAGCTAGTCGTGAAAAGTTGTAAAATTGGGTTGTTTGTTTTTATATTTCAGAGAGGGCGCACCAAAGTCTCCTAAACCTTTTTGAGCAAAATAACGTTTTAAACAATATTTAAGTGTGGGATTTTGCAATTTAATTTATTTTACATAATTTTGTTTTACGATTTTGACAACAATATGCAAAAACTAAAAATAATTATTAAGCAACTGGTGTTAGTAAATAAAAATACTTTTTTTTTAAATTACAGATGCTACAAATTTCTCTCCAAATACAGGTTAGTTTTTTCACAGCTGCTTCACCGAATAGTTTCAAGAGCGTTAGAATCGCGTTAGGAGATCGCGTTAAAATATCAAATTAAGACTTAATTAAGAGTGCTCGAAAATGAAGTAACTTCGATGTAAAGAAAGAAATTAAAACAAGAGTTGCATTATCACGTTGAATCCAAGAGTCAGTAGCACTATTATTCACAAATATTTGATTAAAGATGATAAACAGCTAACATAGGAACTCAAAATACAGGCAGTAACTGAAAGAAATACACAGGACAAAAAGCTGGTTGACTTTAAAATAGAGGATTTTCAAACTTAGGACATTATAAATGACCAAATCGTAAGAATAAACGTTATGAAGCCGTATGCAAGATCATACTGAATTTTTAGTATACAAACCGAGTTCGTATGAAAATGATAGATTGGGATTTTTCTCAAATTTGGAGAACAATGTGGTGAAAAAGTCTTCTGTCAATCGTTAATTTGAAACATAAATAATTTCCAGTGCTAGTAGTAGAAATTAAATTTTGATGTAGTCTATTGCCCTTCCGGAAAGAAAATTTTTTTGATGAATCATCAATAAAAGGTTTCATTCCAAAAGGAACTGACTGAAGGGGTTTTGAAATTTGTTGAATAAAGTGGGGGAAAAGAGGATTTGAATGAACATGCTGATTTGTTCTCTTTGTTTTTGTACCTATTCGTACACTATTGCCGCCGTTAGTAAATAATTAGAAAACTAAACAAAATTAATTTTAGTATTGAAATAAATTTAATAACGAACAAAATATGTAACACAAAGTAAATCTATAATTTTACTTTCCTGATCTAGAGGTCAAACTGATTTAAAATAAAATATCTTAGTTGTAGTAACAAGAACAATCTTAAAAAATATAATGTTAAAAATGTGCAGTTTAACATACACGCCTATTTAAAAAAAAATGGTATATTAACAGTGTAACAAGTAACAACTAAAAAAAAAAATATGTATATATATATATATATATATATATATATATATATATATATATATATATATATATATATATATATATATATATATATATATATATATATATATATATATATATATATATATATATATATATATATATATATATATATATATATATATATATATATAAGAAAAATTTTTGCCTTAGTTTTATTTTAATTTAACCCAATGAAATTCTCTAAAATGTAATGACATCATTCAATTTGACAAATCACATTTGAATTATACTAATAACAAATAATTATACGTCTTGTCTACTGCGTTATCAGTTAATTATCAAATAATTTTTGAAATAATTAACTGATCGCAGGAGGCCAACGTACAATTCATAAAAAATATATAAAGAAATGAAAAATGACAAAAAAATTTTCTAAACGAATTCCCCTCGTTCGTTGATAAATTCTCATAATTTTTTGGAAAATTCCTCAAGCAAGTTGTATTGATAATAGCCCTCAGTACGGCCTCGGGCTTGCTTTCGAAATTTTTGGCAAAAAATTATTTCGAATTATCACCGCCCTTGGGAAATTACTACTGAAAATGTTTTGCCTTAGTTTTATTTTAATTGAAACCAATGAAATTCTCTAAAATGTAATGACATTATTCAATTTCACCAATAACATTAGAATTATACTAATAACAAATAGTTATACGTCTGACCTACTGGGATATTAAAAATTATCAAAATTATCCTCGGCCTACGGTCTCGCGCTTTTATCAATATACTTGCTTTCGAAATTTTTGACAAAAAATTATTTCGAATCATCACCGCTCTTGGGAGATTACGACTGATAATTTTCACACAACTCATCAAAGTATAACACTTGGCACATTATTCAAAATATTGTTGCACTACAGAATTTTCTGAATTGCACCTAGCGGCAAAAGGCTTATATTTGTTTCACATCTTCACATAAATGAGTTTTTTCAAGAAATAATAAAAAAGATGTATGTATATATAAATATATATCAACAACCGAGCATACATCCCTATCATATCAGTAACAAATTTCATCATTTAATTTTTTGCAACTTTTGAAATAAAAAGTAATTGAAGAAATATTGCAGAGGAAAACACGAAAGAAAAGAAAAGAATAAAAAAATTATGTTAATGGAAAACAGGAAAAGCTATCACACAATAAACTACATTGAAATCAATAATTTTTTTTTAAATTTTCTGTTAAAAAATAAATATTGTGTTTTATTTGCACAGATATGATATGTTTTAAAATTATTCCTTACTATGAATTAAACATGTTTTTTTATTCTTTTTTGAAAGGGTGTGGTCGTTGTTGGTCCAATATCGATGGAAAACACTTTTCACTTAATTATTAACCTTCCTCAACATTATAATTTTCGGTTTTGATCTTTTTTATATTTTCATGCTACAACATTATTTAAAACTGTGACAAGGTTTACACAAAATACCGTGCCAAACTTATATTAACAGTAATCTTTTTTTTTTCAATTTTTTATTCACTAAATTATTTAAACACTTATTCGTGTCAAAATTTTAGCACAGTTACATTCATTTAATCAATCACTTCAACAACTAAATATTAATCACAGATTTTTCTATAATCGAATATTATGAATTTAATTAAATATTAAAGTTTTTCTTAAAAGAAAAATATTAATCTGTTCTATCTTTTTATTTTAAATAGTGTAATGCCTGGAATCTGGGTGGAACACATTACACAATACGACATAAAACGCAGGACCATCACTTCTTATTCGATGGAAAACAGAAAAAAAGTACAATTTGACGGTGTATAGATGTTATATACCAACCAATATACCAACAAATCCCTTGTTATTTTATACTGAGCTCGAAACGAACCTTCAATATTAATGTTACTTTTTTAGTTCTCACTAAACCATTTATAATCAAAGCAACACATACCATAAAAATAATTTAGAAAAAAAGTTCGGGAAAATTTGAAACGAGTCGGCGCAAATCTAAAATCTTTTTATCGGGCATATTATTTAGTTAAAAACGTGTCGTGATGGGAAATTAGGTTTTTGTTTTTAAACAGTTATTGGTTCTTAACAGTGTCTTAAATTTTCCCCTATCGTCTTACAGGTTCTGTCGCACATTTTTAGACGCAGTGGCATATGCATAAAGTTGTATTTAAAACAATCACGTTTTTTAATTTTTTAGTAAAATTTTAATCTTTTTAAAAAATTAGTGAAAATATTCTTTAGGTGGAATTAGCAGTGTTTTTAAAGTTTGACCTAAGGGTCTGTTTATGTTGAAGCTTCGATAAACGAGTCAAGCATCGAGTCAAGCAGTGATAAAAGCGTTGAATAGCGCTATTCTTTTACAGTGTTTATGTTGGACCTTCGAGAATTTTAATAAAATTTACAAAAATATATACAATAAATTTAAAATTAATTAATTTAATAATCAATTTTTCATAAACTTCAAAAATTTAAATTAATTAATAGTAGTTTAATCAATGAGGGTATAATGAAATAGTTTATTCTCAAGCAAAAGTTTAAAATTTGAGCGAGGGACGAGCGAGAATTTTAATTTGCGAGAGAATAAAATTCATTATTCACGAATCGATTACAATACTTTATTCTCTGACAAAGTATTGTGTATTATAAAAAATAAAAACATTTTCTTCAATTAAAACAATAAATCTTTATTGTTAAATAAACAAGTTTTAAGTTAAATAAACTTAAACACCACTGTAACGACTCTTCGTTGGTTCTTTTAGATTATTGAGCAAATACGACAGTAAAAAGACAGATCTTTAGTTAACAAAATCCCAAACTTTATTTATCAACCAAATTACAGCAGCTCCCGTTTTTCCTTACAATAAACTCCAGGGTCTCCAATTTATGTACAATAAACTTCACCGCTTTTCCACAATTTGAATCAATAATATTCGGAATCGTAAAATCTGTATTTACTATTCCACAAAGTTCAGATTCTTTCACTATTAGTACCCAGGCTCAAGTTATTTATGAAATTAATATTTCTTTAATCAATTAAAAAGCTTTATAGTCAAAAATGATATTAGACTGCAATTCTAAAGGAGTAATTTTTTTTTACTAAGGCTTAAAAGATATTCCTTATATTTATAGTTTTGAAGACTATTAGTTTATTTAACTTAAGACTTGATAAATCAAATTTCTTATTAAAAAAACCCTGATGATAAAAACGCCCATCTCATACAATCAAGCAAGTTCAACTAAACGAAATAAGAGAATTTTACTCAAAATTTGATTTTTGAACAAAACTTATCAAAGCAATTGTGATTATAATTTGAAAATAATTTTAATGAAATCAAAATAATTTGACCAATTGGAATCATACCAATTGAATAATGATAATTTTTTTATAGGAAAATTTTCATTAGACAATAGGTTAAGTTCATTAGGCTATAGGTTAGAAAACAATACAATAATACATACTATTATTATCGAAAAAACATACAAATAAAGCTAATATAATTAAATGGAAGAGAATGAAACTTTTTTTTGTATGTAAATTTTTATGTATTTTTTTATAAAATAATTAAAATGAGCATCGATCAGAGTTCGATAGTAGCGTCGAAAAAGAACAAATCGTTTATCGACGCTTGACTCGATGCGTGACTCTTTTATCGATGCTTCAACATAAACACTCCTATTTAAAAGCATGTAATCACATCGATGGTCGATGCTATTATCGAAGCCCCAACATAAACGCACCCTAAGATTAATTACTATTTTTAGTTCACCATAATTGAAAATTAGTGAAGCAATTTATGCAATCACCGTGAAACTTCTTTTCTCTATTTTTATTTGAATTTAATCCAAATTCTTTATATCGTAATGACACCATTGAATTTGACCAATCACATTTTAATTACACTGATAACTTTCCTGGGACAAAATTATTACTATTTTATTTTTTTACAGAAATGTGAATTAATAAATGTCTACTCTCTAAATTTGAATTAGTGGAATTTTCACTGATTAAATTAGTGAAAATTTTTTGACTGTAAAAATAGTGATATTAGTGATATTTCACTGATTAATAGTGAGTAATAGTGATATTTTCACTGAGGAATAGTGATATTTCACTGATTAGAACAGTAAATATTCACTGATTCCAAGTGGTATACTTGAAACTGTGTTAAACAGTGTATATGTACTGTGAATCAGTGAAAATCCACTATTTCATTTTTAGAGAGTAAACTTAAACAAATTTACTTAAAAGATAATTTCTTTCAATTATGTAATTAAGTTGACAAAAAAAATTTCGGATTCATCTCGACCTACGGTCTCGGACTATTAACCATCAACTTGTTTTCGAAATTTTCTCAAAAAATTATATCGAATTATCATCGCCCTTTGGAAAAATTACTACTGAAAATTGTTTGCTTTATTTTTATTTGAATTTAACCCAATGAAATTCTCTAAATGTAATGACATCTTTCAATTTGACAAATCACATTTGAATTATACTAATAACAAATAATTATACGTCTTGCCTACTGCGTTATCAGTTAATTATCAAATAATTTTTTAAATAATTAACTGATATCGCAGTAGGCCAAAATTCATATAAAATATATAAAGAAATGAAAAATGCCAAAAAAATTTTCTAAACGAATTCCCCTCGTTCGGTGATAAATTTTCATAATTTTGGTATACTTGCTTTCGAAATTTTTGGCAAAAAGTTATTTCGAATTATCACCGCCTTTGGTCAATTACTACTGAAATTTTTTTGCCTTAGTTTTAATTTAACTTAACCCAGGGATGGGCAACCTTTTTACCATTAAAGGCCAATTATAATTTTGCAAAGATTAAATAGGCCGCATTATTACGAGTATTGTTATCAGGCTTGATGTGCTGCATCTATTACTATATTGGCTCTTTTGGATTCTGCTCAAAAGCGTGCTAAACGAATTGTTAATTTAACATTAAATCGTTATATTAAATCCCTACAACATCGTCGCACTATTTCTGATCTCGTTGTTTTTTATATAAATATGCTTGTTTAGATCATAATGGTAATTATAATAACAGTCTATGGACATTTTTATCATATAATTAAACCATTTAATTAAATTTTTCATTCAAAAATAACTCTATTAAATATGCCGCACTGAAAAAAACATGTCCTATTTCCAATCGAAATGCAATTGTCTCAACCTCACCGTGCGGTCACAAATGGCGAATCAAACTACGAAATTGCTTCATCAACTCTACAATTATAAATCGATGAAGTTGAGACAATCACACGAAATATTTATGTGAAAATAAAATATATAAATTTCTCACAATTTGTTTTTCACTTATTATTTTATTATTATTTCTTCATCTTATCATGAAATATTGGCATATGTCATATTTTGTAGTATAATAGGATTTTTTACTTAGTTATGCATTTTAAAATAAAACATAAAAAAATAAAATAAACATTTTGATATACATATGGCAGTACAACCGAAAAAAAATAAGCCTGCAAGTGGTAAAGAAAATTTGCGCAATCCACCCGCCCATAAAGCGGCACGTCCACGTTGTCTTTGTTTTTCTCAATGTTTGTTAATGACCTTGCCTATTGCATCAATTCTTGTCGTTTTCATATGTTTGCTGATGACCTCCAACTTTATTATGCTTTTGATAAAAGTAAAGTATCTGAAGCTTCAAATTTTATTAATTTAGATCTTCTTTCTGTTGCAAAGTGGGCTAAAACTAATGGTTTACTATTAAATGCAGCAAAAACTCAGGCTATTGTACTATCCAGACCACAGATGGATATTGTTAAACCTGTTTTATACTTGAATGACATTGAAATTATTTTCTCTGATAAAGTAAAAAATCTCGGCGTTATCATATAAATTTTATAATATAATATATAAATTTAAATTTATAAAAGCATAAATAAATAAATGTTTCATAAATAATAAATAAACAATACATAAATTATTATTTTAATTAATTAAATTAATTTAATATAATATATTTTAATTTTTTTTTTTATACCTAATCAAATTTATTTATTGTTAATAATTGTTTTTTTTTTAAATAAAAATTACATACTTAGAAAGGGCCCTACAGTTGTTTGTAACTTCTGAGAGGAGTACCCTACTTGTAATTTATTATGTATAATTAAATAAATAAATAAATAAATAAATAAATAAATTTGCAGGGACAAAACATATATGAATCAATAAAAAATTTTAAAATACATGTTCAAAACATCTGCGGATTGAACGCTAACCATGACCACGTGCAACATCATCTTGAGCACGACAAACCGAACATTCTATTCCTTACAGAAACACAAGTTTCTGAAAATTTTCTCTTTATAGAATCGCTTAATTCCAAATATAGGCTCGAATCAGCTTTCAAACTCCATCGGGGCGTATGCGCATTCATTAATGAGAGTGTTGCGTACACGCGCTTTCAAAATTTTGAACTACACGGTGACGGCTTCAATACAATGGTTTTAAAGATTTGTCTTCCAGAAATGACTTTTTTTACAATCACTTTATACCGGTCCCCCAACAAACGAAACCCAAACTTTTTTAATATACTGACAAAAATTGTGGACGAGATTAGAGCAAAGTCCCCTAGTTGTGAAGTTATCGTTACCGGTGACTTCAACGTCCACAACAAATCATGGTTGGAATTCTCCAAATCGACCGATGATGTTGACAATAGTGGAAAACTGGCAGAAATTTTTGCCGCGTCTCAGAGCCTATTCCAAATTGTTAAAAGCCCGACTTTCACTCCCCGTAATGGCGGTGATAATAGTTTTCTTTTAGATCTCTATCTTACCACAATGCCAGATATTACGAGTGTCGATGTCGCGAAAGGTAGTATTGGAAATTCTGATCATTATTTAATCCCATCAGTTATCAAAACTGATTTACTTAAAACTACAGCTCCCAAAATATAAATATATCTCTGATAAGGCAAACAAAGTTTTCTTCACATGCAGAAACCTGTTTGGGAAAACATGGGGTCTTAGCCCAAAAATGATACTTTGGTTGCACCAAAGTATTATAAAACCAATTCTAACATATGCAGCTTTAATTTGGTGGCCTAAAACGCGCCAAATAACTGCTCAAAATATGTTTACAAAAATACAAAGGCTTGTGTGTCTTAGTGCCACAGGTGCTTTCAAAACCACGCCAACGTCAGCAATGGAGATTCTTCTAAAGCTTTCTCCATTGCACCTACATGTTAAATCTGTAGCGGTGTTGAGCGTTCAAAGACTGCAGCTCACAGAAGGGTTTAAGCCGGGTAATCTAACTGGACACCTTAAAATCCTTTCTGAATTACAAGCTGAACTGCATACATACCATATTTCGGATTGTATGCCAAAAACAATAGATTTAGATAGGCACTTTGATGTCAAGATATTGGCCAGAGATCTTATTAAAAACTACATACGGTCACTGCCACATAACGCCAGCATCTGGTACACAGATGGTTCTCGAACCAACATGGGCACGGGAGCAGGAGTGTTTGGTCCTAGAACAAAACAAACGGTTGCTTTAGGCACCACAACAACCATATTTCAAGCCGAAATTTTTGCCATTAGCAGTTGCGCTTTGCTATGCGCTGAAAGAAAATACCAAAATATTGAAATATATATTATCTCTGACAGCCAAGCAGCACTCTTGGCACTAAAATCTACGCGCTTTGATTCAAAACTGGTATGGGAATGCTACCAAAATCTATTAAAAATCTCGTGCAATAACACAGTAACACTTGTGTGGGCACCTAGCCACACAGGAATACAAGGAAATGCTATCGCTGACGCTTTAGCAAAGCAAGGTGCCAATAAAAAATTTGCTGGACCGGAACCATGCTTCAGAATGGCCAAGAGTTCGCTCAAAAGCACAATCCAAACAATGGAACAAGAACAAAATGCTAAATTATGGAAAAGCAGAGAGGGACTAGTACACTCCAAGAAGTTTCTAGGTAACCTCCCTGTTTCACCCTTAAAAACAATCGACTTAAACAGAGAGTCTCTAAGAATTTTAACGTGGTGCGTTACTGGACATGGTCCTTTAAACCACCATCTTAACAAAATAGACCTTGTTGTTTCCGACAGGTGCAGATTCTGCTACTCGGATGCGGAATCGATGGAACACGTCATCTGCAGCTGTCCTGAACTCTCTGGGCACAGATACAACCAACTTGGTCATAGAAGACTAACACTTCCATTACCACAAAACGTCACTCCAATTGAGCTAATTAATTTTATTAAAAGTCTCAACTTGGATGACAGAATACAACCAGTAACGGCACAGACGACGACTGACTAATAACAAAATCAGGGTAAGCACAATAGACCTTCAGGTCGCAGTGCTACTTGAACTGTAAGTCGCCCTCCAATAAAAAAAAAAAAAAAAAAAAAACAGCTCCCAAACCCCGTAAAATATTTCACTACTCAAAAATGGATAAGAGTGGTCTTCAAAATTTTTTCCATGGTTTCCCTTTCGACCGTCATTGTTTTTACACTGACAATGTAAATGTTTCTGCTCAAAACTTTACAGAAACCATCCAATTTGCTATCAATAAATTTGTCCCTTTCTCCATAATAAAACCCAAACAAAAATACTTGTATTCGAAAGCTGCAAAAACGGCACTTAAAAACAAACGTAGATCATTTAATATTTGGATTCATAACAAAACTCCAACTAATCGATCCCAATATCTAAAGGCCAACAAAATATCTAATCAGATTATCTCAAACGAAAAGTCCGAAATTGACAGAGCGAAAGCCTCAAAACTTACGTCTATGTCTGTTTCTGACAAGAGTTTCTACAGTGCCATCAATTCTTTAAATTCTGGTACAAAATTTTCTATTCCCCCTATTATTGATGGTGATTTAATCGTCAATGATCCCGCAAGAAAAGCTAACTTGTTCGCTGAACGCTTTGCTCTGAACTCCACTGTTTTGGAAACTCCTAAAGAAATACCCCAAATCCAGTCTTCAGGAGTTAATATGAATGAACTTCACTTCAAACCCAAAATAGTCGCTAAACTTTTAAAGGGGTTAAACATCAACAAAGCATCAGGAATGGACAATATTCCACCCATTATTTTAAAAACCTTTTCCAAAGAACTTGCACCAACTTTAACTAAAATATTCTACCAATCCTACAAATCTGGTATATTTCCCTCGTGCTGGAAGTTGGCAAATGTCCAGCCCGTCCCCAAAAAGGGACCAAAATCCGATATCTCAAATTATAGGCCAATAGCTTTACTATCGGTCCTATCCAAAGTCTATGAGCATTATATTAATACACATATTTCAAAATTTCTGGAAGAAAATCATTTAATATCCGACAGCCAATACGGTTTTCGAAACAAAAGATCAACTACCGATCTATTAAACTATGTAGCGCATTGTTGGAACAGCATACTTGATAAAGGTGGTGAAACATACGTTATCGCTTTAGACATCTCCAAGGCATTCGATCGAGTCTGGCATGCCAACTTAATCAACAAGCTCGTTGCGTACGGTTTTCATCCCAATGTTGTGAAGCTGATTCAAAATTTTCTATCCAACCGACACATTTCGGTAACCTTAGACGGATTTTCTTCTGAGTCTAAACTAATTAACGCTGGTGTACCCCAAGGCTCAGTATTGTCCCCAACCCTATTTTTGATTTATATCAACGAATTGTTGAAAATCACCAGTAATCCAATAAATAGTTTTGCAGATGATAGTACTCTGCACAAGTCGTTCGAGCCCCTTCCTTCAAAAGGTAAAATGCACGAACGAATTAATCCTGCCCGGAGAGACGCTGCCATAAACTTGAACAAAGACCTGAATAAAGTCGCCGACTGGGGTGACCAAAACCTTGTCAATTTCAACTCCACCAAAACACAGCTGTTGATTGTTTCCAGATTAAAGACCGAGTTCCCCAAAGATATTTTATTTAGTATGTGTGATGAACCAATAGGTGAATGTAAAAGCATTCGTTTATTGGGTGTCACAGTTTCAAATGACCTACTCTGGAACGATCATGTAATGGCGATGGCAAAAAGCGCGTCTAAAAAACTCGGCCTCCTAAATAGATGCAAAAAATTTTTTACTCCATACCAATTGCTCCATGTTTATAAGTCCTATATTCGTCTCTGTATGGAGTACTGCTGTCAAGTTTGGGGTGCTGCCTCTGTTTCCATCTCGGCCCTCTTGGACTCTGTTCAAAAGCGAGCTATACGAATTGTGGGTGATCGAACTTTGACATCAAAACTTGATTCCCTACAACATCGTCGCACTGTTGCTGACCTCGTTGTTTTTTACAAATATCGTCATCAGCAGTGCTCAGATGAAATCAGCGGCATCATGCCTCAAACTTATTCTTACCCCCGTTCCACTCGGCAATCGGCTGCCGCAACCAGTGAAACGGTAAAGATCCCGCGCTGTCATACTGGCAGATCGTAGAGAGACTTCTTTGTCCGAACTGCGTACAAATGGAATAGTTTGCCGGAACACTTAGTCTTAGGTGGCTTCAACCCACAGATGTTTAAAAAAAGCGTTAATCTACACCTTAGAACGCCAGTGGTTGTGGGACCCAGGTCTTAAAAGGTATTTATGTGTTGTTGTGACACATATTCTAAACCCTATTACACAACACATTTTATTAAAAAAAAAAAAAAATAGTTCAATTAATCTCAAATACTTAAACTTTAAAATGAAAAGTTCATGATATAAGGCCAAAGAAAATTTTTTCAGGGAAATAGTTATTATCTTTATTCAACTACTGTTATATTGGATATAACACTTTATATTTTAAATAAGCCTCATTTGTTGTTCGGAAAATTTTATCCTGTAGTTGTCCCAATCACAATTTCACTTGTTTGCAAATAACTTTTCTTTGCATGAATAATCAACTGCCAACTTCGAGATGAGAATGTCATGAACTTCAATTTTTTATTCAGTGCGTATCTTCTTTAAAAGTATCAAATTTACTATTAAATTATCCAATAATTAATTTTTTATTAACATTAACAAATAATATAACCTTCTATCTCTCTGATTCAAACCAAATTTGAAATTTTTTGACTATAAATATAGTTTTGATTAGTTTGACTGTGAAAATTGAAAATTAAAAATTGTTAATATCTCGAAATGTCAAAAATACAAGTTACCACTTCTGTGCTTAGCACGGCTGTGTATAACTATGACAACAAAAAATAACATGTTTTTTGATTGGATGATGAAATTTTGAAATATTATCTAACTTTGACAACAGAAATAACAACTATTTTGATCGGATTATAAAATTTGGAATTGAAAGGCTGCTTTGATAAAAAATTTTATTTAAACAAATTTAAATATTTTTTTCTCTTTTTTTGGAGGTAAATACGACGATAAAAAATCATATTTATATAAATTTTGAATTATTAGTTTCATATTTAAAAAATTTTAACGTTTGACGAAAAAGTTGTGTATTTAATTTGGAACCAAGTCACTTTTTGTGTTTCGTCTATAATTGTTAAACTTGTATAATTGTTAAACTTGTCAAACTATAGATTCAACACAAAAAGTAGCATTTTTGCTATAATAATTAAATAATATGCCATTTCTACGAGCAAATTAAAAGTCTATTTTCATGCAGGCTTAATCCCCTGTAAAATCATTTTCGCAAAATAACAAATTGTATTTGCTATGGCACTTTCATGTAACTTTACAAAAGTTTTAAATCAAGTAATAGTTAAAAAAAGAATATTAATTTTGAATGTTATGTTGTTGACTTCTAACTTAATAATCTATAATAAATATCGTTTATTATTTATTTAACATTTTAGAAAATATTGCAATTTCCTACGCGAGATGAAAACATTTTAGGTTCGTTAAATTGTCCCACCCAACGCGTCTCGCTAACAAGTTCTCACTCACGAAAAAAGAATGTTTTCATATCTTGTAGCAAAATGTACTATATTCTATTAAACTATTTGCAATATAAACGTAGTATTAATGGACTATTGTTACTTCGCTATTTTTAAACCGAAATCACGAAAAAGTCGACTACAGAACTAGACAAAATATTTTTGAAAAAAATGATTAAATATTTAAAAAAATTTTACAAAAAACTTTTCAACGAAGAAAATTGGTTTGAATTTTGTAATTTTGTATAAAATTCAAAATATGTGATAAGGCTGCAAACAAGATCTCAAAAGGCCTCAGTTTCCACACCCCTGATTTAACCCAATGAAATTCTCTAATATGTAATGACATCATTCAATTTCACCAATAAAATTTGAATTATACTAATAACAAATTTTTATACGTCTGGCCTACTGGGATATTAAAAATTATCAAATAATTTTTTGAAATAATTAACTGATATCGCAGTAGGCCAACGTATGTATAATTCATAAAAAATATATAAAGAAATGAAAAATGGCAAAACATTTTCTAAACGAATTCCCCTCGTTCGTTGATATATTCTCATAATTTTTTGAAAAATTCCTCAAGCAAGTAGTATTTATTATAGCCCCCGGCCTACGGTCTCGTGCTTTTATCAATATACTTGCTTTCAAATTTTTTGGCAAAAATTTTTTCGAATTATCACCGCCCTTGGAAAATTACAACTGATAATTTTGACTTACAAAATTTTGTTTATCGGTCTAAAAGCTTTCAAGTTTCTGTTGGTCGTGACGCACCACCATTTCTTTTGCTTATTTCGCATTTTTATAGACGTTTATTAACCCATCTATCATGAAATTTCAAAAAAAGTAATCCGTACAATCAATCATCTAACTTTTAGTGATATTGCAAAATGATCTAAAATTTCCATTTTCGCACAGAAATTTCATACTACAATCCTTAGTTCCAATTATCGCGAGGTAAAACGTAAGTAAATGTATTTGGTAGTAGGACAAAAATTCAGAGAAATCAAATCGCTTTTTGAAGATTTATCATTAAACACGATTGTCTATCATTGAACAGCAACAATAACTCGTTATTGCAGTGAGCAAGAACAAGAACCAATAACCATCGGAGATCAATGTCATCATCATCATTGGTTATTTACTTGCGCAGGTCTTTGGAGTCTCCCCCAATTATCTCTTTCTGCCGCCTCTTTCATTGTTTCTAAAAAAACGTTATGTTAATGATAACAGCCTAAAGGGCAATGGGTTCGATAACTGTACCGAAAGTGTGTCAAAAAAACAAATTTTCATATTTTTTGCTTTAATAACGTTTATTTTCAGTGATTATGCATCTGTATGTGTGACCAGGGCCTTGATTATTGTGTTATAAGTGTGTCAAAAAAATCGTTAAGTGTGTCAAAACAATGATTTTGATACATTTGTTACCCTATTTTTTTGAGAAACATAAAATGGGAAACATTTTCGACTAGAAACATATAGAACATAAAAGTAATTATATATTTGGATGACATGAAATGTAATAATACATTAAATTTGACATGAAATATGGTTTAATCAAGTTTCATAGGAACTAATAGGAACAGTTGGAAAATATTATGTTGTTGCAGATTAAATGTCGTTTTTTAACAAAAGTTGTAATTCTTATAGATATGTTTTTTGAGTAAGTTTTTGTGTGATGCCAAGTTTCACTACTTCTGAATAATAGAAACACTTGGCAAATATTAAATTGTTGCAGATTAAATATCGTTTTTTAACAAAAATTGTAATTACTAGGGCAATGTTTTTTTGAGATTTTTTTTTTGTGTGACCGGATTCACCGGTTTCACCACTTCTAAGTTTCTAAATAATAGGAACATTTGCAAAATAACAGGTAGTTGCAGATTAAACGTTGTTTTTCAAATCTACATATTACATAGGTATGCTTCTTTGTCTCTTTCTATATACCTCTCTACGACGGATTTAACAACACCAAGCGCTTCCCTCTTATCAATTTTTTTGCTAAACTGTTACTTGGTCTGTTCCTCAGCCACGGCCTCAGACTCGCATTTACTCTTTTCATCTTTCCAGAATTTGGTTTTCTTTTTTCAGTAATTTACCTTCCTTGTTCTCTAATTCTTTGCATTCCATTCCGTTCTTTACTTTTTTCACAGTTACTTCTCTCACTATGTTGTAAACTGCACCATATCTCCTTGTTTTCACCAATTCTTTGATTTCTTCAAAAATGCGTCACCCATACTTACAAAGAAAATATTTAAACTAGATTAACCCGCTATAATCAATCATCAAGTCAAAAAAAAATAAAAGATAAGCCAGTGGCGTAGAAACATTAACCAAAAGTATATTGTAACAAATCAATTTGTTACAAAGCTTTAAAACGAATTGGCAGAGATCACATTGTTAGCCCATCCATGTAACGATTCTGTATACAATATCCTTACTTATGCAACGAACATTGTGGTTGGGGCATTGTTACAACAACGCAACAATGATTGTTGAGTATTAGTATTAGTATTAGCATTAATATTAGTATTAGTATTAGTATTAGTATTAGTATTAGTATTAGTATTAGTATTAGTATTAGTATTAGTATTAGTATTAGTATTAGTATTAGTATTAGTATTAGTATTAGTATTAGTATTAGTATTAGTATTAGTATTAGTATTAGTATTAGTATTAGTATTATTATTAGTATTAGTATTAGTATTAGTATTAGTATTAGTATTAGTATTAGTATTAGTATTAGTATTAGTATTAGTATTAGTATTAGTATTAGTATTAGTATTAGTATTAGTATTAGTATTAGTATTAGTATTAGTATTAGTATTAGTATTAGTATTAGTATTAGTATTAGTATTAGTATTAGTATTAGTATTAGTATTAGTATTAGTATTAGTATTAGTATTAGTATTAGTATTAGTATTAGTATTAGTATTAGTATTAGTATTAGTATTAGTATTAGTATTAGTATTAGTATTAGTATTAGTATTAGTATTAGTATTAGTATTAGTATTAGTATTAGTATTAGTATTAGTATTAGTATTAGTATTAGTATTAGTATTAGTATTAGTATTAGTATTAGTATTAGTATTAGTATTAGTATTAGTATTAGTATTAGTATTAGTATTAGTATTAGTATTAGTATTAGTATTAGTATTAGTATTAGTATTAGTATTAGTATTAGTATTAGTATTAGTATTAGTATTAGTATTAGTATTAGTATTAGTATTAGTATTAGTATTAGTATTAGTATTAGTATTAGTATTAGTATTAGTATTAGTATTAGTATTAGTATTAGTATTAGTATTAGTATTAGTATTAGTATTAGTATTAGTATTAGTATTAGTATTAGTATTAGTATTAGTATTAGTATTAGTATTAGTATTAGTATTAGTATTAGTATTAGTATTAGTATTAGTGTTAGTATTAGTATTAGTATTAGTATTAGTATTAGTATTAGTATTAGTATTAGTATTAGTATTAGTATTAGTATCACTGGCCTCAGGTCATCTCGGAATTATTACAAGAACAACCTCGAAAACTGTACCCAGACTTCAATTTAAAAATGGGAATTTAACGTTTTTCAAATGTTCATGCACCCACCGAAGACCAATAAGATGATATTAAAGACCTTTATTCCTACAATTTGGCGAAGCTATCAACATTATATTGCGATCCGATATAAACATCGTAATAGATGACTTTAATGCTCAAATTGGTTTAATTGAATCTAAAGGAATCATTTAAGTCTGCTCTTTTTAAATCTATGCTAGATATCTAATAATCTAATATGAATTCATGATACGTTATAGGTTGTGTGAAAAGTACTCATAAAGCTTTGTTTTAACATGCACACTGTGCCATGTGTCATTTATTATTAACCAATTAGAAAAGAGGATGTTATATTCACCACAAAATTATTATTTTCGATTGGCTAGTAAAATAAAACCATTCATTGACCATAGTTCACATATTAACACCCAGCTTAACCAATAACTACAGTTCACCCGAAATCAATATTAAAATTTCATCCATACCATTTGATTAAAAATATTAAAAGCTGAAGTACCAGTAAGCATATTTAATTATAAATTATTTATTTAATCCTCATGTAATCCGCTTAACGTTTAAATTTATTTAAATTTGTTTCCACATTTTAAGTGATATGCCCACTCATATAAAATGATATCCAGAAAGTTCCAACAAAAGTACCTAAACATTCCTGAATATGAGTTAATTTTTCTAAATAAAGCAAATTGTATGAGTTAATTACGTTGACATTGATTTTTAACGCTATAATGACCTCCTCACTTAATCAAGTGATGCAATAAAATAAAATTAAACATTTAGTTCATGACTAGAAAAAAACGAAATAAATTACTATAAAAGTGATAAACTAGTTGGACGACTAATTTAATTTACTAATCATTGAATCTGGCAATCTCAGAATATATTAATATATATATATATATATATATATATATATATATATATATATATATATATATATATATATATATATATATATATATATATATATATATATATATATATATATATATATATATATATATATATATATATATATATATATATATATATATATATATATATATATATATATATATATATATATATATATATATATATATATATATATATATATATATATATATATATATATATATATATATATATATATATATATATATATATATATTAAGCAAAACTACAAAATAGATTACGTGCTTAAAATTTAATGAAATAGTAAGCTTTCAGATTGATAGAAAATTCGTCCAAAATGTTTTACAAGTGTGTTTTATTGCAATTGAAAAGAGCGGTAAAATCCATCGAACAATTGTGACAGACCAAATTTTGACGTTCCTGGGGCGGATTTAGCATAAAAAACCATTCGATAAACAAACGCATTTATTTATTCGAACGTTTTTTATCAAAATCAATCATAAGATCTCTAATTCTCTCTAGACAATAACAATATCATAATAGCATACCACTTATCTCTAAGTCAATGATATTAAAGAAAATTTCGCGGATATCGTTCACATATTCATAAGCAACAACGTTTATGTTTATCTCTTACAACGAGTGCAGGATTACAAAAGAAAAAATGAGCTGATAATAATGTTACTGTCGTATAACAACAATTTTGTGGAAATTAGTTGACGTAGATTAAAAAACTCTAAATTATTCAATTCATTGATCAGTTATCTTTCCATCCATAAACCTTATTGATCGACATGCCGTGAAACTGATTAAAGTATGATATCATCAGTTTAAATGCAGAATAAATAATTTCATACCGAAAGCGATATATTGCAAGGCGATAACGAGTACAAATTGTAGACTGTTAATTTTAAAATCGCATAAATAAAATAATGGTGAATTTTATATAAGCATTGTTCTAAAAGATTTTGTAATCAATTGTTTTAGGAGTTAATTACGATGTTAAAATAGTATCATAGATGACGAATACTATTGCTATTAGATTAAATTTGTGATCTAGACGAATTTTCGAATTTTACTCTAAAACAAGAATATTAATATTTAAAGAAATTTTCTAAAGATTTGCTAATTAAGGTTCCCACCTTTAAATTCAAATAATCCGTGAATTCAAACATAAAACATTTGTGCTTACTACTGGCTAATCAACCAATATTTCAACATAATTTCAGTTCATTGCTTTGTTGCGTCACTCAATGTCACTTAATAATGCATGTTTTTATCTAAATAAATAATGAGAATTTTTGTTATGTCAAGCGTTATGTCAAGCGTAAAAAATATCTTTAAGACATAAAAACATAACCTAAAAAGATATTTTTTTCTTGACAATTGAAACTGATTACTTGAAAATTGATTTTAAATGTAAGTTTTGCCAATAATCAATTACAATTAACTTAATTTGATTATTTAATTACAATTAAAATAATTTTTTTACTTATTCATATAGATTTAGGCATTTTCACATTAGATCAAATTTTTATTTTTTTTTGTTGCGATTATCGCCTAAATCTGTATTGGAATTAGTAAACAAATTATTTTACTTGTAATTAAATAATTTAATTGTATTAAATTTAATTGTAATAAAGAGGTGACTTATTTGAAATTTTTTTTTTATAGAAAAATCTAACTTGATTGACAGTGTCACGTTTGTTTACTAAATGATTTTAAGCAATAAAACTTCCTTTTCGATCCGTAATAAAATTGATGTAATAATTCAAAATTAATAAAATAGTTTTGAAAACTCTTTTAATTGATCAAATTAAATAAACCGTTTTAATTAAATTTATTTTCGAATTTGCTTTTTGTTGCTGTCAAAATAAGTATGCTAAATCGTTTAGAATAGCTTTTAAAGACTTATTTAAAATGGCGGTGAATAAGTAAGTCTCTTAGATTATAAAATATACAGGATAAGTAATATTTGTGTATCTACACTATAAAACTATAAAAAAAATTGAAGCTATTTTTTAAATTCAAATTTTGCATTGAAAATAATTTCCACAAAATAAAAGGCTCCTGTAAAAATAAATACAAAAATACAGGGTCCCATGCAGCATTTTTATCTCTTTCCATTTATAGAAAAAAAATATATGTTTATTCTTCTATTGCCAGAAAGAAGTAACTGCCAAATAATATATATTTCATTTTAATTTCATTCTAAATTAAAACAAACCTGAAACAGTAAACCATATAAAAAATATCCATTTCATTTTAAATTTAGTTTAAATGAAAACAAAACCAAAGCGTACATGATAAAATTTTAGTTAGGATCAAATTTTCAGTTTTAATATTATCAGTTTTATTTTAATCGAAATACTTTTGACAAACATAAAATAAAATTGAATAAGGTTGGTCATTCTCCAATCGGTAAATATGTTAAATACCAAATTTCTACATAAGTCTCAATACAAAATTTCTACATAAGTCTAAAACCTCGATGATATTTAAATTTCTAGGCTACTGTGTTTTTTTCAGTGCAAATACTATCACGTTAAAATCGCACACTACTTTATGTAAATAAAAATAACTTCAACTTAAAAAGATATTACTTATCCTGTGTATTTTATAATCTAAGGTAAGTCTACATAAATAAGTTTCAAATAAGTCGTCGTTTAGAATACAGGGTTACTAGTACAAAAATACTATTGTATGGATATGGGAAATTGTGTCAAGGTAAAATAAAACTAATAGTGATGAATTTAATGCACAAGAAAACGAAGGGACAATGGCGTTCTTTCATATGATATCCCACATGACTGACTTTTAAATAGTTTTCCCCCTTCTCATTCCCAACCCCTTAATAAATACGATTATGAGTATTTACATTTCGCTATATTTTTTGTTAAAAAATAACCACTTTTTCTATATTTTCAAAAACTTTTTTGTAACACTTGTACAAAAAATATCCAATTTTGTTCAAAAATAAAATAAACGAAAAATATATATGTAACATATATGGTTACAAAATATTTTTAATTCTTGGAAATAATATTTTGTACACGCGAAAATTTATTGTGCACGCGGAAAAAATATGTCACACATCAAAACAAGCACACAAAATAGTAGCTTGTATTACTAGTGCGGACGCGTTTTCCAAACAAGAGTGCAGTTGCTGCAATCACTCGCGTTTCAAATGCACAAAATTTATTGAATATTTATTTAATTGTTGATTATATAATTTATTTAACAAATTTTTTAAACAAATTTCAGATATTTAAATATAAACTAAAGTGCGCTATCTTCGTTGTAATATTTGTATTCTTATAAATACATATTCGAAATTTTAAAAAACAAAGTCAGCTACGTAAAGATTTATACTGAAAATATTTTGACAGATGGTTTATATTTTGAAAACTCAAAATAATTGTTATTTCCAGTACGTCAGATTGTTTTGGGTTGTATTTAAGTTGTTTTTACTAAATATTAAGTTGGTTGAATTATTAATATTACTATATGTAGTGTTATATATGTTATATATAATGTTAATGTTACTATATGTAATGTGTCATTGGTATACAGCTTTATAATGATTTGAAATTTCAAATCTCATATGAAGAGGCGATTTTAGTTTATAATTAAAATAAAACATTTCGGAATAGGATCTTAATGAAACTTTGGCAAATGATCCAGGTTCACTTGAATATGGAAGATCTGGATTCATTTCAAATTTGGACAGAATGGCGGAGGGTCTCCCAAACACCTCTTAGTTTAAATCTTCAATAACTTCTAATTCCAGCTTTCTATCTTATTGAAACTTCGTATATAAGGTTTTAGTACCGTTTTCAATATTTCTTCATCCGGTTTGTCACTTCTGGTTAAAAAAAAAATTTTCCATGTGTTTATCCCTACTGTAGCCTACAATAACGACCGATTTTCATGAAACGTTGGCAAAAGCTTTCAAGTAACATGAGAATGATTTTATCAGCTTTTTGAATACATTGGATAAAGGGTTGGGGGGTTCACCATACAACAGGTGGTTTTTTCCACTATGTTTTTTATGTTTGTTGGGAGCATACAGACTTCATTCATTAATCAATTTTTATTACACTTTGGAAAAAGATGCAAATATGTATGACGAGAAGCTGATTAGTTTTTGAACGACATTGAATAAAGTAGTGTGGGGTCCCCCGAGCACCTGTTTTTTGAAAAGCTAAATAGCATCTGTACCTGATAATCGAATGAGATGAAACTTGGTACAGAAGCATTTAATACGGTTCACAACAGTTCTGCATCCCATCTTCCGTTTATGCACACTACAGCCTACAATAAAGAAGTAAATATGATAAAACTTATGAAAAATGTTTCAATTAGTGTGAGAAAATAATTATCATCTTTTGGAACACATTGATCAGAGTGGCGGGGGTCTACCATACAACAGCAGACTTTTCACACTTTATTTTTAAAGTTTGTTGGGAGCATACAGACTTCATTCATTAATCAATTTCAATGGCACTTTGAAAAAAGATGGAGATTTAAATGATAAAGAACTGATTAGTTTTTGAACAATATTGGGATAGGTGGTGGGGACCTCCCGAACACCTGTTAATTGTGTTGCCGTTTTTTTAATGTTTGTTGGGAGCATACAATATTCGTTCGTGAATGAATTTTGAAGACACTTTGGAAAAAGATGCAAGTATGTATAGCAAGGAGCTGATTAGTTTACGAGCGATACTGAACAAAGTGGTGTGGGGTGTCTGGAGCACCTTTTTTTTAAAATCTCAATAGCACCTGTACCTGATAATCGAATTAGATGAAACTTGGTATATCACGATTTAGTACGTGACTCCCGTCACTGCGGTTAAATTTGTTTTTACTTTTCCTCGTACAACAGAATTTATGTTTGTTGGGATACTACAGCTTTCCATAAAATTAATATAATTAGAACTACAAGAAATCTATATAACATTGGTTAGTCATTAATTAAACATTTTTATGGATATTTGCTCACTGTATATCCAGAACATTTGGTTTCCAGAGCTGTGGTGAAGTTAGCCTATGCATTATCGTCGCAATATTTTTTCATGAGAATAGTTATTAACTTTATCCGACTACTGTTATATTGCACGCAACACTTTTTATTTCAAGTAAAACTTACTCTGTTGTCAGGAAAATATTAACGTATAGTTGTCCCGTCTCAATCACCGTGAAATTGTTGGCAAGTATTTTTTCTTTTGAATATAATAAGCTGTCCATTTCGAGCTGAGGTTGTCATTACTTTAATTATTTTTTGAATGTTGAAGTGTTTAGGTTAGTCCTTGTTAAGTTTAGTTCTTGGGGGACTAAATAATAACATTATTTCATGACAGTTAATCCTATAGTAGAATTATCCATTTAAGCTCAAACATTCTCACAAATAGTGTTGGTTTTTAAAACAAGTTAGTAAAAGTTGCTAATTATGTACCATGGGTGTTATGGAGTTCATTACCTCCACCTAAAACGTTACGTAATCCAGCCCAAGAGCCTCTGGCTCGAGGTATGGATATCTCTTGATAGGCGCAATACCTAAAAAACGAGTGATGCATACAAGATTTTATACTTCACTCAAAAAGCTAAAACTATTATAAACAATTCAATTTTATTTTCTTCATTGATATGCAAAAAGCGCAAATGGTCTCGTATGTCATGAAAATAAATAGTTTGAAGTTTAGGTATAATAATGTCGAATTCTTTTTGTCCAGAGCGAAAAAGTGATTTTTTTTTTTCATAAAAAGAACATGAAAAAATATGATCCAGTTTTGTAGTTGTATTTGTGAACTGTCATTGAATTTTTTTGTAATTAATTGTATTTAATTAATTAGTTTATTATTAATTTTTAATTTAAAACCAGATTTAAACAATATTTTATTTCAAAAGTAACTATTTCACTATTAAAAAAAATAATAAGTAAATGGCGTTTTGTTTGTTTAGTAATTTTGACAGATTTTTTAAATGTATTTGTATTCTTTATTGTATTTTATGCTTGCTCTAGCTAAAAATCTAGATTCAAACAAAAGTTTTTAGGGCAAAAAAAAATCACTGTTTTTGGTTAAATAGAACACGTAATGTAAAAAAAAATTGATCTCAGATCAAAAAAGGGCGTGTTAGAACAATTTTTTTTTTGCAAAAAGAATTTGACATAACTAGTCTGACGTTCCAAAAAATTTGTTAGTTTTTGAACATAGTATTAACATTTAATTCCGAAAATGTTACATAAAAATTTAAAAAAGATTAAAAACCTTTTAGTAGTTAAAATTAAACAAAAAACATCTACATTTTATTAGCGTTTTATATGCATAACGCTCCTGTTTTCATGAATGAGTTTAAATATCTCGTATTCAAGGCTTTATAATAACTTTACATCAAAGTGAAGCAAAAGCAATATTTATCTTCAACGAAGAACGATATAACGACGAACCGATAGATCAAAGTCTATATTGCAAACGCACATTTTCCGAACCATCTATACGTTCCAGTAGTTGCGGCTCACTGGTTTGGTAAGAACTTGAGACTCTTAATAGCAGGGTTCAAAGTCCTATGTCTCCCAAGTTCTTCATTATGCTCCCAGGACGAACGTAGTCAACGAGAATTCTGCCCTCGTCCTGCCCTGTAGCGGTCGATACCTTATTCTTATTTTTTATTTTTTTTATAATCATACTCGTTCAAACATAATCATAAACATTCTAAAATCATAATAATTTTTTTATAATCATAATCATTTTAAGCTTTCATCCCAATCAAAACGGCAGAGCAAGAGTAAACGATACGATTATATGAAACAGGAAACGTTTATCAAGAAATAATAATTTAAATAAATTAAAGCTCATGGGTTGTTATTATCATTCTGTGACTTCTATGAAATCTAATACGTTCGGTTCTACTAAGGAAAATATTGAACCCAACATAATGACGTTTTTCCTAAAGAAGTTTTTTTGTATCACGTCAAAGAATTGGTTCGTTTTTTTTCGTGAAGGATTAATCGTATTTCACTCCTCCCACTTTATCTAAATATTTTCCCAAAACCTTTAAAAACTGTAGCTAGTCACATGGACAGTCGTTGTACAGAGTTTGGTCTAAAAACGAATTTTAAAAAAACTTTGAAATAGACCCAGAAGTTTTCTTGTTTTCGTCGCATATGTCGGCAGACATTTTTATGCTTATAACCCAAAACATTGGAGAATGTCAAAAAGTGGAGGAAAGATTTTGAAAATTTTTTCATCCATCTCTAATACTTCGTTTTCCCGATGCCGATCATCATTTGGATGGTCCACTACTTCATGGGGTAAGAGAGTGGTGAACCTAATATCACCAAAGTAATTTCGCATTAAACCAGTTATAATGAACCGTATAATATTTAATTTTGCTCAAATCGTCCTTAGTTCAAGGACCTTCCGTACCAAAATTAGTTTTCGTATTCTCAATGCCAGTTGATTCATCAACGACAGTTTTAATGGTTATTTTATATTATACAACTTAAAATTAAGCAGTTCAGAATACTAAAAACATAATTACATATACACCAAACAATCAATAATATTCAAATATGCATAGGACTCATTCCATTACAAATTAAATATTATTGTATCAAACATATGTATGTACATGAATTATACTGTACCTAAATATAGGAAAAATTGGCATGTCCAGTTTTCGTGTTTGAATATTCTAGTAACCCTAATTGTTTAATATGCTATGTATGACAGCTTGTCTTGATTTTTTGATGGTTGGTTTTAGATTGGTAATAAAAGCGAAAAATATGTCAAGGTGAAACTTTGTGTTTTGATAAATTAAAAAACATATTTCTGTGGTGTTTCCATTGAGGTGAATAAATAAAACTAAGAAATTATAACAATCAATATATTTGTAATGTATTATTTGTAATGTTTGAGAATATATTGTATAATATGTATATTATGAAAGCTATAAGCAACCCCTTTTAAATTCAAGAAACAACTAATGGAAAACACCTGTTTTTAAACTTTATTGATATTTAGATATGTTCCCAACATGGATTTATAATTCTAAAATTTTTGGGGTTGGTCTTGTTTCATTAATTTTAAACTAACGAGCATTTGACTCTTTGGTATAATTTAAGTTCTAAATTTACCTAATTGACAAAGCTAAAATCATTTACATCACCGTCATCAACATATGATGCTGTTTCCAAGAAAAAGTTCGACAAAACAAACACTAAATAAAATACATACAAAATAATGATTGTTATTACCGATTATTCTCAGAATTTGTAATGACTTACTTTTGCAGAACGAAAGCTTGCATAAGTTGGACTGCAACAGGGTAAGCAAAAATTATGTATTGTATGTAAACGAAAAGTTGTATCGTGAATATAAAACTGTGTAAATCGAACTAAAGTGATTTTTGATTGTGAATAAAGTTTTAAGTGTTATCAATACACAGTTAAAAAAAAATTGAATATGTTATGCAAATTGCTACACATATAGGTCCTACGGAAGTTTCCATTACAAAACAATACAAAGCTTGCTATATAAAGTTAAACTAATGCTCTTTACATCAATATTTAACAGAGTACTTGGAGTAAAATAAAAAAGCTTGTTGTTTAAAAGTGTTTGTTATTTGCATTAAATAAATTACGCGCAACATTTTTTTAGTATGACATTTTAATTCAAATTACATTATAATTTCGAGATACTTCGATTATTACGCACCTGCCTAAATTAGTCAAATTAAAATAAAAAAATTACAACGGAAAAAATTAAAACATAGATACCACCTTAATCACTATTATTATAGACCTTCAGCTGAGAAGCGATAACTAAAACATACATGAAACGATTTTAACTATATATTTCTAAAATGGATAATATTCTAGTGAATTTTAAAATTTCATTAATGTATTAAATTGTAGCAAGGTGCATTAAAACTTCTAGCTGTTCTATAGAAATAAATTATGATGCAAGAGTTGTTTTAAAATTTATAGAAATGCATTGAAATTAGGTTTAATGCAACATTTACTTTACAATTGAATAATAACCTGCAACGCATAGCTCCTATTGCAAGACTTGCTTTAAATATTGCAGTTACTTTTTCAACTGTGTAGGAAATATTGTGTATTATGTTAGACGTTATGTTGGTGTTATATTGGAAATTTCTATAATAACCGGTAAAGTTTCTGAAGCTATTGGAAAAATACTCTAGAAAATAATATTCTTTACTGTATTGTTTTTTTGTAGTTTTGAACCAATAAGAATGTTGAATACTTCTTAAAATTTTGTGTTTTTGCTTACTAATCGAATTTTCAGTAATCAGTGATCGAATTCAGAGGGCGTTGTTTTGGGTATTATGTATATCGAGTTTAGAGTTAAGGCCAACTCGAAGGAAGCTAGAAAAACGTGATAATACATAAGGACATTATATTTTCAGGAGCCAGTCTCAAATTTTATAGACAAGAATTTTTGTACTATTTAATAAATTTCTACACTGTTTAGATCAAAAATATTATACAATCAAAATAATTTTTGGTAACTTTTGAGTATATTTTGAACAATTTATAAAAATTTCAAAAACTATAACAAAAACGAACCTTTGCCAAATTTTGAGAAAAATTTTCAATTCAATTTTTCAATTCAATTCAATTCAAAAAATTCATTTATTTGTACATAAAAAATTATTACATAAGAAAAATTCAATTTTAGATTTTAAAAAATAATATATACAAATAAAGATATACATGCTCTTGTGTTTCATAGGAAACAGTGGCAGAGCATGAGAGTTCAGAAGCATATGCAGACAAATTTAACACTAAATAAAATAGATTTTTAACATTTAGTAATATAAACAATTTAGAAAAAACAAGAATCACAAAGATAACATAAACATAAACATGAACAAGAACAAGAACAACCAAGAGTTCTTACGTCAGCAACAGAACACACACGAGCACCAGAAAACTTATCGGAAAAATGCATTTACTTCAGCATACGTTTTTTCCAAGATCCAAACCCTAACGTTTTCCAAGAACATTTTAATTTGAGATAGAATCTGTATGGAGTGGGGTAGCTTATTAAATAAGAAAGGCGCAAGATATGAATAAAAGTGTCTAAAATGTTCCTTGAAAGGCATTGGGACAATACAGTTGAGAGAGCGAATATTATAGTTTATAATATTTGGACGGATATTCATATAATCTTTACGTAAGAAAAAAATTTTCAGAATTTTGAGCACGTACATGTATCTCAGTGGAAGAGCGTTCGTTTTAATGAATAGAGGGAGTGAATGAGTTCTACGATTTTTGTGATAAATAATTCTTATTGCATGCTTTTGGGTGAGAAAAATCGGATTTGCGTAGAAAACGTTTAATAGCAATTGTATACAACCTTAGAAATAACAGTAGATTCTTGTATGAGTTTAGAATGGTGGCAATTCTTCAGGAGGATCAAGTTTCACGGAACGAGCGAAGCGAGTGAAGTGAATCATCCGAATGAACACTGAAAAAAAAAATTGAAGTTCATGACAACCTCATCTCGAAGTTGGCAGTTGATTATTCATGCAAAAAAAATTATTTGCAAACAATTTCACTGTGATTGGGACAACTACATCATAACATTTTCCTAACAACAGAATGAGGTTTATTTAAAATATAAAGTGTTATATCCAATATAACAGTAGTTGAATAAAGATAATAACTATTTCTTTTCATTTTAAAGTTTTTTTTTTTTAAAGTTTAAGTATTTGAGATTAATTGAACCATATTTTATTTTCACAAAAATATTACGTGTGATTGTCTCAACTTCATCGATTTATAATTGTAGAGTTGTTGAACCAATTTCGTAGTTTGATTCGCCATATGTGACCGCACGGTGAGGTTGAGACAATTGCATTTCGATTGGAAATAGGACATGTTTTTTTCAATGAAGAATTGCCATAATCCTATGCGAATACAAGATGCTATTTTATCCACGACTGCAAAATATTTCGAATAGTTACCAGTTTGCCTGCTAAAGTTTTTATTACCATAATGAGATACATCATAGATAGCATAGAAAAACAAAACAATTGACATCATACAAAAAACAAAATCAAATTTTTACATTTTGTGGTATAGAAATATCAAAAGGTTAGAATGAGAGCAATATATAAGATAAAAATTTAACGGAAAATGTTAAATTTTTTATTCTATATTTTATATATGCATTGTTCTCGTGTTAACCTTTTGATATTACTACGCCATCAAATGTTAAGATTTGATTTTGTTAGGAGAATATTTAATAAACTTTAGAACTGTTATGTAACGATCGTTACATTCTACATCAAGTGAGAGAATGTATAACATTACAATGAGTGACATTCACATGGAAAGCATATATACTAGAGCAGTCGTGGATAAAATTTATTATCAATAAATCAAAAACAATACATATTTCCAATGTGGTATAGAATTGCAATTAAACGTTTTCTTCGCTTCTTCCCAATTTTATGAAAATGTAGTTACACGTAAATGCTTTGAAGCTGACGATATGTGACCTTTTTCTCTGAATTAATCTTACCATTTTTACCAATTTTTATCTAGTCCGTGAATAAACCACTTTTAATGAACGGCAAAAGAACGAATTGGGAACGAAATTTTTGAGGTGACTCTCAAGCAGCATTGAAACCCACAGACACAAACCACTCAACAGATTGATACCCGCACTAAACAATCTAAAGAAAACAAAAATTTCAGAGTCAATGTGAAGAATAAATCAAGAAAGCTCTTTAAAATACCCCAAAGCTAAAGGGAGCATGCCTGCAAAGTCAACTTTGTTTTCATTCCTAAGGCAGACAAAAGATCTCACTGCCATTGCAAAGACCATAGAGCTATAAGTCTATCTATCTGGAAAAACTGATTGACGTTCATCTTCGTCAAAGGACTGATCCAAACAAGCTGTAAACAACATAACATGCATATAGTAAAGGTAGCTCCATGAAAACACTCTCTAGTGCGCAACATCAAAAAATCTTTGGGGCAAAAGGATATTGGATATCGGCCAAAGATCTTGGAAAGCTATCTTGGATATCGAGGGAACGTTCAACAGTATGCGTAAGTATTCAAGTGTTCACGTTCAAGAGTATATTACCCAAACCTTTGACAAAGGTATGGACAGAACTATGATGTGAAGACCCCTAATGGTTTTGATGGAACGCATGTGCATCTGTAGAAACATCAACACTGTACTGGATGGGTCTACATATAAAACAACATGTCAGCCGTAATAGTCCTTAAAGGGAATGGGGCCCCTCACTGTCCTGTCTGCGCTTCTGTCAAACTTGGCAATTAACACCTTAATTAGGTAGGAGGTCTTAAAATAACGACCTCCGCCGCAAATGTCACAATTGCCATATCAAGTAAATTCTCAAAAACCATTAATTAAGGAGCTAATCCTAACAGCCCTTGCAATAACTTGGGTTAGAAAATAAGTTAGAAAAAAAGGTTAGAAAATAAAAACAGAACTGGTTCTTTTTAGAAAATACAAGATCTTTATACCAAATCCATAACCCTGGAAGGCAGTGGTCCGGTGCATAAAAAACAAGCAAAATATCTAGGACAGAAAACTCAGCTGGAAATCAAATATCAAAAAAGAGCAAAAAAGCAACAGTACCATTATACTCATGTGAGATTGGAAAAAATATGCAAGATGTGATCATATTGCAAAATGTGATCATATGGTGGACAGCGCTGTTCTGTTCAATCAACCTTAGATTGGTGGAAAATAGTGCAAACTATGGCTTGTGTGTTCCCGTGCTGGACGATACGAACAACGAGGTCGACTCGGCAAATGGAGATCATTTGGAATCTTCTACCCCTTCCACTCAGCGCTACGGCCCATTGGATCGATAGTTGCTCACAACAGATCCTGTACGAGCAAGGATTGAACCCAAAACATATGGGGTTTCAGTACTCTCATACATTAGGGAATCTTGGCGAGAGTGAGTCTTGGATAAGAATGATGTAGCGCATAACCACATCTCCTTTAGACTTGATAAAATCTGAAACACTCCTACCCACAAGGATTTCAGAAAAAAGCTATGATTGAACGATGTCTGATGTTTTTAAATTGGTAGAGGCTGTCCGCAACGGGTCGTGCTCTTTCCACTGCTTTGGATATGGTAGCTGATGATCTCTTAACCAAACTAAATGATTCTGGCTTTAACACTGTAAGACTGCAAGACTGCAAGACTTCGCAGTCATGGTCATGATTCTATTGTCGCTGGTTCAACCCAGCTTTTAATCTTATGTCAACGTGGTACAACAGATTGGGACTGTCGATCAACGCTAAAAAACAAGTATTGTTGTTTTCACAAACAGATGAAACTTTAATTTGATTTCTCATGTTCTTAAATCCGATCCAATGCAAACATCCAAAGAAGTTAAATATTTAGGTATAATCTTGGATAGCAAACTTACCTGGAACTCACACCTGAAATATATCTCCGACAAGGCAAACAAAATTTTCTTCACCGGCAGAAACATGTTTGGAAAAATATGGGGTGTTAACCCAAAAATAATACTTTGGTTGCACCAAAGTATTATAACACCAATTCTAACATATGCAGCATTAGTTTGGTGGCCTAAAACACGTCAAATAACTGGTCAAAATATGTTTACAAAAATACAAACGCTTGTATGTATGTCTTAGTGCCACAGGTGCTTTCAAAACAACGCCAACATGAGCAATGGAGATTCTTCTAAAGCTTTCTCCATTGCACCTGCATGTAAATTCTGTAGCGGTGTTGAACATGCATAGACTGCTGCTCACAGAAGGGTTTAAGCCAGGTAATCTAACCGGACAGCTTAAAATCCTTGCTGAATTACAAGCTGCATACGTACCATATTTCGGATTGAATGATTGACACATTGATGTCAAAATATTGACCAGAGATCGTTTTGAAATCTACATACTGTCACAGCCACAAAACGAAATGAAACAAAATGAACTGTAAGTTTCAAGGGCCTTCAAAAAAAATAAAATCGATAAGCGCAAATAAACGATTCGGTCAGAACGGATCATTGAATTGGCAGATTTATCTATCTCTTGTATAAATATCAACAGAGCTTTTGATTTGTTTCCCCAGTGTTTGTATTTAAAAAAAATTTGAATTGACTGAAAATCTTGTGTTTTGAGTTCCTTATCATTACTTGTCAGTTGTCAGAAATTTTATCAAAATTTAACAAGCTAGATTTTTAAAACTGTTTGAGCGTACTACCCAAAAAAATTAAAAATATGGTTTACATCACATGACGAAAATCTTCCGAAATCATTCCTTAAATGATTATGACGCAAATTTTGCAAATGTTATGCAAGAAGTGAAAAATGCTGATCGGAATTCATACATAAAGAATATTTTATGCTGGCTTAAACATTAACTTTATCAGGCCAAATTTCTTTTATCCAACTGACGCACACACACCGTTTTCCGTACAAAAGAAGTCCTAAAAGAGTTAACAAAGTCAAAAATCTCGACTGCATGGTAGACCCCCTTCCCTTACTCCTTTGTTCAATGCGCCCTAAAAGCTAATCAGATTCTCTCGTGTTTATTGAAACCATTTAAAAAGGTTCATCAAAATCATCATGTAATGTAACGCTGTAGTTTAGATGAAGAACCAGATAACAAACCGATACATATCTATAGAAACCCGCACTGAAAGTTTACCCACAGAGCTTCACCAAAAACGAATAACAGAACTTAAAGTTTCAAATAAACCGTTGTTTAGAAGACCCCATCCAAACACTTTTATCAATTTTAAAAAATTAGCCAGTTCTTCCATTTAAATGTAAATCCAGGTTTCCAGGCCACAAGCATACACTTTGTTTATTGCTGATTTGGATTCAGCATGGTCCAAAAACAAAATAAATTTAGGGTATGAACATTTTCAAAATTTATATCGGTTGTGAACTGTGTTGGAGTTAAATTATAATACGAGCTTTTGCTAGTATTAATGTTTTTCTAATCTTTCTTTTTAAACTTGATTTCTACAGAGTATTGAAACCTTTTCATTGACTTTTCGTTGACGACTACTAATTTAATAATTCATTCTGTAGTCCAACTATTTATCAACTGGATTTGCTTATTCACCTAGCCAACACCCTAGTATTGCTAATGCAAATCCACACTTTATAATAAAATAATAATGATTTTTATTTAAACAATTCTAGATTTTCTAATCTCGCCCTACCAAATGTGCTCATCTCATCCTAATTTTTTTTAACAAAAAACTAATAATATCACAACCTTTGCATTGGCACATCATAACAATTGTAAAACTCAATAAGTGTTTTAACGATAATTAAATAATTTATACTTTCAACTATTATATTATATACTCTAATTATTCCTATTTAGCACTTCACCCATATTTGTTTTAAATTTATTATGAAAATTACAAGCAAAAAATCAATATAGAAACTTGAACATATTTCCCCTAAGCACAACACAGGTGCAGTGTAATTTTAATTAACGTCAAGTGTAGAAACATTTTAAAATATAACACATTAATATTTATCTTTATTTAAATAAATAATTAATAATAAAATATTCAATTGAGGTTTTTACACTGTATTTCATATTTAAGATGGAACAAGAAATATTACCTAAACCACCAAATTTTTATTACAACTTTACATTACTATAATAAATAAAGCAAATACATTTAAGTCTAATTTCGAAAGCAAATAAATATAACTTACTTTTTCCAAAACAAACATTTGTTATTGATTTAAGTGAAATCAAAATGTTCTGAATACTAAATTACTGAAATAAATCCTGTATTAATTTTACACTTGTAGTGAATATTTAATTTATTGTTTGAAACGTAATCCTTTTTACACGGGTGTGGTTAATAACGATGGTCCAATAATGATCGAAAAAAAACTTTTTTAAAAAATGTTATTATTTGCAAGAGGCTATGAATTATAAATATTATACGTAAAATCCTTCAATTTATACCATCATATTAGCAATAAAATATCACACAGGAAGAATTTTGCACAAAACCATAATTTATTGTTTCATTTTTCGCGACACTTTTTCACTTAAGAATTTTGAAACACGATTACTAACTTTCGCATGAAAATATTAACTTTCAATACCTGATTTTTTACTAAAATTGAAAATACTAACTAAAAATCTAAAATATAAATATTTTTTTAGAATCCAATATTAAGGAATAAAAATATGAAAAGGATTTTTTTCCCGAAAACAAAACAAATAGTCTACTCTATCAGTAAATTTCGTATTGAGTGACGTCTGGAAGCTGGGTGGAAAAAAATTAACTACTACTTAGATCGCAGGGCCAATGTAATCATAGGTGGTGTATATGTATAAATATATAGCTTATTATTTTATACTGAGCTCAAACCGAATGTCCTACTAAATATTTCAGTTGTAACCACTACATTTATACATACATATATTGCACGTACACCATAAAAATTTTCTATTAATCGAGAAAATTATCGGCAAACATTAAACGAGTCGGCGTATATACGAAAAACCACCGGATATACTTCTTTCACTAGTGTCATGATAAAAAATCAATTTTCTTTTCTTAAAATATTCATTGTTTTGCTTTTTCTAACCTTGTCTTTTAAATTTCCCCTATCATCTATAAAGGTTCTTTTATTAACTCATAGACGCAATATAAAAAAAAACGAATTATACCGAATAAAATTAAATGTAGTAGATTTGTTCGAAATTGTTATCCGAAAATATAATTTGGGGTAAAGTAAATTCATGCAATAATAAAAACAAGCGTGTTATTACTGAATACATTTGTTTGATTATACACATAAATATTTAATTTTTTTCTGGTATATTTTTATTGGACTGTTCAATGCAAGGATGTGACCTTGATATTTCTCTTTGAATGTTAAGCAAAATATTCAGTAGAAAATAATGGAAGAACACGATAATATCATAATTAGTTTTTATTTTTAGGTTATGAATAAATTGTAAAGTAAATTGTAAAGTAAGTCACAGAAATTAGTTAAATCTAGAGGATATCTCCTTGAAATCGTATAATATTTACATAAGTTACAGACCGAATATTAATACTGGTAACTGCCATCACTCAATAGGTGTACAGAGTTACATGTTGGCTTTGAGGGTTACTTCTTAGATTAATAAAAATATGGCGCAGCAAAAATAAACATTGGTACAAAAAATCAACTATAATACATACATACATACATACTAATCGGAAATAACCAAATACAAACTTAATAAAACCGGCTGATAAATCACCTCCCTCTACCAGCTCAATGTAAGATGGGCTAACCGATATTGTTAAGAGACTCTGTATAAATAAGCCAATGACGTTACTTCGATAAACAAAAAAAATGAAAGACCTGAAATCTAAAGACCCTAAGGTATCAAGACTTTGGTCTGTTTCAAGGGTTTTACATAGATTTTAAAAGAAAACTGTTATGGTGGCATTATTCATAGTTTTAAGCAGAGACGTTTAACTATGGATGCTTTTGAACTGTCTGCAATAAGACATTTCTAGACTGAGTAGTCTAGATTCAATTATATGAGCTAAGAAGCAGTAAATTATTTTCAGCATTCAACCATATATTAAAACCAATACTCAACTTTTACTCGATCCGGATATTTCGTTACAAACAACGAAACAATTTGCAAAATTTGCGTTTAAAAAGGCGCGGTGCAACTGTGGGCGCTACTGGGCTTACACCTGCTATTGTGACTTTTAACGGAAAGATAACCTAAATAAAAAAATTCGTTTAAAATTCTAAAATAAATACGATTAAATGCCTCTTGATGAAAGGTGCTTGCAAGATATACGCAGGCCCGACCAGATAGGGGTGGAAGGGGGGGTTTCCCCAGGCCCGGCTTTTTAAAATGGCCCGGACTCCAACCAAATTGAAAATAATATAGGCAAAAAATAATTTTTAACCAAAACTAAAGTATATGGGAATTTGTTCTTTTACTAAATTCTTATTATCAATAAAATACACGATGATTTAATTAATTTGGCTTCAGTTTAAATAAGAAGTATTTCTTTTCAAGGATGGGTCATATAATATAAAGATGCCTAAATACCGTACATATGTGATTACAAATGTAAGGAGACGATAAAAAGCGGTCAAATTTGCAAAGGACGATTTTAAAAAAATTAACAGCAACCAAAAAATCAAAGTATTAAGTTGAAATTTAAATTAATTGTTTTATGGAGGACCTGAAAAGAATCAATCATGTTTTGACCGCTGGTATTGGCAAATGGCAACTGGTTTTGAGCACCACCCATGACAAATATTTATTTTTCTCTCACAAAAACAAAACAATTAACACACTGAAAAAACACGTCCCATTTGCAATCGAAATGCAATTGTCTCAACATCACCGTGCGGTCACATATGGCGAATCAAACTACGAAATTGCTTCAACAACTCTACAATTATAAATCGATGAAGTTGAGACAATCACACGAAATATTTATGTGAAAATAAAATATAGTTCAATTAATCTCAAATACTTAAACTTTAAAATGAAAAATTCATGATATAAGGCCAAAGAAAATTTTTTCGGGGAAATAGTTATTATCTTTATTCAACTACTGTTATAGATGAAAAACGTGTTCTAGACAGAGTTGTGAAAACTTGACTATTTTTGATTTTCCTGAAACTTGGCATATAAGTAGTATGGACAAAATTTAATTTACAAAGAGGCGTTAATTCGTGTTCTTGAGATATTTAATTTTAAAGATTTTTAGTCCGATTAAAATTCTAATTGTTTATTATTTTTTCGAACAATTTATATCATCAAAAAATTTTAACCACTGCAGTTCGAGAAAATAATGAACAATTAGAATTTTAATCGGACTAAAAATCTTTAAAATTAAATATATCAAGAACACGAATTAACGCCTCTTTGTAAATTTGATATATTTTAAAGTACGGTTAGAGCTATATTAAAAAAAAAAAAAGTTGAAATTTAATTGGTTTTAAAATTTTTTGTTAATGGAAGTTGTTTGAAAAATTGAAGAAAAATTCGAATTTCAGTAGTACTAAAAATCTTTAAAATTAAATATCTCAAGAACAATAATTAACGCCTCTGAGTTAATTTGACATATTTTAAAGTAAGGATAGAACTATTTTCAGAAAAAAAATAATTAAATTCCAATTGATCTTCGACCCTAGCGCCATCTTTAAAGAAGTTTTTTTAATATTTTTATTTAAAAATTAATTATAAAAACAATTAATTAATTTTTTTTCAAAGGACTAGCTAATCATCTATCAAACAAAAAAAAGTTTGATGAAATCGGTATAGCAGCTCTTAAGCAATTTAATTTCAAAGTTATATCAGATTGGCAGAATTTTCATTTTTCATGCATGTTGGGGTGCCCTATGCTCAAACTATGCACTTTAAAAAAAATTTTAAAATAAGTCGTATTTTTTATTTTGTCCATACTACTTATATGCCAAGTTTCAGGAAAATCAAAAATGGTCAAGTTCAAATTGCGACTTTTTCACTTGCGTAGATCACGTTTTTGATCTATATTGGATATAACACTTTATTTTTTTTTTTTTTTAATAAAATGTGTTGTGTAATAGGGTTTAGAATATGTGTCACAACAACACATAAATACCTTTTAAGACCTAGGTCTAGACCTGGGTCCCACAACAACTGGCGTTCTGAGGTGTAGATTAACGCTTTTTTTAAACATCTGTGGGTTGAAGCCACCTGAGACTAAGTGTTCCGGCAAACTATTCCATTTGTACGCAGTTCGGACAAAGAAGTCTCTCTGCGATCTGCCAGTATGACAGCGCGGGATCTTTACCGTTTCACTGGTTGCGGCAGCCGATTGCCGAGTGGAACGGGGGTACGAATAAGTTTGAGGCATGATGCCGCTGATTTCATCTGAGCACTGCTGATGACGATATTTGTAAAAAACGACGAGGTCAGCAACAGTGCGACGATGTTGTAGGGAATCAAGTTTTGATGTCAAAGTTCGATCACCTACAATTCGTATAGCTCGCTTTTGAACAGAGTCCAAGAGGGCCAAGATGGAAACAGAGGCAGCACCCCAAACTTGACAGCAGTACTCCATACAGGGACGAATATAGGACTTATAAACATGGAGCTTATAAACATTGAAATAAACCTCAGTCTGTTGTTAGGAAAATGTTATCGTGTAGTTGTCCCAATCACAGTGAAATTGATTGCAAATAATTTTTCTGTGCATGAATAATCAACTGCCAACTTCGAGATGAGGTTGTCATGAACTTCAATTTTTTTTTCAGTGCACAAATCATTCGCGCTTCGAATTTCTAATATGGTGAATATATTACGCGACTTAGTAAATGTTTTCCAAATTTAAACTTTAGTTTCAGCTTCCTCAGCAACAAAAGTTAATTCTGTTTGTAAATTAGAATCCCCGATTCCTTTGTACAACGCAAGTAGAAAACCAACCAAAGCATATTGGGTTTCGCAATGGTTTTGATATTGGTAGTTAGTTTATAAGATAAAATAAAAAAGTTACAAATCACTGAAAATGTGATTCGTCGAGGGCATATGTAAATGCCTACATTGTGTGTCTGTGATCGTAAACCCTTTTCTAAGTCGTTCCTTTTCAAAATTTTACCAGTAGGAGAAAAAATTGAACGAGATTGGTTATTTTTAAGCTCCAATAAATATGCCTTTTATTGCCTACCGTGTCTATTATTTAGCACAAATATTAAGTAAAATTGTTCTTATTTCTGTCGTCCTCAAAGATATTCTTAAGTTAAATTATACGACAGATTACCGGTTTACATTTTGCGTCAAATGGAAGGCCAAGCAAAAATAATGAGGAACATTTTAAAAAGAATTTTGGGTACTATTTTGTTTTGATGTGTAAGGAGCATGCCTTTGAGCCATCTGATTGATAAACCTAATAACGGTAGCTTCTTGGGAATTTTGGAGATTATTAGTCACTGTGTTTGCTACGTTATCAATTAGAAAAAGTAAGAATTTCCAAGCATGCTTAGTATCGTTAACAAGTCCATTATTTATCATCGGAAATCCAAAATGAGCTCATTCAATTATGTGCAAGCCATTTAGAATTAGGAATTCAAGCTGAATGAAAGACAACGGTATGCTAACGCAAGCAACATGAAAAGTGAAAACAAGAGTACAAAAAGAGAGATTTGTAGAGAAAACCTATATGCTGTGTATTCCCCATGTGAAGCTCACAGTCTCAATCTCTGTTGAGTTGTTTCTGCTGAATGATGTTAAAATTAGGTTACATTTGTTGGAATAATTTAATAAATGCTATAACTTATTTAGCAGCAGCCCTCAACGATGAGCAATTTTAAAGAAAGGAATTCCGCAGTCACCACATAAGCTTTCTAACAGGCCGATATGGCTAGAAATAATGCTGTTAGATCTTTAGCAAAACATCTTCCAGTACTAAAAATATGGCTGAAGATCTTCAAGGTCTTAATTTAACAGCCGAAACCTATCTAGACATCAACGGAATTAAAAAAGTACATGAGTAAATTTACCTGAAGATTAATGCCATCAATATGACTTAAAATCTGGCTCGCAGAACTGCAGATTCTAAGAAATCAATGTGAGATTATCTTGAAGGAAAGTAAATGGTGACAAATGGTTTAAATATTTCTTCTTCTTTGTCAATGAGTACAAAAATAAAACGGTTCAGAACTGTTTCTGGAAATGGAAATGAAGATCCTAAAAACATCCGCAATTATAACCAAGAAACAGAATTCAAAAGAAACACGATTTTAGTTATTGCAGATTTAGTAATACCACACTGAAAAAATCATGTCCTATTTCCAATCGAAATGCAATTGTCTCAACCTCACCATGCGGTCACATATGGCGAATCAAACTACGAAATTGCTTCAACAACTCTACAATTATAAAACGATGAAGTTGAGACAATCACACGAAATATTTATGTGAAAATAAAATATAGTTCAATTATTCTCAAATACTTAAACTTTAAAATTAAAAATTCATGATATACGGCCAAAGAAAATTTTTTTCAGGGAAATAGTTATTATCTTTATTCAACTACTTACTGTTGTATTGGATATAACACTTTATATTTTAAATAAACCTCATTCTGTTGTTAGGAAAATGTTGTCGTGTAGTTGTCCCAATCACAGTGAAATTGTTTGCAAATAATTTTTCTTTGCATGAATAATCAACTGCCAACTTCGAGATGAGGTTGTCATGAAGTTCAATTTTTTTTCAGTGCAAGCGTAATGTTTAAATTCGAAGGAAAGAGGAGGAAATAATAACTGCATGTACATAGCAATTCGTTGCAATATATAAGGCAGATATTTCAGAAGCGTTGGCAAATGAAATAATTCACCTCAAACACGTATATGCGGAACATTTCGAAGAAAATCTTTTGCTTTAGATTTATTGAATACAATTCAATAAATCTAAGCATCAAAAATATTGATACTATTTTTCCAGCACCATTGCCGAACGTTCCTTTAGAGTATTATCACGAATCAAAAATTTCGAGAGATCCTGTTTCTTTCAAGAGCATGTCTTGCAATTCTGTACTAAGAATCAAAATTAGCGAGGCAGTTAATTTTCGGTGACATTATAGAAGTTTTTGTATCAACCGAAGCGTTGGAAGCTCAATTGTTATAAAAAAGTAAGAACAATTCACAAAATTCGCTTTTGACATACGAATTCACGTGAGATATCACATATACCACTGGCAATAGCAGTGGAAATAATGAGATATCACTAGCCAAGGGGATAGCTTAGGGATGCTGTCGGATGAACTATATTCAGCCAACGGTAGCACCCTCAATCTTACCTATGAAGTATTCCTTGACGATAGTACGTTATTGCTTGCTCGAAGAATCGAGCCTTCATATAACTCTATATGTGTGGACGACTATTCATTGAGGAAGACAGCGTAGCTGTATTATTAGCAAACTGATTTTTTTTTGTCTTTGCAAATTTTTAAATCAAATTTGCTATTTATCTCTTATTTTATTATTTTCTCTATCCTATCACGATGAATTCGTCTGTCTATATTTCGCATTCTTATAAAATTGTTTTTAAACAAATGCAACTTTATAATATTTGTGATATTATAATTTAATTGGTTAATAAAATAACATAAATGTAAAGAGTGCCCGACGTTCATTTTAAGTGATTAAGAGTAGGAACATTAAATTTGGAGAAATCTTGATGGTCGGGATTGGTATGTGAGATCAAAAACTAGATTATTGCATTATAAGTTTGTCAAAAAAAATGTTGTCAAGTGTGTCAAAAGATTTTTATTTAGTTTTTTACCCAATTTTTTGGAAAAAAATATTGTTTGTTTGAAATGAAATTTTATTATTATTATTGAGAATTATGGCATTATAAGTTTGTCAAAAAATGTTGTCAAGTGTGTCAAAAGAAAGGTTTTTATTTATTTTTTACCCTATTTTTTTAGAAAAAAATAAAATTAATAGTTCGTATGACATGATATTTTATTATTATTATAGAGAATTATGGCAGTATAATAAAAGTTTGTCGAAAAATAATGTCAAGTGTGTCAAAAAATGATTTCATTTAATTTTTTAGCCAATTTTTTGGGAAAAAAAATGTAGCTGTTTTTATGACGTACATGTAATTTAAAATGAAATTGGACATTGACATTTTTGAATTTGTTATAGTTTTTGAAATATTTTTGGAATTTTGAAAAAGTTTGTATTTTTGATTTTGTAATAATTTTTGCAATATTTTTTGAATTTCGGAAAAAGTTTTAATTTTTGATTTTGTAAGAATTTTTGAAATATTTTTGGATTTTTGAAAAAAATTTCAATTTTTGATTTTGTAATAATTTTTGCAATATTTTTAGAATTTTGGAAAAAGTTTGAGATTTTAAGAATTTTTGAAATATTATTGGAATTTAGAAAATATTTAAATATTTGATTTTATTCTAATTTTTAGAATATTTTTGGAATTTGGAAAAAGTTTGATTTTATTTAATTTAACAATATTTTTGGAATTTTGATTATAATTTTCCGGCAACGTATTGATGTTTCGTGTAAGTTTTGTAATAAATTTTTAAACAGAGATAAAAAATACTTGTACTTTAACAAAGAGTTATGTTTGATATACATCGCTGCCCAAAACTAAAAACCATGTCCTCATAAAAGTTTTTTGCCGAAAACTATATCAAAATCCTTAACCCAGACCGAAGTCTTGATATCTCAGAGCTGTGAGATTTCAGCCCCTATTTGACAAACTTATAATGCAAAAAGATCTAATCTAGATTTTGGTCTCACATACCAATCCCGACCATCAAGGTTTCTCCAAATTCAATGTTCCTAGTCGTAATCAATTCAAATGAACGTTTTTTAAGCCAAAAATATGAAAATTTGCTGTTTTTGACACACTTAATGATTTTTTTGACACACTTCCGGTACAGTTGTCGAACACAGCGTCCTGTCGGCTTTGTCCCTTGAGTATACCTATTTTTAGAAAAAAAAATTTTGAAATCCCTCCAGCGGTTTTCCCTGCAGCGTAGGTAATGACGGACGGCCGGCAGACAGACATACATTTTTTTTTTTGCTTTTTTAGAATCAATAGGGCCTAAAACGTCGAGAAATGCCAAAAAAAAGTGGGGTAAGAATTTCACTTTTGGCTCATGAATGTAATACTTAGGTCTTTCAGACCGAAGTAATTATTCTTTAAAACTAAATAAATAGTGTATTTTGCCACCCCATCCCATTTCCCTATTTCCGTCTGCCTTATCAAATCTGCGATGAGTATACAAAACAAAATGTTTAGTATATAAAATAAATAGTTATTGATATATAATAAAATATAGCTAGTTAACTCCCACTCGCCAAATCCACATGCATCTCTAAATAATTAACTAAATTTCCTTTTGATTTATTGACATTTTTCTTGTCTCCATTTTTGTGCGTCTATACAAAATTTCAACTCAAATAATCTCATTAGATCTTTAAATTCGTTAACGAGATAATTTGACAGCTCATCCCACAAATGCGGAATTTATTTTCTCATTTCACTGAACCGGAATGCAAAAATCTCATTTAGTAAGAAATCTCATTCCACGAAATAATTCCATGCAACCAGAATCTAGCTACAGGACATTTTACTACATAACATTTTTAAATCTATTAAGAATTAAGAATTAATTTTGACGAACTTAAACTGATCCTAATGTTGATGCTATAGAATTCTGCGAGAACGTTAAAACTTTAGAAAATTTCACAACATCAAAAAAAACTTTTATAATATGAACTTAACTCCGATAGGAAATTTTTATTTACAGCAGTCAAGATACTTACATTGACAGTAGCGTCCCTGAGAGGAGCTTTTCTAAATAAAAGCTTATTAAAAATCAAGCATGTGCCAGGTAATCAAACATGTGCCAGGTGATCAAGTACGGGTCAGGGGAGACTATTTACTTTTCAGTTTATATAGCAATTGAATCTAAAATTTCTTATATCTTATTTAATTTAATTTTCAACTAACTGTATCGTTTATTTTGAACAATCTATCGCCATACAACAAGTAGAAACAATAGCAATTACTCTACATTCTACAATATTTTAGAATAGAATTTTACAAAGCTAAATAGCAAAAAGCATAATAACACGATCTTCAATATTTAACTCCTAGTTGTGAAATCAATTCATTTTAGTTTGCTACTCTTTCAAAGACTGCGTAGTTTTTATTTTATTATCCTAAAAGATAAAATTACTCAATTTCCTGATGCGTGCTATTCTGTTTTTGTTATCTTCAGATATTTATTTAGATGTTATTCAGTTATATTGCTTTTTTGGAACCACTTTTCAGAAAGAAAATTAACAATGAATTTTGTTACACCACACTCCCATTACAATATATGTATTTAGAATATGTGAAATATTTGAAAGAAATTCGTATTCTTTTTTATTTATAATAATTAATTTGTATTTACTTGGTGATGTTGTTCTATTGCTTGCTTGAAGAAATGATCCTCTATATAACTCTATTTGAGAACTTTAATCATTGAGGATGGGGGTGCAGTTGTCGTTATGTTTTTGCAAATTTAAAAAAATGTTTAACCATTTATTTTGTTTCTATTTCCTACATATTATGATAAAATTTTGGCATATATCACATTTTATTATATCTTCATAAACTTAATGAAATACATAAACTTAATTTTTGATATACAATATTTCAAAAATAGAACAAAGTCACATTCTTTTCTTAGAAAAATGGTCAACATGAAATACAATAAAATTGCATTATGAATCAAATCAACATAACGTAAAATAAATGAATATTCTAATATTTTCTCTAGGTTTCTAAAAAGTGACCTCGAATAACAATAATCGAGATTATTCAGAATCGTCTTAGATAAAACTATCTAATTTTGCAAGTATTCCCTTGCAAAATTAGATAGTTTTATTTTAGACCGCGTTGATGTAAAGTTGCGATAATAGAAATAATTTAAGTGAATTAATTGTAAACAGAACTTTGTATCGTGTATATAAAACCGTGTAAATAGAAAAAGTTGTTTTTAAAATTAGTTTTTGTGAATAAAGTTGTAAAGTGTTGTTGAGTAGAAATATTTTGTGTATTATTTTGAACGTTGTGTTACTGTTAATTTCTACAACGTTGGAGCTTTTGAAGCTGTTGAAAGAATATTCTAGCTAGGAATATTGTTTGCTGTATTGTTTCCTGTTGTTGTGGAACAATTAAAGAGTTGAATACTTAATAAAAGCTGGGTAGTGTTTGTGCTTACTAATCCGTGATCGAACTCAGAAGAGATTCGGGAATTGCGTTTATCGAGAGTGAGAGTAAGACCAATTCGAAGTGAGGTTAGAAAAACGTAACAATATGATACGATTCTTTGATGCACCTCTGTTGTATGGTGGACCCTCTAACCCTTTGTTCAATGTACTCCAAAAGCTAAAAAAATGAAATTGGACATTGACATTTTTGAATTTGTTATAGTTTTTGAAATATTTTTGGAATTTTGAAAAAGTTTGTATTTTTGATTTTGTAATAATTTTTGCAATATTTTTTGAATTTCGGAAAAAGTTTTAATTTTTGATTTTGTAAGAATTTTTGAAATATTTTTGGATTTTTGAAAAAAATTTCAATTTTTGATTTTGTAATAATTTTTGCAATATTTTTAGAATTTTGGAAAAAGTTTGAGATTTTAAGAATTTTTGAAATATTATTGGAATTTAGAAAATATTTAAATATTTGATTTTATTCTAATTTTTAGAATATTTTTGGAATTTGGAAAAAGTTTGATTTTATTTAATTTAACAATATTTTTGGAATTTTGATTATAATTTTCCGGCAACGTATTGATGTTTCGTGTAAGTTTTGTAATAAATTTTTAAACAGAGATAAAAAATACTTGTACTTTAACAAAGAGTTATGTTTGATATACATCGCTGCCCAAAACTAAAAACCATGTCCTCATAAAAGTTTTTTGCCGAAAACTATATCAAAATCCTTAACCCAGACCGAAGTCTTGATATCTCAGAGCTGTGAGATTTCAGCCCCTATTTGACAAACTTATAATGCAAAAAGATCTAATCTAGATTTTGGTCTCACATACCAATCCCGACCATCAAGGTTTCTCCAAATTCAATGTTCCTAGTCGTAATCAATTCAAATGAACGTTTTTTAAGCCAAAAATATGAAAATTTGCTGTTTTTGACACACTTAATGATTTTTTTGACACACTTCCGGTACAGTTGTCGAACACAGCGTCCTGTCGGCTTTGTCCCTTGAGTATACCTATTTTTAGAAAAAAAAATTTTGAAATCCCTCCAGCGGTTTTCCCTGCAGCGTAGGTAATGACGGACGGCCGGCAGACAGACATACATTTTTTTTTTTGCTTTTTTAGAATCAATAGGGCCTAAAACGTCGAGAAATGCCAAAAAAAAGTGGGGTAAGAATTTCACTTTTGGCTCATGAATGTAATACTTAGGTCTTTCAGACCGAAGTAATTATTCTTTAAAACTAAATAAATAGTGTATTTTGCCACCCCATCCCATTTCCCTATTTCCGTCTGCCTTATCAAATCTGCGATGAGTATACAAAACAAAATGTTTAGTATATAAAATAAATAGTTATTGATATATAATAAAATATAGCTAGTTAACTCCCACTCGCCAAATCCACATGCATCTCTAAATAATTAACTAAATTTCCTTTTGATTTATTGACATTTTTCTTGTCTCCATTTTTGTGCGTCTATACAAAATTTCAACTCAAATAATCTCATTAGATCTTTAAATTCGTTAACGAGATAATTTGACAGCTCATCCCACAAATGCGGAATTTATTTTCTCATTTCACTGAACCGGAATGCAAAAATCTCATTTAGTAAGAAATCTCATTCCACGAAATAATTCCATGCAACCAGAATCTAGCTACAGGACATTTTACTACATAACATTTTTAAATCTATTAAGAATTAAGAATTAATTTTGACGAACTTAAACTGATCCTAATGTTGATGCTATAGAATTCTGCGAGAACGTTAAAACTTTAGAAAATTTCACAACATCAAAAAAAACTTTTATAATATGAACTTAACTCCGATAGGAAATTTTTATTTACAGCAGTCAAGATACTTACATTGACAGTAGCGTCCCTGAGAGGAGCTTTTCTAAATAAAAGCTTATTAAAAATCAAGCATGTGCCAGGTAATCAAACATGTGCCAGGTGATCAAGTACGGGTCAGGGGAGACTATTTACTTTTCAGTTTATATAGCAATTGAATCTAAAATTTCTTATATCTTATTTAATTTAATTTTCAACTAACTGTATCGTTTATTTTGAACAATCTATCGCCATACAACAAGTAGAAACAATAGCAATTACTCTACATTCTACAATATTTTAGAATAGAATTTTACAAAGCTAAATAGCAAAAAGCATAATAACACGATCTTCAATATTTAACTCCTAGTTGTGAAATCAATTCATTTTAGTTTGCTACTCTTTCAAAGACTGCGTAGTTTTTATTTTATTATCCTAAAAGATAAAATTACTCAATTTCCTGATGCGTGCTATTCTGTTTTTGTTATCTTCAGATATTTATTTAGATGTTATTCAGTTATATTGCTTTTTTGGAACCACTTTTCAGAAAGAAAATTAACAATGAATTTTGTTACACCACACTCCCATTACAATATATGTATTTAGAATATGTGAAATATTTGAAAGAAATTCGTATTCTTTTTTATTTATAATAATTAATTTGTATTTACTTGGTGATGTTGTTCTATTGCTTGCTTGAAGAAATGATCCTCTATATAACTCTATTTGAGAACTTTAATCATTGAGGATGGGGGTGCAGTTGTCGTTATGTTTTTGCAAATTTAAAAAAATGTTTAACCATTTATTTTGTTTCTATTTCCTACATATTATGATAAAATTTTGGCATATATCACATTTTATTATATCTTCATAAACTTAATGAAATACATAAACTTAATTTTTGATATACAATATTTCAAAAATAGAACAAAGTCACATTCTTTTCTTAGAAAAATGGTCAACATGAAATACAATAAAATTGCATTATGAATCAAATCAACATAACGTAAAATAAATGAATATTCTAATATTTTCTCTAGGTTTCTAAAAAGTGACCTCGAATAACAATAATCGAGATTATTCAGAATCGTCTTACATAAAACTATCTAATTTTGCAAGTATTCCCTTGCAAAATTAGATAGTTTTATTTTAGACCGCGTTGATGTAAAGTTGCGATAATAGAAATAATTTAAGTGAATTAATTGTAAACAGAACTTTGTATCGTGTATATAAAACCGTGTAAATAGAAAAAGTTGTTTTTAAAATTAGTTTTTGTGAATAAAGTTGTAAAGTGTTGTTGAGTAGAAATATTTTGTGTATTATTTTGAACGTTGTGTTACTGTTAATTTCTACAACGTTGGAGCTTTTGAAGCTGTTGAAAGAATATTCTAGCTAGGAATATTGTTTGCTGTATTGTTTCCTGTTGTTGTGGAACAATTAAAGAGTTGAATACTTAATAAAAGCTGGGTAGTGTTTGTGCTTACTAATCCGTGATCGAACTCAGAAGAGATTCGGGAATTGCGTTTATCGAGAGTGAGAGTAAGACCAATTCGAAGTGAGGTTAGAAAAACGTAACAATATGATACGATTCTTTGATGCACCTCTGTTGTATGGTGGACCCTCTAACCCTTTGTTCAATGTACTCCAAAAGCTAATGAAATCTTTCTCATATTGCTTGAAACCTTTTCAATGTAGAAAAAATATTTTAGCCGGAAGTGACAAACCGGAAGTTGGCATGCAGAAATATTGGAAACAGTGCTAAAACCTTATATACGAAGTCTCAATAAGATCGAAAGCTGGGATTACAAATTATTGAAGATTTAAACTTACAGGTGTTCGAGAGACCTCGCCATTTTGTTCAATTTTGAAATGAAGCCAGATCTTCCATTTTCAAGTGAACCTGGATCATTTGCCAAAGTTTCATCAAGATGTATGCAGGAATTGTGATAAGAGTTTCTTTCGGATCTTTCACTTTTCAAAGTAATTTTCATTCTATTCAATACAATTGCAGAGTATACGTATAATACAATTCGTTATTTCAATCCAATGACTTCATAAAATTAAGTTTACTTTTACATTAATAATGAACACATGGTTTCGTTCAAAATAAATTACATCACCAATATTGTAACCATCATCGGTTATGCGTCATATTGCCGTAACCTTTACAGTATTTTTAATGAGTGTTAGACTATTAAAGAATATATTTGAATTTTGTATCTAATTATTTTTAAAGCTGCATCATAAATTTATTTTGTTTGTGATAAATTGATTTTTGTTTGTCATAATTTTATAAATATTATTTTTTGAATTACTCATAAAATTGATCATTTTTGAACATATTAGTTCTTTGTTGAAATCATCTTAATATATTGAAGCAGTGTATCGTTTTTAAATCCATTGAGTAAGGAATATAATGCACAAATCAGGTTTTGTAAAGTATACCTCATACCGTATAAATTATAATCTCTAGATTGACATTTAACATTTCAACATATTAGTAAAAAGAGAAAAAAATCCAGATAATTTAAATGATCGATTAAACAACAAGAGCATTAATCATTTTGGACTTAGGTTTAACCATAAATTAATTTTATTTTTCAAATCGAGTATTCACAAGTTCTATTCCGATTCATAGCCTCGATACATATTCATAGCCTGATTGTTTGACGCCATATCAAAAAATAATGAACCTTGCCATATGCAAAAAAATGTATTAGCGTTTTTGATTTAAAGGTTTTAAATTTTTTTGTATGGAGTTTTATATTTCAAAATGGCTATAGGCTCACGATTTTTTCTGTGCTTAAAAATGATCAGGCGTACAATATCGAGGGTTTTATTTTACCCAAAACATACTCAAATTCCAGACAGATGTTTTGTTTTGTTAACGAGAAAAACCCTATATTTGAATATTTACTAACAAAAAATATACCTTTGAGATTTAACCAAATTTGACATCCAGATGGTAAATAATCCCTTAAATTACAATAAAAATGTATGTAACAATAATATAAAATTAATAGTATTTCACATTACAAGCAGGGTAAAATGGTTTTTACTGACGAATGGAGGTTATAACTGACGAGTCGAAGACGAGTCAGTTACCTCCTTGAGCCAGTAAAACCAGTTACTTGGCGTGTCTTGTATAATATTTTATTTGTTACTTAATTGTAAACAACTAAAAGTCGAATAAAATTAAATTGAAAATGATCAAATTCTGTTTTCTTCCAAACTATTGCTCAAAACTCAGAAACCTTAGAAGTACAATTACTATGACAACGTTTGTTCAAATTGTTTATTGCCGTCATGATTTTTTCTCAAATGAACGTGCCAAAAGAAATCAAAAACCAAGCTATAAACGTGACTTCCAGTTTACTGCCAGCGTTTACTGCCGTACTGTTTACTGTTTAGCATAATATGAACGAGAATATGAAGAATTTAAAAATTGGCAGAAAAACAATACTAAGGCTGGTGTAACGGAAGACGTTCTTTTGGTGTATCTTCACCAACTATCCTAAAAATTTAGCCCCAATTCTTTGTGGTCGAAATGGTCCATGCTAAAAAGCTGCCTGGAGATTAAAGAAAATGCTGAAGTTCGCAGATTTGTTTTCCTATTACAGACGTTATCAAAAAAGTGATATTTTAACTTAACATTTGCAGATTTCCTAAGGTAATTGCCTTTCTCAACAGAAAAAATGAACGTTACGTGTCGAAGAAGGCAAGGGTTTTAACAAAAGAGCAAGTATAAAAATTTCTTGTTGAAGCTCCTGATGACTATTAATTGTTATATAAAGTGGTTACAATTTTTTGAGTTTTTGGTGCTTACCGGTGACTAGCTTCTCTCGTTAACAGTGAAGGACGTAGAAGACGTTGAGAAATATATTATCGTCACTTTACGGAATACAAAGAATTTAACAACAAGGAGATTTGCGATCACAATTCACAGATGAGGGCTGCAGTTTTCAGCCGTGTGCTTTGTACAAAAAATATGCAGCTCTACGTCCTCGTCAAGCAGACCAATTACGTTTCTTTTTAACCTACCGTAATTGTAAATGTATTTCTCTCAATGTTGGCCAACACATTATTGGCGGTGAAAAAAATGCAACATACGTACGGCTACAAGAACCTGAATTATACACAGGTCACTCATTTCGCCGATCAGCAGCAACGATGGTTGTGGATACAGCGGAGATATTTTGGCACTAAAACGTGCGGGAGGATGGAAAATTAGTGGAATTGCGGAAGGATATGTTGATGATTCTATCAATAAAAAAATTGATTTTGCGAAAAAAATGTTTTCTGGACGAAACTCAACAGATGTGGCTTCCACATCGATAATTGTGGCTTCTACTTTGGGAGGTTCTACAATTAATTGTCCAATGATGAGCGAATTCACTTCCGCTTCAGGAATGTTCGACATTACCGGAAATTCTAATTGTACTTTTAATTTTAATTTGTATGAAACAAAGATATAAAAATGTTCAAATGTTAAAAACGCTACTATCTTTTTCAAATTTTTCTTTCTAAGGTCATTCTCCATTAGTTTTTTTTTCTTGTCTTTTTTATTTTGAGAAATAGAAGATATGAAAATCATATAAGTGCGAAAGGAAAAAAGATGAAGACTTTTTATTTATTCCATGTCTTTTTTTTACTTTCCATGACTTTTTTTTTTTTTAAAAGTGAAATACTATAAAAAATTGTTCTACTATAAAAAAAGTCTATAGAGCAAGACTTTTTTATGGAAAAAGACGACTTTTACACTGAAAAAATATATTTAAAATTATTGAGTCTATGTTGGATACGACATTTTCAAAAATATATAATAAAATTAGATGTTTATTAAAAATAATGGTTGAATGTCACTATTCCAATCCTATAAAATATTTTTTCCATGAAAAATTGTGATATTCGTCTTAAGCTGACTCTCCATTAGTCTTTTTCATCTTTTTTTCTAGCCAAAATAGAACGGGCAACCATGATTAATTTTCTAAAGAGAGAGTAAGACGAATATCACAATTTTTCATGGAAAAAATATTTTATAGGATTGGAATTGTGACATTTCACCATTATTTTTAATAAACATCTAATTTTATTATATATTTTTAAAAATGTCGTATCCAACATAGACTGCTAGATAATTTTAAATATATTTTTTCAGTGTGAAAGTCGTCTTTTCCATAAAAAAGTCTTGCTCTATAGACTTTTTTTTATAGTAGAACACTTTTTTATTGTATATTACTTTTTTTTTAAAAAAAAGTCATGGAAAGTAAAAAAAAGACATGGAATAAATAAAAAGTCTTCATTTTTTTGCCTTTCGCACTTATATGATTTTCATATCTTCTATTTCACAAAATAAAAAAGACGAGAAAAAATGGCTAATGGAGAGTGACCTTTACTCTGTCTTTAGAAAATTATTCATGGTTTCTCGTTCTATTTTGGTAAGAAAAAAAGATGAAAAACAATAATGGAGAGTCAGCTTAACTTGTTAAATTCATAACTGGTCTGCTATCAATTTAGCACTTCTAGCCAGTTAAAATGACTTTTCAACGTCAAGTGACAGTTAAAATAAATGACGTTTACAATTTAGTAACAAATAAAACAATTAACATATTTCAGATATCTTTTAAAAGTAATTTTAGTGTGTTTTGGAAAAATAACAATTTTTTAAAATATAAAAGGCAGATAAGTGCGAATATAACTCGCTCGTCGAGGGTTCGGTGTATATAACATTCTACGAGAACAGTTCTTCTCAAAAACACAATTATGAAAATAAATCAAAAACGGGACCTTCGCAAATTACAAAAAAAAAATCACCTTTCATATGACACCACTTGTCAAGTTTAAAAATAATTTTTTTTCAAAATTTCCACCCTTAACTCACTCCAAATAACAGTTAAAATGATGAACGGCTGATATAGTTTTCATTCTATTTTTACAACATTTCCTATAACAGTGAATTTTTCTCATTTTTGAAAATATATCGAAAGCTGAATAAATCGAAAGAAAAAATCACCTTTTACTAGAAAACCCACTCGTCAAGGTCAAAAATTGGTAACTTTTTTACAAAATTTTCATCTTAAACATTTAAAATGATGTGCCACTATAATTACTTCGGTTTGAAAGTCCTAAGTATTACATTCATGAGCTCAAAGTGAAATTCGTACCCCCCCTTTTTTGGCGTTTCTCGACGTTTTAGGACCTACTGATTCTAAAAAAGCAAAAATATAAATGTATGTCTGTCTGTAGGCCGGCCGTCCGTCATTACCTACGCTGCAGGGAAAACCACTGGAGGGATTTCAAAAAATTTTTTTTCTAAAAATAGGTATACACAAGGGACAGGTACGAAAGGACGCTGTGTTCGATAACTGTACTGGAAGTGTGTCAAAAAAAATCATTATGTGTGTCAAAAATAGCAAATTTTCATATTTTTGGCTTAAAAAACGTTCATTTTAAGTGATTACGAGTAGGAACATTAAATTTGGATAAATCTTGATGGTTGGGATTGGTATGTGAGATCAAAAACTAGATTATTGCATTACAAGCTTGTCAAAAAAATGTTGTCAAGTGTGTCAAAAGAAAGATTTTTATTTATTTTTTTACCTAATTTTTTGGAAAAAAATAAAATTAATTGTTTGAAATGAAATTTTATTATTATTATTGAGAATTATGGCATTATATGTTTGTCAAAAAAATGTTGTCAAGTGTGTCAAAAGATTTTTATTTAGTTTTTTACCCAATTTTTTGGAAAAAAATATATTTGTTTGTTTGAAATGAAATTTTATTATTATTATTGAGAATTATTGCATTATAAGTTAGTCAAAAAAATGTTGTCAAGTGTGTCAAAAGAAAGGTTATTTATTTTTTACCCAATTTTTTTAGAAAAAAATTAAATTAATAGTTTTTGACATGATATTTTATTATTATTATAGAGAATTATGGCATTATAAGTTTGTCAAAAAATAATGTCAAGTGTGTCAAAAAATGATTTCATTTATTTTTTTAGCCAATTTTTTGGAAAAAAAAAATTTAGCTGTTTTTATGACGTAAATGTAATTTAAAATGAAATTGGACATGGAAATTTTTGAATTTGTTATAGTTTTTGAAATATTTTTGGAATTTTGAAAAAGTTTGTATTATTGATTTTGAAATAATTTTTGCAATATTTTTAGAATTTCGGGGAAAGTTTTAATTTTTGATTTTGTTAGAATTTTTGGAATATTTTTAGGATTTTGAAAAATTTTTAATTTTTGATATTATTTTAAATTTTGGAATTTTGAAAAAATTTTCAATTTTTGATTTTGTAATAATTTTTACAATATTTTTAGAATTTTGGAAAATGTTTGAATTTTTAAGAATTTTTGAAATATTATTGGAATTTAGAAAAAGTTTAAATATCTGATTTTATTCTAATTTTTGGAATATTTTTGGAATGTTGAAAAAGTTTGATTTTATTTAATTTAACAATGTTTTTGGAATTTTGATTATAATTTTTCGGCAACGTATTGATGTTTCGTGTTAGTTTTGTAATAAATTTTTAAACAGAGATAAAAAATACTTGTACTTTAACAAAGAGTTATGTTTGATATACATCGCTGCCCAAAACTAAAAACCATGTCCTCATAAAAGTTTTTTGCCGAAAACTATATCAAAATCCTTAACCAGATCGAAGTCTTGATATCTCAGAGCTGTGAGATTTCAGCCCCTCCATATTTTTCATTTAATCTTTACAACATTTCCTATAACCGTGATTTTTTTAAAAAAATTATTTTGTAATGTTCGAAATAAGTCGAAAACCGTGCTTTCGAAAATTACCAAAAACTTGTTCTGGACTGTAAAAATTCACGTTTCATATGACACTCGTTATGGTCAAAAATAAATTTTTTTTAATTTTTACTGAAAATTTTCACACTTCCATATAACATTTTAAATCATGAGCCGACCGCTATACCTAGTTTGTGTTCAATCTTTGCAACCTTTCTTATAGCCGTGAGTCTTTTCAAATGTTTTCTTCTGTATTCGAAGTTAAGGGGTAGGGGACAGGAAAACAAACTGACGTTTTTGGTAATAACTCAAAAACTAAACAGTCGATAATATATTGAATTTTTTTTTTAATTTTTTCGATTTTTCTGAATCAAACTTGATTCTTTAAAAAAATATCGTTTTTCTCCGATTGACAGCAAATATAAATTTTGCAGACTTATTTCAGTCAGCAAAGTGGCACTTCTCCTGCCTAGGCAGCAAAGTAAGTACTTTGCTGCCTATGCAGCAAAATAATTAGACTTCATAAAAATAAACAGATATTTTTCCACGAATCTGGCAGAAATTTTTTAATTTGTCAAACTATAATTATTATGACATTTCCATAACAACTAATCCTTCCAACAATTGCGATTTTTTTTCTCATTTTTAAAATTTTGCTTTATTTTTAAAGTAATAATTATTAAATTACATATCATTGTAATTAATCGGAGAAAAAATTATATGTTCAACTCGGCAGCAAGGTAGATTGACTGCCTTGGCTAAATTCTTAGCCTCGCTTCGCTCGGCTATGAACTATCAGCCGCGGCAGTCAATCTACTACTTTGCTGCCTAGTTAAACAAATAACTATTGTTTTGCTATCTCATTTCCTTATCTATGTCTATAAAATCCAGATATAAACAAATTTTTGCAATTTTTTTTTCAGTAGGCGTGGAGAAATACATTTTATAACTGTAGAAAATTAGAGCGAAAACCGATTATGTAGAAATTCGGACGGATACCGAAGTCTCATTAATAGGGCACCGTTTTTACTTTTTCAAAGTACGGAACCCTAAAAAATAAAAGAAGAGAAAGGTACGTTTAAAAATGTTTCTCATTTTGCAAAAACCAAAATTAAAAAATTAAATAAAATTACAATTTTATTTTATCAAGGTAATATTTTTATCCACGACTACTAAAGAATATATGCGTATGTCTTCAGTTGTTTATTATCCATTATTTGATTGTTTATTATCCATTATTCACAACGACTTTCTCACTGAAAATGAAAATATATGTATTTACGTATATTTATGTGGTAAGATAAGGCGAAACTGACAAATATGTGCCGATTTCGAGATTGAGGTGATATATAACCGTAAAAACTGAAATTTTTTAAAACTTTCAGTCAATCATAGACTATAAAGTTTATGGAAGACACCAATGGTACTTGGCTGAACATAATCAAGAATTTTTAAAAAAATTGTTTAATTGCGAAACACTTAATTTCACATCTTTTTTCGCACAATGTTGTTTTGTTTATTATTTATTTAGAGTAAATAACAATCGATTTAAGCTTTTATGCCATCCTCAAGAACTTTTATAAAATTGTTATGTTAATTTTTTTAAATTATTAGTCAAAGACTATAGTTTTTATGTGTGTGTTTCCGTTGTATGTAATAATTTTATTAATTTTCGAATGCATTGCTTTAGACTTATTTTCGAATATTTCTTTTACTTTTTCATGAGTTGTTCATGTCATGAGTTGAGACCTGTTTACATAAAAACGATACTTTTATTTTTTAAAATATTGCACCTAGGTCCTAGATTGATAAAAAATCGAGAGTAAAGTTCTCTGTAGAAAACATTTTATATGGATAATAATAATTTGATTCTCCCATATTATATTATAACTTTACAAAAAACAGTCAAATCGTCGCAAAAACAACCAAAAGGCTGTAAAAAAGCCGCGCCATGTTTTTCTTTAGCTTGAAACTATCATTTTAACTATAACAAATAAATTCTTGTATCTTATTCTTTACAAAAACTTCTCAAATCATAAAGAACTAGTTATAAAATTTCTTAATGGCATTTTGTTTTCTAAACATCTAGCTATATTATATAATTTAAGTAATACTCTAGAACTACATATCATAATTCTAAAATAAATAATAAATATGCACATATATTAAAATTTATTTAAGCAGAGGAAATATAATTTATTTTTTTTTTCTATAAAAAACCGCTCACTCTCACTTACATATTTCTTGAACAAAAACCTCGGTGCGACCTTTTCTTAATATGACAATAAAGCCAACCGCATAGTGACTATGGTTGACTCATAATAAACATTATATTGAAATAACCATTGATTAAATAGCAATCTTAAATGAATATCAATGAATGTTAAAATTCAGTACGAAAAGAAATTTATTGATAATGTTATTTCATAGTCATCGTTATATTGTTATATTTGCCATTTGCTAGATATTCTTACAGCAAATCATGTCTTATATAAAATTAAGCATACCGTAATAATATAAAGGGAATTTCAAATAGATTACTATACTTCAGGAAAATTGTAGAAAATATGATACTGACTTAATTCATATAATAAGAAGTCCACTGTTGAATTCATCGGCTTTTCACAGTCGTCTGAAAATAGACCTTAGGAATGACATTATTAAATTAATTGAGAAAAGGTAGCGCCAAGGTTTTTGTTCCAGAAATATGTAAGTGCACAGTTAAAAAAAAATTGAATATGTAATGTAAATTGCTACACATATAGGTCCTACGGAAGTTTCCATTACAAAACAATACAAAGCTTGCTATATAAAGTTAAACTAATGCTCTTGCATCAATATTTAACAGAGTACTTGGAGTAAAGTAAAAAAGCTTGTTGTTTAAAAATGTCTGTTATTTGCATTAAATAAATTACGCGCAACATTTTTTTAGTATGACATTTTAATGCAAATTACATCATAATTTCGAGATACTTTGATTATTACGCACCTGCCTAAATTAATCAAATTAAAATAAAAAAATTAAAACATACATACCACCTTAATCGCTATTATTATAGACTTTCAGCTGAGAAGCGATAACTAAAACATACATGAAACGATTTTAACTATATATTTTTAAAATGGATAATACTCTAGTGAATTTTAAAATTTCATTAATGTATTAAATTGTAGCAAGGTGCATTAAAACTTCTAGCTGTTCTATAGAAATCAGTGTTGCAAAACGAAAAAAAAAATCGTAACGTTATGCGTTTCGTTTTTGTAACAGTATATTTATTTTTTCGGTACGTTATTTCGTTATGAAACAGAAAAATATTATATTTTATTATGTTATAACGTTATAATTACGTTATTTTAAAATTAAATGTTATGTTTAACAGATTAGTTTTAAACATTACAATTTAATTTTAAAATAACGTAACTATAAAATCTGACTCATTTCAAATTCTTTAATTTTAATAACGACACCTTTTATTATTTACTATTGTTATATATAAAAAACAATTAAAAAACAATAATTTTAAAATTTTTAAGTATATATATTTTTTATAATTCACACTACTATAGTTTTGATCTCGTGGAGATCATCGACGGGCGTAGATATGTAACTGACGTAATTAAAATTAAAGAATTATACAATGGATTATTCACGCCACTCCGACGAATATTTTGAAATCATTTCATATTAAAAATAATAAATTTTTACCAAAACTAAGCAATCTTATCAGGAGTTTTCACAAATCTGATAGTTTGTTTATGACTATTAGAGTTGCTTTTAATAGATCTTCAGATTGATTTCTCGGCCAGCATAAAAATATTCTTTCTTAAAATTATCAAAACACCTGTGATGCAAAACGGCTACTACAGACTTGAAATTATTTA
>OY856186.1:82591675-82787464 GCA_963693315.1 Diogma glabrata | reverse complement strand
AATATCCAAACGGCCGTTATAACGGATTAAAAAAACCACTTTTTTTTCTAGTATAAAGCCTATAGTTTCTTAACCATGTGTCAGATTTTTCTGATTTACGAACTTGTCCAAGGTATCAATAAAACACACATTTCTAAGAAAGGATTTTTGATCTGGCTCTACAAATGCAACCGTGAGAGCGCCGGTTGATTTAAACGCATTTTGTGTTTTACAAGCTTTTTTGTTGGAGCCGCTCACTCAGAAACCTCCAACAGGTTGGACCTGCAGAGGTGTTTTTTTTTTTAAAAAACTGATTAAAAAGGTTTCAAAGATTCTAAATTTACGAAGTTTTTAAAAATATTAGAATCCAAACGGCCGTTATAACGGATCTAAAAAACAGAGTTTTTTTCTAGTATAAAGCTTCTAGTTTCTTAACCATGTGTTGGATGGGGCTGATTTACGAACTTGTCCAAGATATTAATAAAACGCACATTTTTAAAAAAGGTTTTTTGATCTGGCCTTATAAATGCGACCGTGAGAGTGCCGGTTGTTTCAAAAAAAAATTTTTTTTTGCAAACTTTTTTGTTGGAGCCGCTCACTCAGGAACCTCTAACTGCACAGGTCTATTTTTAAAACAAATTGATAAAAAAGATTTCAAAAATTCTAAATTTGTTAAATTTTTTGAAATATTAGTATCCAAACGGCCGTTATAACGGTTTTAAAAAATCAATTTTTTTCAGAAAAAAGCCTCTAGTTTCTTAACCACGTGTCGGATTTTGCTGATTCACGAACTTGTCCAAGATATTAATAGAACACACAAGTACAGAAAATTTTTTTGATCTACCTCAACAAATGCGACCGTGCGAGTGCCGGTCATTTTCGTTATATCTCATATCGTTTATATATATATATATATATATATATATATATATATATATATATATATATATATATATATATATATATATATATATATATATATATATATATATATAATATATATATATATATATATATATATATATATATATATATATATATATATACATTTTTTTTTTTTTGTTTTTTCGTCTCCGCTTTTCATATATAGTCGTTTGGCACAAAAATTTTTCCGAAATTCCGAGATGAAGCCCATTGCAATAGGTAGATTTTTATATGAAATCTACCTAAAAACGAAACGTTATGACTTTTTAAATACTTTGTAGCTTGGACAATTTTTTGTGTAATGGTTTTGCCAGGTTGTCTTAAGCCAACAAATTCATAATATGAGCTGCGCATCCGTACGATATTATAAGGTCTTCTGAGGTTCTTGATATATTTTTTCGCATATTTACTATATTATTGGCATTATCGGTTACGAACGACGCAATTTGAAAATAAAATTGAGTTTCGATTGAAAGATTTTCTAAATTTACACTTGTATGTGGTATACTCGATGTATGTAATGTTTCCACTTGAACAACTTTTCCTTGAACGGTAATGATGCAGACAAAAACAATAGGTTGGTTGTTTATATTTGACCATCCATCAAACGGCAAAATAACCGTCACGTTTTGTTTTTTGGACAACATTACCGTTCATTTGGTTTTCTATTCATGATTTTTTGAAACCACTTATACCATGGCTGATGAACCTGCTTTGAATTAATTAAGTTTAGCTTTATCGATGCATTAAATTGGCCTTGGAAAATTATAAATATTTATTTTGAAAATGCGTCACCGACCACAAATCCGTTAGAACTAAACAAATGGCCTATATGTGGAAATATATATACACTGACGTCAAAATATTTGATGCCTTATGCATAAAAATTATAGTTTTACTAGCAGACCGGTGAACTTCGTACCACCTATAATTTATTTGTAGAAAACTTTTGATTAGCGATTGTCAATCCAATTCATTCAGATTAATAATGGTGGCTGCATAGTTTGGTTGGAATTTTATTTGGCTATTAAACGAAACTATTATTTAATATTATATACATTTATTATTAAACAGGAATACAATTTTTTTAATATTATTTTAATGCGATATGCTGAACAATATTTTTGGCTAATTCCTGAGCGGAATACACGAACAAAGTTGAAGGTTTTCTAACCTTCAAATACGCAACATATAATTGATTATGCGAAAAGCACGGGGTTTCTAGATCCAGCTCACAAATTCTCATTGTTTGACTTTGTTACTTATTAATAGTCATTACAAATACCAATCGAATTGGAAAGTATAAACGTTTAAATAGGATGCGCAAGTCTAAAAGGATCATTGGCAAAATTACAATTAAAATAACAATTTCACCTTGAAACTTGCCGTTTAAAATGGTATTGAAATTTCTAAGCAAAATAATTGGTGAACCAATCTTCAATCGAAAATTATGTGGTGGCATTCTAGTTAAATCCAATGAATTCAAGAGCAACAGGATAGATGAACATTCCTCAGGATTGACAACAGAGAAAATCGGTTTGAATGATATTTCATTGCCAGGCAATAACTGTTGTATTTTAAAATTGATTGCATCGACATCTATAGTTTTTGCGGCCCAAATAGCTCGTCGCTCACGTAGCTACGCATGATTAGTGTAATTAGCTTGTAAATTTGGAAATATATACTTTCAAAAATGCAAAACTTTTACAAATCATGCTGCAATATATTAGCATATATACCAAGTTTCGTCAAAATCCATTATCAGAAACTAATGTATAATTGACGTTTCAAATAAACAGATCCTCACGTCATTTTCCAATATCGGCCAGAAACTTATCAGTTTTTTGTCCTTCCAATCTCCATTCAATTCGATTATCAGGTACAAATGTTATAGATCTTTTAAAAAACTGGAGTTCTGGAGACCCCCATGCCTCTCCAACCCTTTGTCCAATGTATTCAAAAGCTTATAAAATCGTTTTTAAATCTTTTGTTTTAACTTACATCAACGTTTTATGAAAATCGATTTGTAACTGTAGACCATAGTAGGGATCTGTAGAGATACTACTACGTCTACCTATCCAAATTAAAACCTATATAAATAAGTTATAAAGGAATTCCCATGACGACATTTCTTTTATCAAAACAAAACAATAATAAATAAGTAGATAATATTTCATATGTTTACAATTATAAGTAAGCGGAGTTTTATGAACTTTATGAACTATATATTATTCAAAGTATGTCATCATATATTATGTTTCAAAACATTGGAATTAATTTTAAATAATTTTAAATAAAAAAAAAAAGGCAAATAATTTTGATGATTCGCATTTTATTGCGGGGAAAATATTAAGTAATTAAACTGAAATATATTATATGTACGTTTTGTTATAATTGCATTTTTTTACATATTTAATTTAAAATAAAATATATTGATTGATTTAAGTGGGGATTATGTAAATGGAAATTTAAATCCAAAAAATTGTATAAAAGAAATGATTCAAACAATAAACAGGCAGAATCAGTTTGAATTTAAATAGTGTCTTTTTACTTTCTCTGATCCTCCCGACGACCTCAGTTGACGCACGTCAAACGGGTCTAACGGTTCCTTCTTTGGTGCAAAGTTGTTTCGGCAAAGTGTATCATTGAAAAACCGGACTGTTCGACTTACGGACATATAAGACGGGCATCGTCACAACATCTCTTGTGGTATATTTTACCACCAACAAAAGTTTTTAAAAGTTAAAGTCATCCATTATAAAATACGCAGTCAGATTAAAATATTGGATAAATGTCGTTCACTCACGACATGGTATACGCACAGCACAGATCAATCCTTTAAAAAAATTTAAAAAAAACTTTTTAACCGGAAGTGACAAATCCAAAGTGGGTACGCAGAAATATCGGAAACAGTACTAAAACCTTATATATCAAGTATCAATAAGATTGAAAGCCAGGATTAGAAGTTATTGAAGTTTTAAACTTTCAGGTGTTCGGGAGACCCCCCGCCATTTTGTCCAATTTTATCCAATTATAGATATGGACCATTCTTAGATCAACCTTATTGCACAATGCACATACACTTTTTCATAAAAATCAATCAAGCCGTTTAGGAGGAGTTCAGTCACAAACAACCTAACAGATGAAATATATATGAGCAAATCTTTGGAACTTTTAAATTTTGATGATAAAAATGAAAATCTCTCAATTGTGGGGCACACCCATGAAATTTTAGGTAAAGTCTCCTCATCAACTCTTAAAAAAATAAAACTTTGTTCCTCATTTTTTATTGTATGTTCCAAAAGTTATTGGGGATTTGCTGGCAAATTCGTATTGAATACTTATTACATTTCATTTTGTCGTGAAAAATCGCCCCGTTGACAGTCTTGCAGTTCTAGTTAACGCTTGAAATTTTAGTATGTATTTTGCAATACTTTCATCTAAATGCATATAAAATTAAAGACCTTCATACCACATCTTTGAGGAGAGCGTACTTTAACGTAAAAATATTGTTTTTACGATTTGAGGAATGTTCCATGCTCTAAAAACGAAAAATAAAAAATGTTCATCAACAAAAATATAGAGACCCCGATTTGACGTGCCACTGTTATTTTTTCCTTAAAGAGCACATAAAAAAACATATATGTTTTTGAAAGAACATATCAAAACTCGAATATTTGTAAAATTTCAAGTCATTTGGAGTTATGTTCCAAAAGTTATAGCCGCAAAATCAAAGAACTGTTGATAAGACATAGAAAAATTAAAAACTTTGGGCATATTTTTAATGTCTAGAAGTGTCGAATCCAGTTAACGAGGTCCCATTATCTTTTAAACATTAAATTCTACGAGGAACAATGATTTTGAGTGGTTTTCAACTAAAATTGAAGATGTGCTAATTAAAAACCTAGATTTTTACAAAAGTTTTCGCAGCATCTCTTACTTTTTGTGCTTCTATTGCGAGCTCAATATAAGGAGCACAAAAAATTGCAGTACATAGATTTTTTTGTTTTTGTGCGTACTTTAACGAAAATATTGTAATATTATTTTTACGATTTGAGGAATGTTCCAAGCGCAAAAAAAAAACAAAATATAAAAAAATTTGAAATCGATAAAAAGTGGAAGACACCCACCGTTATTTTCCCTTAAGGAGCACATAAAAAAGCATATATGTTTTTGAAAGAACATGGCCAACTCAAGATCTCTGGAAAATTTCAAGTCCTTTGGAGTGATGTTCCAAAAGTTATAGCCTGATGCAGAAACGAAATTTCGAAAAAGACATCTCAGTTTTAGCGTTTTTGCTACTTTTTTTCGCTTAAATTACGTCCTCTAATTTTTTAAAATAATATTTTGAACACTCAAACTTTTACTTGTCATTCACATTAACATTCAATAAGCAAATATAATATTTAAGATTGCGGAAAAGTGAGTGGGTGTATAAAAAATTTAAAAGTTCTAGAGATTTGCTCATATATAAAGATAGAAAAAAATACAAATTGATTTAAATCAATGACTTTAATTAAAAAGTCAAACTGATTTAAATAATTAACTGTGTTGTGGTGGAATTAAAACTGACCAAATTTTTGTCACCCAAAATGACGAGGATATTAAAATCTCCAGGATTGACGGATTTTGCTTTTAAGTACTCTACGAAAATTTTATAGAAATTGGATCATAATTCATAGTTGATAGAAAAAGAACAACCTGAGTAAGTTAAATAGTTTAATTTCGTTAGTTAAACTATTAATTAGCCATGAGTATCATTGAATTGAGATTTTTCTGTTGATATTGTAGGTATATTGACTGAAATATGATCAGTGGTAAATTTCAACACGTACAGCCCAACAAAAACATACAAATTTCTAACCCTACAAAAACGAGAAATTGTGGAGACAAATTTTGGTAGTTGGGAAAACAAAGAAGATGAAACTATTTTGATAACATAAAAACCTAAACGAAGACGCAAGAATTTTATAAGGCGTCCAAAACTAAGAAAATAAGAAACAGAGCAAAGAAAAATTATATTTGATTTTGAATATAAGTTTATTACTCATTTAGCGGGAACAGATTAAATAGATAAGAGGATTCAGCTATTTCTATAATAACAAAATTAATAGAAAAGGAAGGGACTGGTGAAACGTTTAAGAAAACAAAGATAACAAAAATAATAAAACAAAGATAACAAAATATTTAATATTTAGGTCGGCAGTCTTGAAAAAAAGAATATTTAATCGTTAAAACTGAATTGTTTTGTAATCAGGGATTAATAGAAACAGTATTTGATCTATAATTTTAAATCAATAAACGAATTCAATTAAGTTTGCAGCAGCAACAACCCTTTGGTATCGCAATTAAACAGTTTTTTACATTTTAGAATTTTTTTGATTTTATTTAATGAGGTTATATAGCTAGAGCTTTAATAACTAAGATAGAAAGGCGGTAAATGTTTAAATTTCGGTAAATGATCGATACTGTTTTATAATTCTGGTTCGGTCTCGTCGAATATGCTTAAACCTGTAGGAGGGGATGCAAAATATTATCCCCTTGTTATTTGTTTTTTTATTTCATAATTGTCGCGGGTTCCCTACTCTTCATCGTTTTTTAGACCATAGATCACAAACCAGACAATATTTTACTACCAGTCTAATCAATGTTGTCTCTAACTTGAGTTTGGTATGTATTAGGTGAAGAAATACGGTGCTCATGTTTGGTTTGAAATTGATTATTGTTGAAATCGATAAAATTTTTAAGCTTCTGCATTTCATTCAATAAAATCAAAAATTTATATTAATAAATTATTGTAATTATAATCAACGAAACAAACTTTTTTGGTATATATTATGTATGTGTATGTGGTTATTATTCGTACGAATTAGAAATCGCCAGCCAAATGTTGAGAACTACAATGCAAATTGAAACTATATGCAAATTAAGACTGAAAACATTTTCAACTCTTTTAATGTCAAGAAAAAATTGAATAACCTAATTAAAAATCCATCATTATTAGTAAGGAAAATTAATTTTTATTACTAAATTTAAATGTCCCTTCTGAAAATAAAACAGAAGTTGCAAATATTTTACTGTTAGATACTAGAATATGAATAAAGCAATATTTATTTGTTAGCCTTGGCTTTTTTTTCATCATCACTGCTGCTACTACTACTACTACTGCTTTCGGATGATTCTTCATTATGTTTTGTAAATTTATCTGGTATTTTATGCGGGAATGTTTTCCCATTTTTCTCTACACCTAATTTTATTCTAAGCAATGCCGTTCTATTAAAATGTTCTAAGCAAACGTCTTTCACCGCGGAATCAAGAGCAACCAAACCTTCATCGAATTTTTCTTTAACTGCATACACATCAAGCAAACAACTGTAAGCATTTCCCATAGCTCCTTCGGAAACTTTAGTTTGTTTCAAGAGATCGATTAATCTTTGTATTAATTCCTCATCTTTGTTTTCTCTTGCCATATGAACTATTCTTTGGAACATCAAACGAGGAGCAGTAGATAAGTGTTGATTCCAGATTCGATTACAATCTTCTGTATTTCCTTTGATGAAGTGATGAACCCATAAAACATTCATTGGTCCAATTATTCCTTTTTCAGCATATTTTTCTGACATCCTTTCAACTAAACCCAAAACGAAAAGTAAAAAAAAGATTAGTAAAAAATTGTGTATTTTGCGTGTAGACCGTAAAACAACAGATTATTGCTCGAGCAAAGAAATGTCGCATGAAGAGCGGTTTTCTCGCACAAGGGCAAATAATGGACATATCGTCGGCTCCAAAGCATTTACGTGTAACTACATTTTGGAAAAATAGACATGAAGCGCAAAAAACGATTTATTGTGATTCACTTCATACAAAAGCTGTTGAGGACGTTCTAAGGAACTACGCCCCAAATAGAGTTCTAAATAAAAAGCCACCAAAAGTCGCTGCCGAAGAGGTTCAATTGCCCCGTAGCCCCAGATCCATCCTAGCTCAACTAAGATTCGGTTGGTCTCGCATCGTAAACAACTACATGTGTAGAATTGATCCTGAAATTATTGACAAGTGTCCCGCATTTGAGGGGTTCAGATGTCCTAAAAATGTAACTAACCTGACGAAGGAAGATTTGTGGTACTGTCCAAAAGCAGTAGCAGAGTTCCTGAACCTGGACATGGATCCGGAGGATTAGCACCTAAACCGTCGCTACAACAACAACAACAACAACATTTATTGTGATTCTAAACTAGATTGAAAATAAAATTTTTTTATCAATAAATAAAAAAAACTATTTCTTTTTATAAATTGGTAGTAATTTTTTTTTTAAAGCTTGTTTAGAGTCGAAATAAATCATTTTCTGAGCTTCCTTTCCATTTTTCTAAAATATAGTTACACATAAATGCTTTCTAGTCGATGAAATACGATAAAGTTGGGGACGATATTTTTTATCTTACAATTCTATAAATTTGTTGTAGTGGAGAAGTGCAGAGTAAATACGGGTTGTTCTCGATACTACATTTCACAGCGAGTTATTAGCGCCTTATAATCAATGCAATTCAAGTGTCTGTTTTCTATGTCCTCAAGGGGCGGATTGCGGCGCCCGCCTGTCTTAGATCAAGAGGATCGCTATATAAACGTGTAAATAGGTTTTTAGAAAAACCTCAACATCAGAACGGACAAGAAAAAAACAATCTTTCTCTGTAAGCTCGAGGCGGATTATCTCGGCATCATTACAAGATCGACCGCAAACACTTTACCATGTATCGAAAACATCAACCAGCAAGCTGCTTATGAAAATTCCAAAGTGTAAATGCTCGGCATCTAACAAAAGATTTCCTTCCAAAATCCACAACCACCAGAACTGAAAACAACGACATTGCAACAAAATATGAAGGTTATATTTTTTAAAAATAAAATGTGTTGTTTAGTAGGAATTACAATGTGTCACACACAATATAAAAAAACCTTCTGAGCGTTTTGAGGTGTCAATCGACGAACTTTTGTTTTTTTTTAAATAGATAACTAAACAATAAAGTCTATCACATATTTAATAATATAACAAAGACCAATATAAAAAATATGATTGAGGTTGCTACTGTTGAGTGTTGACTGAATAGTTCATTCGATAGCATCCCTAAGACATCATGTATTCATGTAGGCTAGTCTTGTGATATCACAATGCAATTGTTATGTCAATATATCAATGGCAGGGACTGCAGTACACGAAGTTGTCACACTCGTAGATCAAACGAATGAAGTTCATCAAATTAAAGATTGTGGCGCAGCTATTGTTCCATGTATATACCAACTTATCCCTCTGCCATTCTGGACCAATAAGTTTTATCTGCCGAATGGTAAAGAGCTCACAAGTCACATTGTTCCACTAAATAAGAAATGTTATCATCTTAGGTGTGTGCATTTTATCGTGTCATCGCACTACTGAACTGAACTACTTGCTAGCTTGTACTTGATCGCCAATTCCATTCGGCGAGTCCATCATTAGAGAATGTCAGTGTGGTTTTCTTCCCAACCTTTCGACCACAGATCAAAGTTTTACCTTAAGCATGATCCGGGAAAAAAATGTTGAGCGTACAACATTAGAATTAACAAACACTACATTGATTTCAAGCAAGCATATAATAGTATCATCCGCGATAATCTTTGTCCCGCGCTCATATGCCTTTCCAGAAATTGTTTATTTCTCTGTGTAAAATCATAACATCGGGATCCAACTGTAGAATAGTAATCCAAAGGTAAGTTTTCGACCCTTTTGCGATAACATTTGATGGTCGACAAGATGATACACTCGCGTTCATACTTTTCGAGACGTAAAACTGCATATTCAACATACCTAAATAAACCAGCGGCAAAATTAAATGTTTAACAACATCCCAAACGTGTCTTCCAGAAATCTGTAGGTAGTACCGCATACGAAGTAGAACGAGTGGAAAACTTCAAACGCCTCGGGTCTGTTATCACATCGTCAAACGACATGGAAGCATATATTAAAGTCCGTGTCTTTGTCGCATACGAGGTTTTTTAGACACACTCAAAACATCTTTCGCGGTCGTCTAAACGCACTTTGTAAAGTTGCTGAAAATTAATATAGAATCCAAATGAATCATGAAATTCTACAACTGGAGGTTATGTTGTGATCGGATGCAGCAGATCTAACCGGATTAACTGGGTCATGGAGAAAGGTCCCCATTCAGACAGAATGATGAAAAAAGTATCACAACAAGAACCATCTATGGTTCCAACCAATGATGAAAAAAGTATCACAACAAGAACCATAATTGAAAAAATGAGTGATTACAAAAAAAAAGATTTAAGGGAAAAAGGAAATATTAATTTATCAACAAAGAAAACATTTAACTTATTAGTGATATATGTGTATAAAATAAAAGAAAGAAAGTAATATTCCCATCTCCGTTTAAAAAAAAAAGAGATTCTTAAATTCAATCCTCTTTCACCAACAAGACACGCCCCCAGAGAAAGTTTTTAAGTGTTAAAAGTTAAAAATAATTAACCGATTTTAAAAATTGGCAGGTTGTATACATTTTATTTTGACTATATATATATTTGTTACAGATTCTAATTTTGTAATTTAATGCTATCTCTCGCCACTTGTTTTAAAGTAATTTCTTAAACCCAACCATTGATAAAAACTCAATCTATGGTCAATTTTCATCACTGCAAATGTATTGTTTTTTTTGCCTGCTGCCGTAATAGTACAGTATCTTAATTGTTTAATTATTTTTAATACCCACCCCTTTTGATCACTAAAGGTAAAATAACATTAAATTATATATTTAGTTTCTATTGAAAGAGCTCTTTTTATCTTTTATTGATTGTTTCTGGAAATCCGTAAATATACAGGTTCTCCCTCAAACAATTTTTTTTATTCCTTAAGTATAAAGTATAATCAGATAAATAAAGACATTAGTTTATACACTTAGTAAAATCCTTATTATTTAGTGTCTTTACCCCCGGTTGTTTCTTAGTTATCGTGCTACAGCTGCGATCTAGTGTCGTACTGTTGTGACGGAGGCACCCAGATTTTCTTGTATTGTGTAGTGTTGAAATTTAGACAAGGTCGAATTTCTGTCACTGTACCTACAATGTCAAGGGATAAGTCTCAGTCTCAACAAAATGGCCGCAAAGCGAACCAACAGCTTAGCATTGATTTCACAAACATAAGAGGACTAAATTCGAATCTAAACGAGGTTCATCACCACATCGAAAAAAATAAACCTGACATATTATTTCTTACTGAAACAATTGTCAGTGGCAAAGCATCAAAATTGGATCTAGATAAATACCGCATACACAGTTACGAATTGGAACATTCCTTTTATAACAAACATGGTGTCTGTGTATTTATTCGAAATTCAATTTCATGTATGAGAATTAAGGCTTACGAGTTGAACTCAAAGCACCATAATTCTTTGGCATTGAAGATCTCAGGTGTGGATGAAACTTTGTTTATAATAGGAATGTATAGATCCCCTAACTCCCCTCCTGACTGTCCTTTTTTCGACAAACTATCGTCCAACCTCGACAAAATTTGCAAAGACTACCCCAAAGCAGGAGGGATCGATTTACCGCAGGAGGGATCGATTTTGATCGATTATGATCAATGTTGATCTACGGGTCTGACTACCCTGCGTACTCCAGTTCCTGCCATTGACATATGAGTTAGCGTGAGATATCACATACCACTGGCAATGGCAGGAGATGTCATTAGCCAAGATGATATCTTAGGGTGCTGGCGGACGAACTTTAATTAGTCAACGGCAGCACTTCCAGTCTTAGCTGGGCAGCGTTCCGTAGCGGTACCACTCATTAGCTCTTCCGAGGAATCGAACCAACACGTAGTTATGTGTGGGCTTTGTACCTCGATTAAGGTGGTGGGCGGTGCGTCTGGGGTGCGCTGCATCAGCTGGATTATTGGCATTTAGTTTTGTTTTGTTTTCTGCAAATTTCTCACAATTTGTTTTTCACTTATTATTTTGTTATTATTTCTTCATCTTATCATGAAATATTGGCATATGTCATATTTTGTAGTATGATAGGATTTTTTACTTAGTTATGCATTTTAAAATAAAACACAAAAAAATAAAATAAACATTTTGATATATATATATGGCAGTACAACCGAAAAAAAATAAGTCTGCAAGTGGTAAAGCAAATTTGCGCAATCCACCCGCCCATAAAGCGGCATGTCCACGGAATTTGCAGGGACAAAACATATATGAATCAATAAAAATTTTAAAATACATGTTCAAAACATCTGCGGATTGAACGCTAACCATGACCACGTGCAACATCATCTTGAGCACGACAAACCGAACATTCTATTCCTTACAGAAACACAAGTTTTTGAAAATTTTCTCTTTATAGAATCGCTTAATTCCAAATATAGGCTCGAATCAGCTTTCAAACTCCATCAGGGCGTATGCGCATTCATTCATGAGAGTGTTGCGTACACGCGCTTTCCAAATTTTGAACTACACGGTGACGGCTTCAATACAATGGTTTTAAAGATTTGTCTTCCAGAAATGACTTTTTTTACAATAGCTTTATACCGGTCCCCCAACAAACGTAACCCAAACTTTTTTAATATACTGACAAAAATTATGGACGAGATTAGAGCAAAGTCTCCTAATTGTGAAGTTATCGTTACCGGTGACTTCAACGTCCACAACAAATCATGGTTGGAATTCTCCAAATCGACCGACGATGTTGACAATAGTGGAAAACTGGCAGAAATTTTTGCCGCGTCTCAGGGCCTATTGCAAATTGTTAAAAGCCCGACTTTCACTCCCCGTAATGGCGGCGGTGATAATAGTTTTCTACTAGATCTCTATCTTACCACAATGCCAGATATTACGAGTGTCGATGTTGCGAATGGTAGTATTGGAAATTCTGATCATTATTTAATCTCATCAGATATCAAAACTGATTTACTTAAAACTACAGCTCCCAAACCCCGTAAAATATTTCACTACTCAAAAATGGATAAGAGTGGTCTTCAAAATTTTTTCCATGGTTTCCCTTTCGACCGTCATTGTTTTTACACTGACAATGTAAATGTTTCTGCTCAAAACTTTACAGAAACCATCCAATTTGCTATCAATAAATTTGTCCCTTTCTCCATAGTACTATTGTATAATACGCGGTATTATACGTAAAATACCGTATTGTCCAAAACGTAGTAAAATACCAGGTATTTTACTATAAAATTTTTTTCTATTGTGGTGGCGCGCGAATCAGTAATCTGCCATTTTATTGAGATTTCGCGTGGATTACTTGAAGAATTTATAACTGCGAAAATATATACTACTGGTTCTCGAATATATGAACGATACAGAAGAAATCAATGAGTTATTGCCCTTTGTTACTAACAGTTAGAAACGCATTCTTAGTGATTCGCAAATTTCTATGGCAACAAAATTGTTGTAATATCAACAGAACATAAATTTCAAACATCGAATGCTGCAACATTACTATTCACCCTTATAGGGAATTTTTTTTTATGCAACAAATTAAAATTATGACCCATGAACTCATGGACTGTCATTCACTTTTACATCTTTGAGTAGTCCTCTTTCTATACATTAAAATTGATTAACTAAAACACTCAAATCTCAAAACTCACATTCTGAAACCGATGCCTTAGTGGCAAATAGTTTGTGGCTCTTCGGAATGTTTCATCGTTCCGCATATTCCACTGTAACAGAAAAATCTTTTTCAATCTGCAGCCTAACTCATACTGCAAGAAGTATTTGTCTTACAAATCAACGAGGCGAGGCGTAAACTTGTTTATGTGAAAAATCATAATTTAAATATCCAACAGTTTACCGATGGAAAATGATGTCTTCAATTTAAATAAAAACATAAATACAATAGCTCGACGCGAATGAAAGTGATTAATATTGAAACCAAGCAGAATCAGATGAATAAATAGATCTTATTAGCATTCGTTTAAGAAATATAAATAAAGATAACGATAAGAAATCCAAATGTCGGGGCAGATATTTAGAAGAGAATGAATTAGTTGTGATTGAAAATGGTGATGGAAGTAATTTTTTGTTGTTATACCACTAACACTGTATGTCGGCTATTGCACTTTTGTACAGAACATACGGTATTTTATTTTGTATTATACAATGTATAATACGTTGTATTATACAAAAAAAATAAAATACCGTATTTTAACATCTCTAGACCGATATAATTGGAAGCTGATTGTACGGTCGGCAAAATTCTTTCATTGTACGTTTAAGCCCGAGAGAGATAGACAGACAGAGATAGAGTGAGTGAGGGAGAGAGAGATAGAGAGGTAGGAATGTATGTATCGAATGCCATATATCTACGGGGTGAATTGCTTGTGACTTATTGAAGAATATAAATCTAAAACCATCAGAAAACGATGTTGGAAAATTTTATCGCATACAACTCATGTAAACGTTGACTACTGCTCTCACTAGAGAAATATTCATCCATTTTTAAACATAAAATAGAAAAATAGAAACACAAAAATAAATCACTTACATCTCTCAGCTAGTTCTGGATTTCCATCTAAAATTCCTATAGTTCCACCTCTTGGAAACTTTCCAGCGACGTCCGTTATTTCTTGCTCGCTTTTAGCATTAACAATATCATTTTCTAGCTTCTGTAAATATTCTTCTGATTTACCAGCAACAATATTTGCATGGCATACACGATTATCAAATGACACTAATTTTTTATTTTGAGGTGTTAAATACTGGTCAATTTGTTCAAGAGATTTAATATCACCTGATGCAGCAAGTTTGTTTAAATAAAATCTAAATATTCTTGGAATTGGATGTATATTTGAGGAAAGCATTTCAACAACAAATTTTGTAGCATCGTTTAGACGACCAGACTGAACTAATTTCTCTAAAATTGCTGATTGGTCAATTACGCTCATTCTTCCTGATCCTAATTCAGATTTGGATGTTAAAGCACTGTTAATATCGCCGCGTTTTAGTGCTTGTCTAACTGTGGTTAATTTTTCTGTATATGGTGTTGTTGATACGGTGTCAGTTTTTGATGATCCAGAAGATTGGAATTTACGTTGTTCAGGTTCGATTGGTTTTGTTTGAGTTGGTACTACAAATGGAGCCTCAATATTTTTCGATTTAAGAAATTGACCTAGTTTGAGTAAAAACTCTTCGGATGGGGTCATATCTTCTTCTTGTAATTTTGTCCACAATCCTAAAGCTTTATCTGTGTCGTCTTCTTTGCAATAACTCAATAATAAGTTATAGCATATATCGCTACGATCGATGTGATTCAAATCTTTTGTTGCTTCCATTAATCCTTCCAGAGACTGAACCATACCTTCTTGCTGATAACGTTCGCAGGCTGAATTTATTCGTTGAGGACGATTTCTTAATCCAGGCGTTTCAAGGATTTTCCTAGCTTGACGGATTCTACCACATTCGACAAACGAGAATACTAGGTCATACAAACTATTGACTTCGCCATGAATACTTGTACTCAAATCTGTAACCCTCTGTAAATTCGTAGCATCTTCGGCTTGAATTAATTTACAGGCTAATTCGTTTTTCCATGGTGTTGCTTGATATTTTTGACAAATTTCCTCAAATTTATTAACAGCCTCACTAAGGTTATTATTTATTAAATGCACTTTTACCAACGGTCCTAACAAAACATTATTTGGTTCGATATAATTATTTTTAATTAAGCTATCGAAGACTGTATTCAGATCTTCAATTTTTCCTGCTTCAGCCAAAGAATTCAATAACCTCCAAACAGTGCTTTTAAAATTAAAGTTTGTTTTGTCGTCCGGTTTTTCACTTTCAATGTCTCTTTTATTATCATCTAGTAATTTTAATGCTGCATCCATTTGATTATTTTGAATCAAAAGTGAAGCTAAGCGAACGGTTTTAATATTATCTAAGATAAAATCTGGTTCCTTTTGTTTTATTGAATTCAAGATTGATAATGCATCGTCCAGTTTTTCATGGTGAACATATAAATCTATCAATTGAGCATTAACTCCTGTTGTTAGTACATATCCCTCAGTTTTTAAACGATCAAGTATTTGTTCAGTTTGTGTTACATCTCTTGATTTAATAGCTGAGGCTAGCATAAATCTTTTGATGCCTTTTGCGCTTTCGCCTTTGTTTTCAATAGATGTTATAAGGTTTTCTAGCTGAGCCATTGACATGTGACCCAAGGAGTCTGAGGGATTTGTATGTTTTTTATCTAATGCTTTGGGTTCCAAGTCACCTGATGTTAATTTATCCAACAATGTTGAAATTTCTGTTGTTAATTCAGAAGCAATTAATTCTTGAATTCTTTCGGCTTGAGAAGCACTGATAGACAAACCTTCTTTTACCAAACCATTTAATATTTCTGGAATATTTTCAACAGTGTGTTTACGGAAATATGATACTGCATCATAAACTATTTGACCTAAAATCTCTTTCTGATTTTGAGTCTCGCCTACATTTTCAACATCATTATCAAGAGTTTCTGATACATTTTTCTTATTATTTTGAACAAGATCCCATCGACTTATACTTTCATATATTTGACGTACTAGCCGAATATAAGAATTAACATCTTGTGTATTGGATAGTGCTTGAATTAAAGGTTTTCTAAATAAACCAGGGGCGTAATATGCATTGTATGATTCAGATAAATCAGCAGCTTCTTTTATTTTCCCTTTGTTCAACAGATAATATACACCACATGAGCTTGCTGTTGCAGTTGAAATACCTGCACTTCTCAACAATGAAATAAGTTCTGTATCCGTCTTAGTAGTAAGATTTGGAATTATATAATCACGAACTGTTTCTGAGTTTGGTGAAATATTAAATTCATTTTGCATTTTGGAAATTACGTCCAAAATAAAATTATTTCCTTTTGATTTTCCAGTACATATAATTGGCCAAAAGTAATGCTGTTTGATGGGCAGATTTGAGTTTATAGCTTCTTTGAGCAGCGGTAATGTTATTGCTGTTGCACCATTTGTAAGTCCAGCTTCTATTGCAACTAACAAAGGTTTTGAATTTAATCCTTCTTCTTGTAACACCTTGCAGATAGTAATAATTTTCTCGACTGGTCTTTCGGATTTAACCATTTGTTTAATGAAAAAGTTGCCAGTATCACTCAGCTCACCATCTGGTCGTGACCCTCGAGGCATAGTTTTTAATATTTTAAGAGCAACATCTTCATATCCTTGGCTTGTAAGTCGTAAAATAATATTAACTGCGTCAGAATTGAAACCGGCTGACTTTCTTAATCTCGGTAGTATTTGGTCAACTTTATCACCATGACCGTTGGTAGTAAGAGCGTAAATGATGTCAAGCAAATCTTTATCAAGCAAATATATATCCTTTTTGTCACAAGTTTCAAAAAGTGACTCAATTGAATTAAGATCCCCCTTTCGTGCATAACCACACAACAGCGTTGTATATGTATCAGCGCTTGGTTCAAGGGAAGCCTGTTGCATTACAGATAAGATACCGACAGCTGATTCCATATCACTAAATTTATGGAATTATTAAAATTATAATTTAAATAATAATATTAAGAACAGATATGAAACAAAACTTACTCTGCTTGCGAATGACCCATAATCAATGCATTAAATACATTTTCATTCACCGGAAGTTGCTTTTCGCGCATAAATTCTAATATTTTCGTTGCTCCCTCAATATCACCTTGCTGACAATACCGTGAAATTAATCGTTGATACGTAACTCTAGTAAGAAAATGAAAAACAATTTGTTCAATCAGTATATAGTTTAACTACTTCTACTTCTTAATTTCGTAAAACATAGCAGTAAAATATGCCCGAATTAAGAGCCATAGGAAGAACTGAACTGTTAGACAAAGTTGGATTGAAATGCAAGATAACTGATCGTAGCTAATTTGAAATTATTATGGTAACTATAAGCCTGAATAAGCCATAACGTTTTGGCCATCTGCAATTAATGAATCGGAAATGCCTAAGGGTGGAACGAAACTGGAACCATCAAAACGGTCTCAAGGGGTACAGATGCGCTGCAAACTGATTAAAAATCAAAAAATAAACATCAAATTATAGTAAATAAATAATAAATTCAATAAATACTTCACAATAGACAGACAAACAAGAAGAGAATAATATGAATTTGCTATAAAATCTGTATTTTTAATTTTGAATTCAATTCATTTTCAAATATTCAAAAAATTCAGAAGTTACAAAAATTTTCTGATAATTCCATAAATTTTAGAAAAACTCAAAATTGCATGATATTGCCAGGTTTTCCAAACCACTTAACACTCTGGTTGACGTAATCAACTGACACAAAAAATAAACGCAGCAAAGTTTCAAACATGCATCAATATAGTAAAGTTTTCTCCAAGTAGTGTTGCTAGCACTAGTTAGGGAAAGAAACCAGCGAGAAACTTCATTAAATTCCTTGCTGCCTGATACTGGATTAAATTAGAAAGGGATGGAAAATTTGCACGAGGCAGAACCTGTCCTGGCACGCAGCCTCTACTGTCCATAGCACCGTGTCAAAAACCTTTCTCTCTGATTAATGAAATCTAGAACTAACTGTATTAGCGACATTTTGACTGTGCTGGCCTCTAGTGTTAGAGCTAAAAATTCTTGCCCTGATACTAGAACAGACCAGGCATACACACAAAAAGCACTCAGAAATCAGAATCGTCCTTCTCTACAAGACAACATCAACAGAGATAACTGCCATGGTAAAAAGGTGTTTATTTAGGTGACCATGTCCTGTTGGGGCACCGACCAGTGCTGAGAGTGTTCCTCTTCAGACTTAAAAAGAAAATTCAATTTTTCTGATATGCTAGAAACATCTTACTTTGCCTGCCTGTTGATGACGCATTCCACAAAGCATTCATCTTAAGAACCGCATCATCATTTTAATAACGACAGGGCAAACATTTTGGATTACCCTGAAGATATAAATTATTGCTTCTTTACTAGAACGCACTACAGTACTGATATTAGGAATCGGTTTGGTATTATAAGCGTAACAAGCAAAATATATGACATTTGGCTAGAAAACCTAAACAAAAGTCGCTCTAGCATTCTGTGACCTTTTGCTTGTTCTACTACTCCATACGAGGAAGGTAAATAACAACTATCACAGTCTTCCAAAGCAGAACCACTAAACTATGGATCTATAGTCAAATCCTCACATCACTATCCTCAATAATTTAGGACTAAAAATTGGTTTAATGTTAGAACTACAGATCGAAAAAATCTTTAAAAACTGTCATATCAAGATCAAACAAAGATTATAGAAAACCACTCCTGAAGATAGGATGGTTGGCAGATGAGAACTCTTGCTGTTCGGAAATCACCTAAAAGGACGAGATCAACTGACATAATTCGTTTAAGGTACCTTGCACATGAGTATTGGTATCTCAGGACAGCCAAACAGTATTATTATATAAGCTACTACATTACCACTGCGAAAAAATATAAAACTTACCGATTCGGTTCAATTCCTTTCGCTGCTAAATCACTTAGAAATTCAGTAGACGAAAATTCATGTTCATTTTCCAAATAAACTCTTAACAACGCATTATAATGTGATATATCCATTGGAACATTAAGATTATTCAACGTTTTCCATATTTCTTTTACTAACGCTGTACGCACTTCAGGAAGTTCTTCTGGAACTAAATTACCTATAATAACAAGAGAATTTGTGGAAAAATTACTTATTTAATTTGAAATCAAATTAATATTACCGCAACATCGTATAACCAACAGTGATTGTGAACTTGTAGCAGATTGTTGTTGTCGTATCTCTTCTAGAACTTCTTCAATATCACGACGAGAAATTCTTCCAGATCGACGTACGTCTTGATCCAAACGTTTAATAGATCGTTCCAGGTTTGGATCTTGTTTTGAAGCTGTAGCAAATCCACTAAAATTTTAGGTCAAAATACATTATCTAACATAATAATAATTTGTGTTGAAACATCAATTATTAAACATATTAAATTTTGTCAATCGATTTTTATACATGTAAAGATATTGCATAAGACAAAATGTACCGGGGAAAATGTCAAAATTAATAAAATTATTTTTTATGAACTCACTTGGAAATCACTGAACACAAACAATTTTGTTGTAATATATTACTTTCCGCTTCTTTTGTAGGTGTTAATATAATATTTCTAGCATATCCAGCCAAATAACGTACAAATTTTACCGAACGAAGGAGAGATGCCATGCTAAAATCTTTGGTTACAATGAAAAGAATAGTAAATTCACATAACAGCGCATGTGATTTTTTGTTTTTGTTTCTTGTGTTGGGTTTATGAACTATAGTTGTCAAAAGTTTTGTTTTGATTTATTTATTTTGTGAAAACCACGTGAAATTGTATAGATGATCTATTGAAAAAATGAACACAAAAGCAGGCAAACCAAGAATATACCTAGAAGAATTTAAATTAAAGCCAGGGGCATTAGATTATGGAATGGTTGATGAGCCGTTTGATTTAAAAACATTTAAAAGAAAGTTCCGTATTGTAGTAGTTCGGTAAGTAAAAAACTTAAAATTTTAAAAATTTGAAATATGTAATGTAGTTTTTACAGTTATGAAGAAATGGAACTAGAGTTCGATATGATAGGTGTGCAACCAGCTATAGCCAATGCATTTCGAAGGCTAATGTTGAGTGAAGTTCCAAGTATGGCTATTGAAAAGGTTTTTATATACAACAACACCTCAATTATTCAAGATGAAGTTCTTGCTCATCGCCTTGGTTTAATACCCCTAAAGGCGGATCCGAAATTATTTGAATTTAAATCTGATGAGTCTGATCAAGGTACTGAACAGGATACGCTTGAGTTTGAATTAAAAGTAAAATGTACAAGAAAACATAAAGATGTGAAAGAATCTGCAAATTTCGATTCAATTTATAAAAATCATAATATTTACTCTAATCAATTAAAGTGGGTTCCAAGAGGAAAACAATCTGAAATGTATAAGGATACTGATGTTGGACCGATACACGATGATATATTGATAAGTAAAATGAGACCGGGTCATGAATTTGATATTCGATTATTTGCAATAAAAGGCATTGGAAAAGATCATGCGAAATTTTCTCCAGTAGCCACAGCACACTATCGGTTATTACCTGAAATAAAATTAACTCGTAAAGTTTATGGAAATGATGCGAGATTACTTCAAAAATGCTTTTCTCCAGGGGTTATTGAAATTGATGATCGTGATACCGCATATGTTAAAGATGCACGATATGATTCATGCAGTCGTAATGTTTATCGATATCCTCAGTTAAGCGATGCGGTTACAATGTGCCGTGTGAGAGATCATTTCATTTTTAATATTGAATCTGTTGGTGCTTGGAAACCTGAAGCAATTTTCATAGAAGCAGTAAAAAGTTTAAAGAAAAAATGTAGAATGTTTTTAGATGAAATTCAATGCTAGATATGGCTGAAAATTACATATATTTAATAAAGTTGATACACAGAAAAACTTTCGAATTATATTAATAAATTTTAAATAAAAATCATCTAGGTTCAATATATGTGATTTCGATTCGATTCGATGTAGATTTTTTTACCGGCATATTTTACCCCATATTGCAAAATGCGCATGTGCGGAATTCAGTGTCTCGAATTAAAATATTACAAAAACTGTTGGGGTCCCATTGAAATGGACAAAAAACGCATAAAATTAATAAATTACTATTGAAATTCAAACAATTATAATAGAAAACCAAAAACTAGTAAAAATATTAATGATTTTGTAGGTAATATAACAAAATTTTTATAATAAAAAATAATTAGAATAAAAATAACGACGCCTAGGTAAACAAATGGTACGAACTAGAAGTAGAAATTTAACTAATATAATTGTTTTGAAAACAAATTTATCCCAAAATAAATAATACATCTCCGTTTTACTTTTTGTCTCATCTTTTATCGCGCTGCTACGTCCTATCTGTCAAAAATTCGCTGGCAAAAAATTCTACTATAGTTTACTATTATCAAAGTACATGTCGCAAATGTCATTTTTTTACCCATACAACAAAAATATTAAAAACAGCTGATTTCATGTTTGTTGGGTCACCAAAATCTAGATCTTTTTCGAGCAAATCTGACTTTACCAATCGAAAATCACAATAGTCTCTTGTTGGCCACGATATTCGATGAACAAAATATATTCGAAACTTGAAATGTCTACACAAAAAACGCAAAATTTGCTAGGTTTCATATTTCAAATTTGGTTGGCTGTAAAACCGTTTGAAGTAAAAACGTACTTTTGAGCCCGATGCTCCAAGCGTGCGGTAAAAAAACTAATTGAACATTTTTAGAACATAAACAAACAGTGGATAAAAGTAGTGGCTTATTTCTTTTTTTAATAAAATCATGGGTTCGTTCAAAAACTTTACTATAGTTAATTATATTTAAATCCGGTCGTTCAAAAACGAAATAGTAAAGTTAATATTTATCTATTTGACAGCTGTTTTCGTTCAGAAACACACTAGTCCCCGCCCACATTTATTAAAAAATTAAATCTGCGCTCGAGGAGAGTTGAAAATTAAATACACATATGCATAAGCATTACTTAAAATTTGACAATGTCAAATTGACAGTTCAATTTATTTTGAAATTGCAGCATATATATTTTTCAAATTCTGAATGAAATGCAAGTTTTCTATAACAATATGGTTAGTGGTTAGTAATATCTATTTTAGTTTTTAAATTTTTTGGGTTTTAATTTTATACTAAGTTAATACCACCGATAGTTTAATAGAATAATAGTTTTTTGCTATTAAACTATTGATACATTGAGCGTTTATACCACAAAATAGTATTATTCTATCATGTGGTATAAACGTTCAGAATAATATTGACAGATAGAATACGGCTACCGTATTTCAAATTTGAATATAAAATCTTATAATCTAAAAGTATTTCAACAAAAAATTATAATACTAATATTCATTTAAAATAAAAACTAGATTTTAAGTGATTTTGGTGTTGCACATTTTTTACAATCGCCTGAAATTGTCAATTACATTTAACGTTTTGACCGTTACAATTGTTTTGAATATACTATTATACTATTATACTATCGATCAAAATATCAAATAACTATCTGTCAAAGTAAAAAAGTATTATTCTATCCGTTTACACCGTAATAGTTTAATAGCTATTTGCTATTATTCTATTATACAACCATGGTTTAAACTTAGTGTTATTCAATTGAGACATTTTATGAAAGAATTATTTTGACATACGATTTTGACAGATTATATTAGTATTTGTGTATTTAATATTTTACTTAATGATCATCGTTCAAAAATTATTTAACTATAGTTATTAAATATTTTAATGCGTGTTTTGATTGGTGCATTAAATATTTAACTAAGGTAGTATTCTAAACGACGACTAAATTATACTAAACTGCTAAATCTATATTTAATTTTACAAAATTACGGAATTTTAATTTAAATTAATATAATCAAGTTGTCAGATATTGTTTAACGTATGAATTTCTTCCAAATTATTTAGAAAAAATGTCGATTTAGTCAAATAAAATAGTTGACTAAATTGATTTAGCAATTAGCTTTAGCTTAGTACAATTTAGCATCAATTAGAACGCAGTCTATAGTAAAGTTTTTGAGCGTACACCAGTTGTTTTATCGGAACGACTTGAGTGAGAATTTAAATTCATTATATTCCTTGTTTTTGGATTGTGTCCTTTATTTTCACTCAGAACAAAATTTAATTATTTAAAAAAAACTATTATAATTTATTTAAAAAATCGATAGTACTATCATTGATATTTTGGACTCGTCGGTACCGGTCGGTTTGTTGCGAGAACAAGAAAATATAATGTTAAAAAATTAAATAAATAATTAGAAGTAGCTGTTTTTAGGCTTTGATATTTGATATTAAAGTTAAAACGGTCTAAGGAGGTAGACGATCAAACATTTGGCCAAGCATTACGTGTTTGGCGAAATCTTTGATCATCTACGAGCTCACTTGATGTGCTTGTCCAACAAATTACACGTGTTTGACCTGCTTGACCAAAATTTTGATTGCCGGGTTTGAAGCTAGTTTAACAAGCAAGTTTGACCATATGCGAGTATTTTTGTCAATCAAAAGCTTTTAGATTCAAAATACATACTATGCAATTACAAAAAATATTTATATAAAATAAAAACTTTTAGTTTGGTTTTTTATTATTTGATTTATTTGTATTAATCCCTTTCTTTATAGATTATTAATGAAAAAATTATACAATAATTTATAAATAAAGTGATTTTTCTTTGAATTATTTATTATTATTAGGTTCTATTTTTGTTCTATTATATATAAGAATTGTGTTTTCTTTTATTTTATTCAATAAACATATTGTTATTTATTTATTTTATATGTGATTTCATACAAAACACAACTTGAATAATTTTAAAAATTATCAATGAAATTTCTTATTTTGCTACAATTAAATAATAAATTTGTTTATGAACTATGATTGACTATATATTAAGCATAATATATAAAATATTTTATTTTCTTCTGTCCGTAAAACAAATACGAAAATAATAAATATAGGTTAAATTTTTCATACAACTTTGTATGGAAAATTTTGACAATTTTTATGCTTCTTTTTTGAGCGACTTAAGAATAATATTTTATATGTTACGCTTAATATATAAGGTTCGTTCGGTTTGACTGAAACAACTGAAAAAACAACAACAATTGCATTTAATTTTTCAGTTGCTTCAGTTGTTTCAGTCAAATCGAACACGGCTATAGTCAATAATACTGCATAAGCAAATTAAAATTGTGCAATAGTGGTAAAATGAGAAATTTCATTGATAACTTTTAAAATTATTCAAATAGTGTTTTGTATGTAATTCCATATCAAATTTTTGTGAATTTTTCTCCTATCCCCCATTTGTTGCACCATGTCGGCAAACACAAGAACAGAAAAATCGCTCTATAGGGCGATTTTTCTGTTCCGGTGTTTACCGCAATGGCGCTGCAAAAAGGGGATAAGAGAATAAATTCAAAAAATTTTATATGGGATTTCATACAAAACACAAGTTGAATTATGTTTAAAATTATCTATGAAATTTCTCATTTTACTACAATTAAATAATTTAAATTTGTTTATGAACTATTATTAACTATATATTAAACATAATATATAAAATATTTTATTTTTTCTGTCCGTAAAACAAATACAAAAATAGGTTAAATTTTTCATTCAACTTTGTATGGGAAATTTTGGCAATTTTTATGTTTCTTTTTTGAGCGATTTAAGAATAAAATTTTACATATTACGCTTAATATATATTCAATAATACTTCATAAGCAAATTAAAATTGTTCAATTGTGGTAAAATGAAAAATTTCATAGATAACTTTTAAAATGATTCAAATTGTGTTTTGTATGGCATTTCATATAAAATTTATGTGATTTTTTCTCTTATCCCCCTTTTGCAGCGCCATTGCGGTAAACACCGGAACAGAAAAATCGCTCTTTAGAGCGATTTTTCTGTTCCGGTGTTTACCGCAATGGCGCTGCAAAAGAGGGATTAGAGAATAAATTCAAAAAATTTTATATGGGATTTCATACAAAACACAAGTTGAATTATTTTTAAAGTTATCTATAAAATTTCTCATTTTACTACAATTAAATAATTTAAATTTGTTTATGAACTATTATTGACTATATAATAAGCATAAAATATAAAATATTTTATTTTTTCTGTCCGTAAACAAATACGAAAATAGGTTAAATTTTTCATACAACTTTGTATGGGAAATGTTGGCAACCTTTATGTTTCTTTTTTGAGCGACTTAAGAATAATATTTTATATTACGATTAATATATGGTCAATACTTTATAATCAAATTAAAATTGTTCAATTGTGGTAAAATGATAAATTTCATGGATAACTTTTAAAATTATTCAAGTTGCGTTTTGTATGGAATCCCATATAAAATTTTAGTGATTTTTCTCTTATCCCCTTTTCCACCGCAGCGCCATTGCTGTAAACACCGGAACAGAAAAATCGCTCTATACAGGAAAAGTGGTGTAATGATTTGAAAAAAATGAAAAAGAAAATTTGAGAAAAAAATGTAGTGTAGGATATATTAGAGAAAAAATGAGTATAAAGACTTGACGAAAACTTTGATCGTGTGCGGGCTCGTTTTATAAATGATGATATTGATAAACATACCGTTTGTTTGATTGTCTAAAAGCACTTTATTTAAATTTCGGTTAAAGGACGGTATGCTGATGAAAATAAATTATTTTCCCTATATACAAAACCAAAATAAAAGGAAACGAATAAATTTTGTAGATTTTTTTCCATCTTGTAGATTTTAAATTTCGTTCCGAAATAAATACACATAATACACATTTTCGAGCATGAAATTTATTTTCAGGTGCATACGCATACGTAAAGCCCGATGATTTCTCGTCAAAAACTTAAGCTGGGTTTTAACATGCGAACTGTTATCAATCAAATATAAGAATTTGGTGCTGAATATGGAATTCTCTTCTCTGGCGACAATCGACAGTCAAAAAAACTCCAAGCGGCACGTATATCCGCTAGAAATAGGTAGATTTCGGGACCAGACAGATTTGTGTACAAATAGAATTGGATGTGTCAGATTAGTTTAGTTAAAAATTTTAAGTAGAAACAGAATAATCCAAAAAATTTATCAAACCAAACTAAATACATTAACGGAAACTACTTTATCAATACGATTTCGGAACAGTTTTATTTAATTTGGTTAAAACTACTTTTAATAACATATTAAATCCACCAAAGAGCAAATAAACGTTCTCACAACGTCACACCTACAACACCACCACACATAATTTATAATCTAAAACTGTCAAACTATTTTTACACCTCAAATAATTCAAATATCTACAATTTAGAAAAACTTTTGTAAATGTGTAGTCAATATGCATATATTTATTTCAACTAGCCCACTTCTAAATATTCCAAATTTCCAAATTTCCGAAATATTCCTTAATTTAAAACAATAATAATTCAACTCAGCTTTGTTTTACTTTTATTTTAAAATTTTGCGAAAAAAAATAAAAACTCAAAAAAAAACAAAAGAAAATTTATTTAATACTTCTATGGGATATTTTTATGGTAGTTGTTGTTGTAATTGAATGGCATGCATTAGGTATAATGCTAATTACATTGAAACCTCTTGGGTTAGAAAGCTGAAAATCTTCGAGGTTATAGTTGAAAAGTTTATCTAAAAGCTAGTATGAGTTTAAACAACATAAACTCAAAAATGAGGAAGGCATGGCCGTTTGCGTTTGTTTTTGTTCTAACAGTCCTGGTGTCTCAACCTCTAGACTTGAACTATTTTTTTTAAAAATTTTGGAAAGATTTATGTTCTATTCAACGCGTGAAAAGTTTTCAAATGTGAGATTGGCCATTTTCAGCAAGATCAAGGACAACAAAGTTTATTAAATTTTTAAAACAGCTGATTTTTCAGGAACCTGGAACGCCAATGTTGTCATTTGGAAACAAATGATAGAAATATGTTCAAATATTCAATATTGATAAATTTTATTAAAATATTATGATTCAAACGGAAGTTATAATGCCCTAGATTATTCGACTTTTTTGGCTCTAGCCAAACCTGTACCCGGATATGGCCAGCTCGCGAACTTGTCCAAGAGATTTTTTGCCGCAACCTCTCAACTTTAAGTGGCCGGGGACACACCTTAGAGTTGAATGATTGTTTCCAAATTTTACACAAAAAAAATTTCAAAAATTTAATCAAATACTATGTCTTGACGTAGCAATTAATTGGTTACTACAATATATTGTTTAGGTCAATTAATTGTAGTTTCAGTCTTGACTAATGAAATTGTTGGGCAATTATTTCGACCTGACGCTTAGTGGTCAATACTAAAACTAACTGAAAACAATTTTTCAATTGTTTCAGTTTGTCAATTATTATTTTTTTGTAGTACATTATTTGAATCTAGACAATACAATTGGTAAAAGAATTTTCGTTGTACATTTTATTTTGATAACATTAATTTCACTAAAATGTCTTCAATAAATGAACAAAAGTTAAAAAAAAAACATTTTCATATAGATGAAACCCAAATAGTTATCAGTATTTGGAAAGACGAAAATATTTCAAAAATGTTTTCAAAATCTCGGCGTCATAATGAAATTTACCAACTAATTGCAGAAAAAATGAATGAGTTCGGGTTTGTTAGATCTCGGGAAGAAGTTAAAAACAAAATCGCTAATTTAAAACAGGAATTTGGAAAAAGAAAACCAAAATCTGGTAGGCATTTTATATTTTGTTGAATGTTAAAATAAAACCATCATATTGATTTCATATTTTTTTAAAGGACAAGCGGTACCTGATTGGATCTTTTATGATGATCTGAATATTATTCTCGGTGCTAAAGATAAATATAATATGGATTTAGGAGATGACAGTATCCCAAGCAGCAGCTTTGATGTAAGGTAAAATTTTTTTATTTAAAATTATTTTCAAAATTGAAATCGTTTGTATCAATAACATTTTTTTTAATAATTTATAGCATTGAGCCATTAGATATTGATGCTGAAATAAGAGATGATTTATCTAAAAGGCAAAAAAAAAATCAAAGCGCGTTATTGATCAGACGCTTGAGGAATTAGTGGAAATGGGAAGAGAGAACAACAATATACTACAAAAAATGCTACAACTAGAAGAAGACCGCGATGAACGTCAAAAATATCAAGAAGATATTGACAACAAACTTTCTAACGCCTTAATAAAGTTTTTAGAACATCAATCTAAATGATTTCATATTTATTTTTAAACATAGTTAATTTAAAATTTTTAATAATAAACTAAATTACAAATTATATAACGAATTTATTATTGTTATTTAAAATTTATTTATTTATTTATTATATAACATTTATTTACAAATATTTATTTAATAAATAAATAATATTTATTTATTTACAAATATAACGAACTTATTATTATTATTTAAAATTTATTTATTTATTTATTATTTAACATTTATTTACAAATATTTATTTAATAAATAAATAAATAAATAACATTTATTTATTTACAAATTATACAACGAATTTATTATTATTATTAATTAAAATTTATTTATTTATTTTTATTTAAAATTTGTTATTTTAAATTTATTATTATATAATTTTATTTAAAAAAGAAAATTAGTATTAACCAGATGTGTGGTCTGCATAAAGCTGTGTAGCTAGCACATCGCGTTTTTGCTGTCAACTTGTGGTACGTGTTTCACGATAGTTTGGCTGAGGGACTACAAGGAAATCTTGCTCTTCAGTTGCAGACCTCTCCAACCACCTCTCATAAAATTGACATTTATACTTCTCACATAAATTGTGCAGAACTATACAACATTTTATTATTTGTTTTGTATTATTTAAGTCAAAATCGATGCGTTTTAGGAGTATTCTCCATCTGCCTTTCAATCTTCCAAACGCATTCTCTACTCGCATGCGTGCAGAGCTCAACCGATAGTTGAAATATTGTTGGACGGGGCTTAAACTACTACCGCTATATGGTTTTAACAACCAACTTTTCAAGGGAAAAGCTCCACCGGCGAGAATGTGGTGCTTTGTTTTATTTTCTTCAAAAAATTTAAATAATAAAGAGTCTCGCAATATAGCAGCATCATGTATTCCACCAGGACGACCAGTATTAATATATCTACAATAAAATTAGAATTGTTTTAACAAATATATTATAAAAACTCCATATATACTACCTAAATATATAGTCATCATCAACCATAGCTAAAACATTGATGGAAAAGTATTGCTTATAGTTGAAATAGTCCTCTGCAGAAGTTGTAGGTTTTTTGATTGGGATATGCGTTCCATCCAATGCTCTGAAAGTGTTTGGAAACTTACATTCTAGTGATGGTAAGCGGATCTGTTTGTGGTACAATTGCTGCACAATTGCTTGACACACTTCCTGAACAATGTGTCCAACGCTACTTTTTTCAACTTTGTACAAATCAGCTACAGATCCAAGATCACAGTTTGATTTTAAAATATGTAAGGCGATTATCACCCGTTTCTCGACACTTGTTGCGTTTCTCATGACTGTATCACTTTTGTGTAACGTGTCTTTGAGAGTGTTACATAAATAAATAAAAACCGTACGTGAAACACGGAATTTTTTTTGAAACCTTTCGTCAGAGAGTTTAACAACAACTTCTTCGTAAAAACCATTTGGTTTTGGATGCCACAGCTCGGGAACGGTCCATATTTTTGTTTTTCCTTTAAGTTTTAACTTCAGTATTTTTAATGTAATGATTCTTTGTGTTTCCATTGTTTGTAGAATCATTACCTTTAGTTTCCGTCTAAATATTTCATTATCACATTTTCTTTTTTGTCGGCGCATTATCAAACTTTTCATCGTTTGAATAACCGCAATAGTATTCTTAATAAAGGAAAAATATATTCCAATTTAAATATTCATAATTTTAATTACAATTCTAATGTTACTTACGGATGGCATTATATCTGAATGAAACAAACAAAAAACTTTTTATAAAATATTTTGAATTCAAAAACAACTATTTTCTATAACAATATACTAACGTCATTTGGAGCAACTAAAGTGTTCCAAGCGTCAGTTACGAAAACTAAGATAATTGAGTACAATAATTTGAGTAGAAAACATAATTATTGTAGTCTTCAATTATTGCCATATTTTACGTCTTCACGCATCAATTAATTGGAGTGTAGGATAATTGTAGTCAATTAATTGCTACGTCAAGACATAGTATTACTTTATTTTTGTTGTTCACTAATTGTATGTTAATTTTAATAGAATGAATTAATAAAAAAAGTTTTATATTTACAATGATTTTGATATATCAAAAGAGACAGAGACATCTCTTGCAAATTTAAATTATACATTTTAATGTGCTATAATTAGATCTGGCAATTATCATATTTTAATTAATTATTAACACTATCTATAGCTATAAGAGCTATAATGCAGATGAGAGTAAGGTTGAGCCGGTGAGGAGTTGGTTGTGGAGTTGAGTAAGATGTATTCCAGCTATTTTATTGTTGTTGTTAATCCAGGAGCAATAGCTAGTCATTCACGCTATTACCGAAAAAAGCTGTTCGATCTTGTTATTAAATATTTGCAATCCACAATCTTGTAATATGTAACCAGCGAACTAATAAATGATTTCTTAATAGCTGGATTCAAATTATTTACTCGGAGAAGATTTTTCTATTTTAACAGTTAGATTTCATCTTTTTAATTTTCAATAAACACATTTATTATTATAAAAACATTTAATTTCTAAATTTATGTTATATCAGAACAAGTCACAGGAGTGAGTTAATTGAAGTTTCTTAACAAAAACTTTAGTTTCATATTTTTTAAACTTTAACAACATTTATCGAACATTTAAAATCTTTACTTATCAATTGTATTTTATATTTAAAAGTGAAAATATAATAAAGGAACTTTAGCAATTAAGAACAAAAAAAGTAAAAGACTTTTTCATAAACCGAAAAATTAGAACTTTTTATTATTTTAAGAAAAACGAGAAGTTTTAATATTTATGGAAAAATTAGAATGAATAATTTTTTGTTTTTCTTTTTAATAATCAGTTACATAAAAAACATCGCCAACTCAATTTTAATTTTTTAAAATTTAATTAAAATGTTCGCCACAACACTCCCCCCCTAGTGCCATCGAAGATGAGACGATATAGAAATTATTGTGCTACGGCACAAAGGAAACGAACAGGGGTGCGAGTGGTTCTACCTGCTCGCGTAATTGTAGATGCAGGGTGGAATAATTGTGTTTGAGGAATAAGATTAAATCTGACCTTCTTAGTTGAAACATTCGCTTTAGCGTCGCGTTTCCTCGCATCTTCAGAGGTAGAAGGGAAAGACGAGGATGTGTCCGGAAGAGTAGAATGGACTTTATCTGTAGAAGACGAAGTTTCGTCTGCGCGACTGAGATCAGTACTCAAAGTAGGTGAGTTTTGAGTTAAGTCATCTTTAGATTGTTCCCTAAAGCAAGGTTTTAATCTGTCGATGGAAACTCGATTGTGTTGACCTTTACGGTCAATAACGAAATTTTTATCATCGCGACTGATGACTTGGAAAGGACCTTCGTATGGAGGTTGAAGAGATTTACGTACTAAGTCAGTACGTAAGAAGACATGCGAACAAGACTGGAGATTTTTTGAGACGAAAACATTAGGAGAAGTGTGTCTTGACGCAATAGATGGACGAAGGTGATTAAAATGTTGTTTCAATTGTGAAACGAAATCAGATTGAGGAGTAGAAGTGGAGTTTTCGGTAAAGAATTCACCAGGAAGACGAATGTTAGTACCATAGACGAGCTCTGCCGATGAAGATTGGAAGTCTTCACGGAAAGTGGTTCGTAAACCTAGTAGTATTGACGGTAATATACGCGTCCAATCCGTTCTGTCGTAGGCCATTATCGCAGATTTTAAAGTTCGGTGCCAACGTTCAATGAGGCCGTTACATTTTGGATTGTAACTTGTAGTTCGTTTGCGTTCGAAACCGATTAGTTTTGACAACTCGTTAAAGAGATTGGATTCGAATTGGGAGCCCTGATCAGTGACGATTACTGAAGGTACTCCGAAACGAGAAATCCAATTGGAGTAGAGAGCTGATGCTACCGTTTCAGCTGTGATATCCGAGATAGGAATGGCTTCAGGCCAGCGACTATAGCGGTCAATAATAGTGACACAATAGCGTTTGTCCTCAGAGGTAGGAAGTGGACCAATAATGTCCATATGAATCTCGGAAAATCTTTGAGAAGTGGAAGGATAGTTACCTAAAGGAGATTGAGTATGGCGAGAAACTTTTGCCTTTTGGCAAGCCAGGCAGTTCTGAGCCATTTGTCGTACATCCTTTTTAATGGATGGCCAAATGACTTTTTCAGTAAGGAGTTTGACAGAACTGTGGACTCCTGGGTGAGATAAATTATGGAGACTATTGAAAACAGATTGACGAAATTGCTTTGGAATAAAAGGTCGTGGATTACCAGAAGAGATATCACATAAAATAGTTTTGGCATTAGAATTGCCAAACGATACTGGAATGGATCGGAATTGAAGTGTGGGACTAGTGTCCACTAATTCCTTTAGTTCGTTATCGTTGAACTGAGCGTCAGCAATTTCATCGTAGTTAATGTTTTCTGGAATTGATATTTGCTCGACACGAGAAAGTGTATCGGCAACTACATTATCAATTCCAGAAATGTGGCGAATATCAGTCGTGAATTGACTGATGAAATCTAAATGGCGGAATTGGCGAGGACTAGCTTTGGCAGGGTTCTGCGACAAAGCGTAAATGAGTGGCTTATGATCGGTAAAGAGTGTGAAGGTTCTACCTTCAAGGAGATAACGGAAGTGTTTAATTGCAGAATAGGCTGCAAGGAGTTCGCGATCATAAGCGCTGTATTTCTGTTGCGTTTCATCGAGTCGCACAGAGAAGAAACTAAGTGGTGTCCAACAGTCGTTAATTTTTTGTTGGACAACAGCGCCAATTGCCTTATCGGAAGCGTCGACCATTACGGCAAGTTGGGCAGAGTGTAAGGGGTGAGAAAGAATTGTTGCCTCACTGAGTTGCCGCTTGCATAAGTCGAAGGCTTGAATGGCGTCTTCGGACCATTGAATGACACGTTTGTCATTCTTTTTGGAGCCTTTAAGGAAATCGTTGAGAATGGCTTGATTGCCACCAGCATGAGGAATGAATCGTCGGTAGAAGTTAATCATTCCGAGAAAACGGCGGAGTTGCATTACTGTTTCGGGACGTTCGAAACAATTGATAGCATCGACACGTTCAGCAGTAGGTTTGATTCCAGATGAATCAATAGAATGTCCGAGAAAGTCAACGTTGGTTTTAGCAAAGTTGCATTTATCAACGTTGATAATGAGACCAGCGTCGGAAAGACGCTCAAAAACAGTGCTAAGATATTTGAGGTGTTCCTCAAAGGTTTCAGAAGCAATAAGGAGGTCATCTATGTAGATGAAACAGAAATTTAGGTCTCGGAGAAGAGAATGCATAAACCGTTGGAAGGATTGCGCAGAGTTTCGCAATCCGAAAGTCATTCGAACGAATTCGAAGAGTCCGAACGGAGTTGAAATTGCAGTTTTTGCAATATCGCGCTCATCAATAGGAATTTGATGATATGCGCGGACAAGATCGATAGTGGAGAAAAATTTGCATCCATGAAGCTGATGCGAAAAATCCTGAATATGTGAAATAGGATAATTATCAGGAATAGTGACATTGTTAAGAGAGCGGTAGTCACCGCAAGGTCTCCACTCGCCGTTCTTCTTTTTGGCGAGGTGGAGAGGAGAGGACCAAGGGCTTATTGACGGTCGGCAAATGCCTTGCGACAACATAATGTCGAATTCCGTCTTTGCGATGGCCAATTTGTCAGGAGCTAATCGTCGGTACTTACAAGCGACGGGAGGACCGTGAGTCTCAATGACATGAGTCACGTTATGTTTGACCGGCTTAGCTAGGTCATGTGGAGAAGTGATACCCTTGAAATCATTAAGGATATTTCTAATTTGAATATCAACCGTATCATTATTGATGGTTGTTAGCGAGAGCGTTGGAGAAGTGGAGATTTTGGCGAGAGTGAACAAGGATGTTAGTGGATCGACGAGGCGTCGATTTTTAATGTCCACTAGGAGACCATACTTGTTCAAGAAATCAGCTCCAAGAATAGGGATGGTAACATTGGCGATAACAAAGGTCTGACAGAACACACGTCTGAGACCAATGTTTAGAGTTAGAGTTTTGTTACCATATGTACTAACAGGAGTGGCGTTAGCAGCGTAGAGAGTGAAAGCTGATTTCTTCGAGAGTTTTTCCTCTGTAGTTGCGGGGAGAACTGACACTTCAGCACCTGTGTCAACCAAGAATTGTCGACGGGAGTTGATATCGAATATCAAAAGACGTAGTTTGGAGAAGCTATCATCACATGCCGCCTCATGTGATGAGCTTAAAAGTTTTTTGGAGTAGAAAATTTTGGGCAATATAATTTGCAATCGGGGTCACATTTGCGTGCGTTATCCCCGTAAGTGTGATGGTAATAACATATACCATCGAACATTTGAGTGCGCGACTTGGAACGAGGTCGCGCGGAAGATTGATTAGGGCAATTGGAGCGATTATGCCGAAAATTGTTGTAGTCGTTTCGATCCTTGGATCTACTACGACTACGAGGGAAAGGTCGAGAAGAAGATTTTTGCTGCAAGGCATTCAGCAGCTGTGCGTGTTGGGTCTGCAATTCTTGATATCGCAGAGCCCAGACCTTGTCCTCACTGGAGGAAGAAGAAGGAGCGGCAGGAGTATCTACCGCACTTAGCTTAGGACCAACTAATGTGGCAAAAATTCTGTCGGCTATCTCAGCAGTCTTTGGCAAGTCAGCCTTGACTACCGCGATAGCTGTACGCACAGCCTGTGGGAGTTTATCCTCCCAAAGAATTTTTAACATCTTTTCAGATACTAAACCTTGGGATTCAGCAGTTAAATCCCGAAGAAATTGTGAGGGCTTTTTATCCCCAAGTTCCATACCGCGGAGCACGTTGCGCAAGCGATCAGAAGGGCTGCTTGATAAGCGGTCTAGAAGAGCCTCTTTTAGCTTATCGTATGGGTTAACCGTAACTGGTTGGGAAATAATGTCTCTTACCAGCGTAGCAAGAGACGGCGTTATGACACCAAGTACATAACCGTACTTGGCTTGCTGGGACTTAATGTTGCCCAGAGAGAATTGGCCCTCAAGCATGATAAACCAAAGTTCTGGTTTATCAGACCAAATGGGAGGGACTTTTGGGGTAATTGCGTTAATTTGGGGAGCGGATGTTAGAGAAAGTGTTTCAACCGAACTTGCAGGTGGCGGTTTTGAAGAGGAAGGTGTAGAAGAAGAAGTAGATGATTGATGGAGCTGAATTCTGGCAAATGCAGCTTCCATCCGTTCATCTAACATCTTGTCAAGCTGCTCTTGTGTTACCGTGAAGGTATGAGCAGCTTGTTCCTGATCAAGTTCGATTAAATTGTGTGGGTCGCTCGCAGACATTACTGAAGTGGGCAAGGAGGACGACAACAAGGTAGAAGAATGTTGCAGCCAATTCTAGTTCGTGTGGGTTGGCAATCACAAATGCGCAGATTGCAACCAACAACGTTAACAATACAACAAAAATTTCCCTTAATATGCACAATTTTTAAAAATTTTAAAACAAAATCATTAAGCAACTACTTTAAGTTTAGAGAAAAAATTAATTAAATAATAAATTTGATACTTGATAAAGTTGAATCTTCTGTACGTTGTCCTTAGTCGGATGGTCACCAATTTATAGCTATCAGAGCTATAATGCAGATGAGAGTAAGGTTGAGCCGGTGAGGAGTTGGTTGTGGAGTTGAGTAAGATGTATTCCAGCTATTTTATTGTTGTTGTTAATCCAGGAGCAATAGCTAGTCATTCACGCTATTACCGATAAAAGCTGTTCGATCTTGTTATTAAATATTTGCAATCCACAATCTTGTAATATGTAACCAGCGAACTAATAAATGATTTCTTAATAGCTGGATTCAAATTATTTACTCGGAGAAGATTTTTCTATTTTAACAGTTAGATTTCATCTTTTTAATTTTCAATAAACACATTTATTATTATGAAAACATTTAATTTCTAAATTTATGTTATATCAGAACAAGTCACAGGAGTGAGTTAATTGAAGTTTCTTAACAAAAACTTTAGTTTCATATTTTTTAAACTTTAACAACATTTATCGAACATTTAAAATCTTTACTTATCAATTGTATTTTATATTTAAAAGTGAAAATATAATAAAGGAACTTTAGCAATTAAGAACAAAAAAAGTAAAAGACTTTTTCATAAACCGAAAAATTAGAACTTTTTATTATTTTAAGAAAAACGAGAAGTTTTAATATTTATGGAAAAATTAGAATGAATAATTTTTTGTTTTTCTTTTTAATAATCAGTTACATAAAAAACATCGCCAACTCAATTTTAATTTTTTAAAATTTAATTAAAATGTTCGCCACATATGTAGTAATGAGAATTACAAGTATACAAAGTAATGCAAACATTTAGGCACATAACATGATTTGAAAATACAATTATAACTTTGAATTACTATGTTACAATTTATAATATCTGCTTAAATTATATTGGTTTGATGATTACTGCGTAGCTTACATCGGATAACTTCAATCGTCTTGAATAATTACATATTATTTTAAGTAAATATATATACAGGTTCTCCAACAAAGCCTCCGTTTTTCATAACGCTGTAAAATTTGTTGAATGAGTAAAATACTGCAGTCGAAGTTTCAAAATCAGATCCAACTTTATTTTCCATCTCAGTTTGCATGTAAAACTTAAGCGGATCGGGATTACACGGTTTCATGAAATGCAGCTACTGTTAATTATCGTCAATAAAAGTGCTGTAACTCGAGAACGGTTTATTGGCCATGTCGTAAATTTTACTATAATTGTGTGGAATAGGAGCTTTGGAGCACTCTATTTTCAGAAATTTGTCATTCTAAGTGGATTATTCAACTCATTAGTGATTGAACGGAAATCGAAAAAACATTTCAATGTGTTCGTAAATATTTTGATGAGAACGAAATTACAGAAATGGAAAACGATTTATTTAATAAACTACAAATTCATGAGGTGTGCCAAATGATTAGAAGTGAAGAATCAATATTTAATTTTAAAAATGACAAAAAAGACTTTTCTAATAATTATTATAATTTGATCAAAATGTTTTAAAAGTTTTATATTAATAATGAGTTATAGTACTAGATTTTACAATTTTTTAATTTTAACGTATGTTAAAATTATATTTTGCTTTTTGTTTATTGTTTTTATAACAATGTCAACTGCTTTTTTAATTTTTGAATTTTTATATTATTGTTATTCATATATAATCCTGAAGATGGGTGTAGCCTGAAATATATAGATTTTTTAACAATAAATATTTGTATTAATTCAAAAAATGGGTTGAATTGAGGATATACAAATAAAAAAATAATTAAAGAAATCTCGGCAATACAACTTCATAATGAATTTATTTGATGATTTGACTTGCTTTAAACAGTATGTAAACACTGAAAAACTAGCAGATTGGATCAACAGCAACTTAAGTATTGATGCAAAATGTACCGAAAATTTTACGGATAATCAAATTTCATTAAAAAGTATCCAAAAATTAGTGGAACTATGTTTGTATACCCGGGACAAATGCAGCGGTTGAACGAATTTTTCAATAATTTATCTATGCACATCGGAAAAATCTCACTAACGGTTCGACACTTTAAAAGCAATGGTTATTTCATAGTGTGATATCGCTTTGTCTTGCGAAGAATTTCCGAATAAATTTTCACAGCAAAATAATCTTTTATTTCATTGCGATATTTTGACGTTTGATTTAAGTTTTATATCATATTGTTACGTTTTTCTAACCTTACTTCGAATTGGCCTTACTCACAATTCGATAAACGCAGTTCCCAAATCGCTTCAGAGTTCGATCACTGATTAGTAGGCACAAACTCCAGCTTTTATTAAGTATTCAACTCCTTAATTGTTCCACAACAATAGGAAAACAATACAGCGAATAATATTCCTAACTAGAATATTCTTTCAACAGCTTCAGAAACTCCAACGGTTGATTGTAGAAATTTCCAGTAATACAACGTTTAAAATAATACACAAATAATTTCTACTTAATAACACTTTAAACTTTATTTACAAAAACTAATTTAAATATCACTTTTATAATTTCAAATTCACTATCGCAGGTTTAAAATAACACTAATTAAAAACTACAAGAGGTAATTTCCTTATATACATTCTGCTTAATCTCTAGAAATATCGCGGTCACTTTTTAGAAACCTTGAGAAAATATTAGAATATTCGATTATTTTACGTTACGTTGATTTGATTCATAAAATCATTTGTTTTGTGTAGACCTTAATTCTAAGAACATGTACAACACCAACAACACTATTCATTTCATTCACTTTCTGTTGTGTTTTGTTGATTTTATTTTCCTGGAAGTGACCGTAATCGTCTAGATCTTTCTGTAATCGTTTACATTTTTCTGTATTCTTAACAATATTTTTTTTAATAATTATTTTAGTTTTGAAGTAAAATACGAGAAAACCTAAAAAATATAATTAATATCAACTGCCGTCAGTAAATGAAAATAAGTTTTTGTTTAAAAATTACAAATCTGTCAAATTTCTCTCCAACTACTTTTCACAACTTTTTCACGGCTTTTAAAATGAACAGCAATTGGAGTGGAGAGCTTTGGAGATCGCGTTAAAATTTCAGTAAGCTCAATTTCCGTTTTTAAGGCCTAGGCTGTATTCTAAACCAAAACTTATTTGAAACTTATTTGTGGAGACTTACTTATTTGAATAAGTAACCTAAATAGGTGACTTATTTGAAATTTTTTTTTCATAGAAAAATCTAATTCGATTTGACAGTGTCAAATATTTTTATGTTTGTTTACTAAATGATTTTCAGGAATAAAACTTCTTTTTCGATTCGTAATAAATTTGATGTAATAATTTAAAATGAAAAAAATAGTTTTGAAAACTCTTTTAATTGATCAAATCAAATAAATCGTTTTAATTAAATTTATTTTCCAATTTGCTTTTTGTTGCTGTCAAAATAAGTATGCTAAATCGTTTAGAATAGCTTTTAAATACTTATTTAAAATGGCGGTGAATAAGTAAGTCTACATAAATAAGTTTCAAATAAGTCGTCGTTTAGAAAACACCCTTTGTCGTAAAAATTATGTGGAGACTTAAGTTTAGTGCGCCATCTCTGATATATTAAAATAAACAACATAATTTTACATTTGATAGAAAAGTTCCACACCATTTGCAGATAAAAGCACTGCTACAAAACCAACCTAAAATTTAGTATGGAAGAATTTAGTATGGGAAAAGCAATAATTATTGAGTCTAAAAACCGAGATAGTCTTTTTAAAGAGAATTTATGGTATGAGTTGCCTAAGAAAACGCAGAGGGTATGAACTACATACATCAATATTGAGCCAAAAAATAGAGTGTAGCGCTGAATCAGGAATGTACAATCGGGTACTAATAGCAGCAAAAGGTACTCGAATAGTAAAAAAGCCGAGAAGAGTGTTAGAGTTGGGCCACAATCTAGTATCATTCGCGCATTTGAAAGATATGTACACTTCAGATTACGGAGGAATTATCGAAACAAGAGGATTACTATCTTGCCAGATAGTCACGTACCCGTTAAGGCAATAAACGCATATATTATAACATCCATAATAGTTGGCGACTATGTGGCTTGACATTTGTAATGAGATTTAGAGTAGACAGTAGACTGGATACCAGGATATGCAAATATCGTAGATGAGGAAGTCGATAGAGCAGCTATCTAGATGCGGATTCCGTAAGTAGGAACGAATCATAGTTAGAATGAAAAAGTCTTATCTGACAAATGTTGCACGTTGAAGGCAGTTCAAGTCATTAATTATGAAGATTGTTTATGAACTGTCTTAAAGTGTTATTTCAATAACTTTGATGAATCGTATACGACACTTTAAAAGACTTCATAATTTTTTTCCAAATATTTTCGGTTTCTATGAAACCTCCCTCTGGGAAATATTTATTTCTATTACGAATAGAAATAAATATTTCCCTGAGGAAGGTTTCATAGAAACCGAAAATATTTGTAAAAAAATTAAAAAAGTTTTTCAAAGTGTCTAAAGCCGCAATTAGACTATTGCAGAACTCTGCAATATTTCTGCAATGGTAGTGTGTAAAATATTCATTGCAGAAAAGTTTGACAATGAATATTTTACACACTACCATTGCAGAAATATTGCAGAGTTCTGCAATAGGCTAATTGCGGCTTAAGTCGTATACGATTCATCAAAGTTATTGTCATTAATTATATTGTTGCACTTAGGTTAAATTGGAGCTTCCTGAGGATATTAAAGGAACCCAAGGATTCTGCAATCTAAATAATTGCAGGTCTGGAGGAAACATAAGAATGTAAACTCTGACAATTGGATAATGACACCCTAGCACACTTTCTCAAAATCGGCACTTTGATCCACAAGACGAGGAAAACTGCGGACACACTGTGCGATTGAAGGGAGTGCTCTAAATGGGCTATATCCACAGGCAGGGTAAAATAGATCTTTTCGTAGGTCGTAGGTTGCTACTAAACCTTCAATTTGCATATTATAGACTTACTTTAACTTGCCTTAAAGAAATTGTTTGAGTTTAGTTAATAAATAATAACCATAACCAAACTGATGCGATCTTTATACCTTGATTGTATACCTGCAAATTGATATATTGTTTTTTGTTCAATTCAATTCGCGAATGATTGTGTTCAATTTTGAATCTCTCATATTAACTCTCTCATGTTTTTGTTATTATTGTTCAATTTCTTTATATAAAACCATGTTATGCGATTAATTTAAATTTAGTTATATTTTAGATTTTTCTCAATAACATTGAGTTTTTGGTAGTAATTCAAGTTGGTTGGGGGTTACTTCAAAAATTAGTAGTAGCTTTTAATTAACACAAATAAAATTATAATTATAATAAATAAGGTAAAAAAGATGCATAATTACGATTATTTTATATTAAATTAAATGCTGTAGATTTAAAAGTTTGTATTATATATGTTTAGATAATTTACATACATGATTTCATTCGATCATGAAAACCACTTTAATAGTATAGTGTTAAGTGTATTTGTTATAAATATGTGAAAATACAGTGCTATAATATCTATATCTCGCCTAAAGTCCTAGTATATCAACTTAAACAAAACAAGTGCATGACATTATTGAACTTTTTATGTTCAAAACTGATTAATTTTAGTAGTACTGAGTGTTACAAGTAGTACTGAGATTTGTTTATTTTTAAAAGTTGTTTATGTTAAATCTTTATACCATGGTTCAATACATGGGAATTATGAAAATACAAGTTTATTCAACACAATCTAAAAAATTGTTAAAGGTTATTTTATAGTTGTGATTTGTGAACTATAAAAATAATCACAAAATTTTTAAAAACTTTTGTTCATCGGATCAGCGATTTTTAGTCGATTACTGAAAAAGAAATAACTGGTATTCGTTTAATTAACCATATACTATAGACAAATATTAATGTTCTTGGCTTGACCTTTCCAATTTTTTCCGAATGTAAAACACAGATTTTCAGGGAGTTCCCGATATACTAGATAGAATCGAGCTCGTTGAATATCATTCAAGTGTAAAATGAAAAAAGCATTTTAAAAGTTAAGAGCTCTCATGAATCAAAACAATAATAAACAAGAATCGAATAATTACAAGTCATAACAAATCAAAAAATTAATTGCGAGAATATTAAATTTCAATTGAGCGAAAATATTTTAATTTTTTATAGCTGTGTCAAAAACAAATTGAACTTGGTAAGTCAATTGCCAGAAAATGAGATAATCGAAGAAATTATTTGAACATCAAAACGTTACTTTAGAATACATAATAGCAACCGGACGAATATTAATAGTATATTCTTCAACGATGCCGAAAACAACATATTTTGAAGCGAGAGGACAGTTTATCATCCGAGGCGATAGCCGAGGTTGGTAATGGTCGCGAGACTCAAAATATGATTTTCGGCGAGTAGAAGACTGTACTTTTTCTACTATTTTTTTAAAAAGTATTATTAATTATTAAACATTTTCATTTATAACTACATACAATTCAAATTTTTAAACATACAAACATCCAATTAAAATCTTTAAATTTATATTTATATTTCTGCTATTAAAATATAGATGACTCAATATGAATAAATTATCCAATATTTTATGTCATAAACAAAACCGTATTTAGCTACCGGGTGTTCTAGGATGGTTTATTCTAGTTAAGAAATTAGAAAATGGCTTTTAAAAAATTACTTTCGTCACTAGGTACGAAAGTAATTTGTATAGGTTTTTGTATCACTGGTGAATGAACAAACATCGAAAGTAGATTTTTTAAGTTGGGTAGTAGAAAAAAATATTTTTATATATGTTTGTCGATTTAATACAATTTTAGTTTATGTTTGATAAGCCGGAACACGTGTCGTGGAAGCGATTGCCGAATATGGTTTAAATTTATTAAGAGAAATTGATAGTGTTCTTGAGACATTGGTATCCGTCCGACATTCACACTTTATTTTCTCGGTAGCTACAAGTATGGTTTATTTTGTCAACTGATAAGTATCCCTTGCCTGCATTAATTTTAAAAATTCAATCAATTCTATTTGTGTTTCACTTGAAAACTTAATGTAATTGATTGTTATTTATATGGGTGTTAAGTCAAAAGAGTACTACTGCATTTTATCAGCCATATAGTTTTCGTTTAATTGTTAAACCAGAGTGTTGTTCCTAGAGATGTCAAAAGTCCCGCGATTTGGGATTGAAAAACTTAATCCCAGGGAATTCCGGGATTGAAAAACTTAATCTAAATCTTTAACTAAATTTCTTTAAACTCTTAATGACAAGTATCTATTTTGAATTTTATTAAACTGTTTCTAAATCGTTCTTTTTGTTTTTATTTTAATGTTTTAGTCTTTTATTTGTTTGAATTAGCTCATAATTTAGTATTGTTAGTTTTTTTTTAATTTTAATGCTCATAATAATTAATCTATGATACAATGTATTGCTGATGAAATAAATAAATAAATAAATAATCCCGTGGAAGCTCGGGGTTCAATAAAACCAAATTTTCTCGGAAAACCAATCAATTTAATATTAAACAATTATATAAATTATGTTATTATAAATTATACAATAAAATAAATAAATATTATTTATTATTTATATTATACAATAAAATAATAAATAAAATAAAAATAATTCATTAAAAATTCGTTTAGGTATTATTATTAAATATATTTAAAAAATATAAAACATTATCTGAGATAAATCCAACCATACCTTTGAATTGAAAAAATTCAAATTACATCCTTAGTTACTTGAGTTCACTTGCACACAAACCCCGAATAGTTAGAAATTCCTCATAATGTTGTCTAAAATATGCAACCATATATGACAATAAAATAATTGACAAAGTGTCGATCATTGATTTCGCATTAATTGGAAACAATCAATATTGACTATACACTCATGACTTAGGATGTTGGCTATAAAAGAATAATTACATCCCATCCATAATTACATCCATCACATCCTATGAATTCACATAATAGCAGGGTTGTGCCGTAGACAAAATAGATTACTTTACATGTATAGATTACGCATAGATTACGTGTAAATTACGCGAGATATTTTCGTGTAATCTATAATATAAACTATAAATGTAATCTATTTAATTGATATGTGAATTCTAAAATTTTTTAGCAATAAATTAACTTTTTTCAAGATCGCAAGATCTTGTTTTTGACAATATTATTGATCTCTTTATGTCTTTAAGAAAAAATTTTCATAGGGATAATACAATATTTCCACATATTTCTTCTTAAATCAAAACTAATAGATTACGCCAAATTTACATAGATGACATAGATTACATTACATAGATTACATGTAATGTAATCTATTTTAGATTACGCGTAAAGGAACAACCCTGCATAATAGTACTGTATAGTACTTTAATACAAAAACAAAATATTCATTCAGAAATTGCTGTATTCATTATTTTCCGTTGTATTCTGATCATTTAATAATAAGATATTTCACAGTTGAAAAAGTAACTGCAATATTTAAAGCAAGTCTTGCAATGGGAGCTATGTGTTGCAGGTTATTATTGAATTGTAAAGTAAATGTTGCATTAAACCTAATTTCAATGCATTTCTATAAAATTTAAAACAACTCTGCCATCATAATTGATTTCTATAGAGCAGCTAAAAGTTTTAATGCACCTTGCTACAATTTAATACATTAATGAAATTTTAAAATTCACTAGAGTATTATCCATTTTAGAAATATATAGTTAAAATCGTTTCATGTATATGTATGTTTTAGTTATCGCTTCTCAGCTGAAAGTCTACAATAATAGTGATTAAGGTGGTATTTATGTTTTAATTTTTTCCGTTGTAATTTTTTTATTTTAATTTGATTAATTTAGGCAGGTGCGTTATAATCAAAGCATCTCGAAATTATGATGTAATTTGCATTAAAATGTCATACTAAAAAAAATTCTGCGCGTAATTTATTTAATGCAAATAACAGACATTTTTAAAGAACAAGCTTTTTAATTTTACTCCAAGTACTCTGTTAAATATTGATGCAAAGAGCATTAGTTTAACTTTATATAGCAAGCTTTGTATTGTTTTGTAATGAAAACTTCCGTAGGATCTATATGTGTAGCAATTTGCATTACATATTCAATTTTTTTTAAACTGTGTATCCATTTAAAAATTGGCTTTGATTTAACATCTTCAATCTTTAGAAGAACGGGTCGCCACTGGTGCTGAGTACCCTAATGGTTGAAGAACTGGACTGGAAGTCGGGGGATCTGGGCTCGATCCTTAGGTACCTCAAACGGTTTTTTATTAAAAATCTATTATAAGGAACAACTATAGATGGCAATCCCGGGATCTCGGACCCCGAAATCCCGAGATCCCGTAACATTTCTTGCTACTGAAATACCGGGATTATTCTTCGAAATTTTCGGAATTTCCGGATTAAACACAGTTAAAAAAAATTGAATATGTAATGCAAATTGCTACACATATAGATCCTACGGAAGTTTTCATTACAAAACAATACAAAGCTTGCTATATAAAGCTCTTTGCATCAATATTTAACAGAGTACTTGGAGTAAAATAAAAAAGCTTGTTGTTTAAAAATGTCTGTTATTTGCATTAAATAGAATTTTTTTAAGTATGACATTTTAATGCAAATTACATCATAATTTCGAGATGCTTTGATTATAACACACCTGCCTAAATTAATCAAATTAAAATAAAAAAATTACAACGGAAAAAATTAAAACATAAATACCACCTTAATCACTATTATTGTAGACTTTCAGCTGAGAAGCGATAACTAAAACATACATATACATGAAACGATTTTAACTATATATTTCTAAAATGGATAATACTCTAGTGAATTTTAAAATTTCATTAATGTATTAAATTGTAGCAAGGTGCATTAAAACTTTTAGCTGCTCTATAGAAATCAATTATGATGGCAGAGTTGTTTTAAATTTTATAGAAATGCATTGAAATTAGGTTTAATGCAACATTTACTTTACAATTCAATAATAACCTGCAACACATAGCTCCCATTGCAAGACTTGCTTTAAATATTGCAGTTACTTTTTCAACTGTGTACCACTTAAAGTAAATAAGCTTTCCCACTCTTTAAAGGTAGATGTATTTGTTTTGTTTATATGCTTTAGTTTGAAACGATTGGACTTTATTATAAAAACAAACGGCATTCCTGACTGGAAAATTTTTTATTATTTAACAAAAATTTATCCAAAAACAAAAGATTTATGTTGAATGCAAAAGAATTAAAAAATTTAACAAGACAATCAAAAATTATATATTTTTTTTTCATAAAAAGTGTTGTGTTATAGAAATTACAATATGTGTCACAACAACACATAGATACATTTTAAGACCTAAGTTCCACAACAACATGAACTCTGAGATGTTGATGGACGCTTATTTTAAACGTTTGTGGATTGTACGTCCCCGAGACTATTGATTCGGGCAAAGCATTCCATTTTTACGATGTACGGACAAAGAAATTTCGCGAAATTTGCTGTTTCAGGCAAAATCAATTTGATTTCCGCAGGAGCCCGTTCGTCCAAATATATACTTGTAAAATACCGTCAAATCAGCGACGTCTCTTCTATGTTTCAAGGAATCAAGCTCGTTAGTCTGAGTCGAGTTGCCTATCAATTTAACAGTTCTCCGCTGTATAGAATCAAGACATTTCAAACTACTTATGTAGGCTCCACCCCATATGTGAGAACAATATTCCATGCAGGGACGACAGAAATTTGTATTATTAATTGATATTGGGTGGTGACGCAACATTGCAATTAACTGATACAATGCTAAAATATTTTTGACTGGCTTGTAGCACATATAAACGCTTTTATGTTTGTTTTAGCATAGACAAATATTAATTGTTATTTGTCTATGGTTTTAGTTTAAAGACCGGAACCGATACAAACTAACAACTCATTAGCGGATTTCTTTAAATTTGAATATTCATATTTGTAGAGTAAAATTCCGTTACAAGTTATTTAACTTAATTTAGAAAAAAGCAATTTGTTTACGCAAAAAATTAATTTAATAAGTTTAATGAAAGAATAACGAAATCAAAAGGGTTTTTCTTTAACTGTTACTCTATGTATTTAAAAGCTTGAAAAGTCATCCTCAGGAGTAATGTAGAATTTAATTTGTTTGTCGATTTTTTAAACTTGTATAGTTAGTTACCAATAATTTTTTCATAAAAACTAACTAAAGAGATAGTTTTCCATAAGTCAAAATCATTTTTAATTGTTGAAATCGTCAAAGTTTCCAGCTTTGTATGTTATTAATCTTGTATTTGTAAGATGTATCCGAACTGGCTGGTGGTATAACTAGCAAATGAGAATGAGAAACTCACTAAATATATCTCTAGAAAACGCCTTTTAAAAAAGCTGCATGATATAACGATCTTAATCATGCTTCAATATTTCAAAGGTCTTGCTGGAACATTGTTCCTGTAAATCTGGATCAATATTATCAATATATTGATCCAATCCTCTGTCTGAAACTGTCTTTTCAACGAAGACAAAATTCATTGGACGCAAACCCTAGAGAGAACCAACATGAGAGGTTTGATCGTCTGTTGAAGATATATTCCTCTTAAGGAATATAACTGGTTGTTTTTAGTTAGAAGTTTTGTGTGCAGGAGTGTTGTCAAACCACCGATAGCAGTACAGACCTGATCAAATATTATGCATTTTGCAGACTATATATTTTCATTCCATAAAAAATGGGAGTAGAGGTTGAATACAAAGAAAATGGGAACATGGTCGTCATACTTGGGAAAATTAAGTAACACCATGAAAAGACAAATTAATCATAAAATATGCCGTACGATCACCGCTAAGGAAATTAAATACTGGATACTTTATATGTACGTTATAATTTTTATTCATTCAAGAATTTATCTTCCTATAAAATATTCATCCTTTTAATTATAATTAATTGTTCTGTTCTCAATTGTTCTTGTATTCACAAAAAATTTTCACTTATAATAATCTGTATTACACTTATGAATTATGACAATCACTTACTACTGTTTTATGTACCTGGTATTATGACTAACTTGTATCACTGCTAATTTAGAATTCACTTGCATCACTGTTAATTCAAAACTGAACTAAGTATATTACTTTCAATGTAAAGCTGAACTATATCCCTAACACGATCTCTTGTATACATATATATACTTTAATAAATTATCAAAATTTTTCTATCAAAATCAACAAAAACAAAATAAGTCGATCATCAAAAAATGTTCACACATAGGTGGTGAAATCTATTCCTTCAATTTGTTTATTTACCTACTTTATCATTGATTAAGTAGTTTTATTTTCTGTTTTTATTAGATAAAATACAATTGCCTGTTAGTGTTACTTTGTTGTTGTTATCTTCAAATATTTATTCAGGTATTTTATATTGTTTTAGTGGAACTCATTTTTTATTATTTTGAAACAGCCACAAATAATAGCAAAGGCCGATATCAGATAATTGATGTAAATAATTGAATTCCGGAGTCAAAAACCAGTCAAAATATCTGCGTTCTATAGAATATCAATGAATAAACAAAGCATTTGGACTTATTTTTCAGACTTACCCTTGTATTCCATCTTTATCACTTGCCATATTCATTACACTGTTGTCTGGCTTACAAATTTAGAATTAATATTAAGATCTTTCGTATTTTTGGTAGATTTCATATAAAAATCTACATATTGTAATTGTCGTCGGCAGACAAAATAAAATATTACCTACGCTGATGCATATGCTGACTTATACACACAGCTCCGTTAAAGCTTTTGTTAAGATTTCAGCTATTGTTAAAGATTTCACATAGTTCTAACTATAAAAAGAGGTGCACCGGAGTCCCCCACTACTTTGTTGAAAATCAAACTTTAAGTATATTTACCAAGTTTAATCTAATGAATTATCAGGAGCTGATGTTATTGAAGTTTCAAATAAACAGGTGCAGGGAGGACCTCTGTCACTTAGTTCGATGTACCTCAAAATCTAATCGTTATCGTCTCACACTAATTGAATTGAAACCTTTTTCATAAGTTTCATCATGGTCACTTCATTATTGTTGGTTGTAGTTTGAATGATACAAGTGTCATTCAATTCGATTATCAGGTACTGATGTTATTGAGCTTTAAAAAATGCAGGTGCTCGGAAGACTCTCTACCACTTTGTTTAATATATTGCTCAAAAATTTATCAGCTCCTTGGCATATATGTTTGTATCTTTTTTCAAAGACCCATCATAATTAATTCTCGATCGAATGTTGTATGCTCGCAACAAACATAAAAACATAGTGAAAATATTATCTGTTGTATGGTGGATCTTCCTCACCCCGTTGTGCAATATACTGCAAAATCTAATAAAATCATACCCATATTGTTTGAACCTTTTACCAACGTTTCATATAAATCGATTGTTAGCTGCAGGCTATAGAAGGGATAAAAATCATAAAAATTTTTTTAACCGCAAGTGACCAACGGGCAATTTGTAAGCAAACTATAATATATTGGAAACAATACTAAACTCTTACATACCAAGTTTCTTGTCAAATTTTCAAATAAATCCGAATCATGTACCAAATCTTCATCAAGATCCCATGCGTTTTTGTCATCGAGTTTTGATCAACACACTTATTTATTACACTTATAATTGGGATCAAAACGATATATCAGTCGTTTCATCGGCTTGTATCGATACAGTTTTCCAAGTAATATTTTTGTTTTTCTTTGTTTGTAATATGGATCACTTCATTTTCAATATTGCTTCAATTAACTTTCAAAATCAGTCAATGTAGGTATTTAATTGGGCTTTGGCCTGTTTGCCATCATCTCATAAATAAATAAATAAATGATTCCGCATATCTGTGGCCTTTTGCTTCTAATTTCCAAGGAATTGGGCATATGCAATTTAATTTAGTGTAACTATTACCATACTAATTCCGATTCGATTCTCTCTCTTTTGATAACCATAATTGCATAATTAAACAAACAATGAGAGACAAAATTTTGTTTGTTTTTAAAACTTATTTAAAAATTAGTATATTGTGCTACTAGTACGTATGGGCTTCCCAAATACGTCAGAAATGGCACGAGCATGAACAATATCGGTGCAGCACAAATTTTGGAACAGCTTTTAGCAGTAGTAGCAATATTTTTGATTCCACACAAAACCCCCGGTATATAAGCCTAGTTTATTTTTTAAGCACAGAAAAATCGTGAACTTGTAGCGCCATTTTGAAATTAAAACTGAACATAAAAATCATTCAAAAAATGTTTTACGACATCTGGAAAAATAAAACTCCATATAAAAAAAATTTAATCAAAAACGCTAATCCAATTTCTTGCATATGGCAATGTTTATTGTTTTTTAATATGGCGTCAATAAATTGGGCTTGAAGAATATAGGAGGCTTTGTTGTACGGCAAAAATAATATTTTAAACATTGTTCTATTTTTGTTCAAGATATAAAACATATAATTTGAAAAAATTCTTCGTTGGAGTGACGTGAATAATCCAGCATATCAATACCTGTTGATGATCTCACAGAGATTGAAACTAGTTGTATAATAAAAATAATATAAAATTATTTTATTTCTTATTCTTGTGAATAATATAAGGTGTATGCAGAAACATAAAAATTTTGATATAAAACATAGAAAACCTAGAAAATTTTGCTTGTCACTTCTAAAACAATATGTGTATTAGAAAAATGAATTTTAAAAGTAAGATTTATCGATAATTAATTTATTCTCGATTATTTGATTACAATTAAATTATTCAAACAAGTTATTTATAAATTGTAATTAAATAATCGAGAATAAATTAATTATCGATAAAACAAACTCACTTTTAAAATTCATTTTTCTAATATGTATATTGTTTTGAAAGTTGCAAACAAAATTTTCTAGGTTATGTTTTATATCTTAAACAAAAATAGAATATTCTTTAAAATATTATATTTTTGTCGTGCGTTCAAAAACATTGCCGTACGATAAAAAATTGTAACCGCCCCTTAACTAATTAAAGCGAATATTTTTATATCTGTGAGACAATTCTTTTACATGAATGCACATACTGAATCCACATTTTTTAAAAACTAAAATTTTAAATATTAATAAATAAAAATATTTTAAAAAAATGAAAGCAACCTAATTTTTTATATGATTTTTTTTACTTTTTTTGTTGCCAATGTTTAACAGAATTGTATGTTTGTTTTCATAATTACCACATTTTTAAATTTTAAGTTACAACCTACTTAATTGAATAAACGTTTTTGGTGGTTTTTTGTGTTTTAAACTGTTTTTTGGTATTTTAAAAGCTTTATAATTATGTGTTAGATGAACAATATTTATTGGTGCTATTATATATAAATTATATTTTGAAAGTGTTGTATTTTATATACAATTTATACAAAATCTAAATTTATAATAAACATTAGATTAAACAGATGACAACAATAGATGGACAGACGTATAATTAGTATTTTTGACAGAAATTTTTTTGTTACAATTTTTGCAAAAAAATAAAAGTGGCTGCGCCAGCCAATATAGAAAGGTACCAAACTCGCTTATTTTTTGTAAAAATGGGAACGGAAAATTATTTATCTGCTATGAAATTTTTGTTAGCGATTTCACGTATAGCTAATTTCATCAGAGCCTGTATCTTACGTAATATGTTAGACAATCTTGCATGCTTTTTGAGTAAATTTTTATTCTATTCAAAAACACATTTTGTTTTTATTTTTGTAACTCAAATTTCACTCTAAAATACGGTACATCAACAAAGTGGTGAATGCTACGGAATTGTGGGTGATCGAGATTTGAAATCTCGAAAAAAATAATTTACTACAAAACTGTTGGAATGACTTCGTTATTTTTTAGAAATATCGTCACCAGCGGTACTTATAATGAATGCCATCTCAAACTTATTCGCATTTCTTTATTCTCAGATTGATTGACATTCCAGGTTAACTTCTTTGTACCAACTGCATATAAATAGAATGATTAACACAATTTAAAAAATTGTTTCATCAACACATCATAACGCATGTTATTATGAAACAATACTGTTGTTCTGTTTTCTTCTGATCTATTTTCATCTTCATTTCACAAAAATAAACCACAAAGGGAGGAGAAACAGTTCTTCAAAATTAAAAAAAAAAGTTTGTAATGGTTCAAAGCGAAATATTTTGCAACGATATTAGAACTAATTAATTTTTATCAATTTCCCAATAAATTAATAGTCATTTGTATACGGGTTGCTAGAGATATATCTATAAATTAACAAAATTATATTAGTATTTTCACCTTTCTTTAGCAAAAATTTTAATTCATGGCTAACTTGGTCTAACCCCTATCTACAATCTTGAATGAATTATAATAATAAGTAGAAGCATGATGGTCTTGATCAAATACATTACAAAAGTATCGGGTTTACATGCAACGAGCACGAATATTGAATGTGTAAGCACGAGCGGTAGTAACTTCTATGCGACTTGAAAGAAATGGTCAATGCTAGTTTTAAATTGCATTTTCCTACAACCAACCTAGAACACAATAGTTTATTGTATAACTAGTGCGGAGGTGTATTCCAAATAAGAGTTTGGTTGAAGCAATCACTCCAGTTTGGAAAAGCCGTTCGCGCTAGTTATTAAGTTTTTCTATCAAATGCATAAAATTTAACGAACATATTGTTGGTTATATAATTTATAAACAAATTTAAGAAACTAAAGTCTAACTAAACTAGAGTATGCCATCTTCATAATAAGCTTCAAACTTAAAATTATTACAAATATTTTAGTTTCAATTCGCTGTTCAATAAAAAGTTGACTAATTTGATTTAGCAAGTTTAATATGGTTAAGCTTGTATTGGAATATAGTCTTGGTAATATATTTTAGCACAAATCTTTCAATAAAGATGGCGTGCTTGGTAATATGATTCCTAAAATACATATAATATGGTTCCTTATAACATAGTCTTTGATGTTCTTAGAAAATAATTCTATAAAAATGTTCAATAAATTTCAAGCATTTGAAATTGTTATGGCAAAATTCATATTTTGTCACAACAATTTCGATTACTTGCAATTTTTAAATAATTCAACATTTTTATGGAATTAATTTCTAAGAAATTCAAAGACTAGCTTATAAGGAACAATATTATCTGTATTTTAAAACTTTAAAATTAACAATATTTCAGTGCTATGTTAAGACTTGTCATCTACTTTAGTTCTTGAACTTTAAAGTGAATGAAAATTATATAGTTTTTGGGCGCCTTTGAGTGGGCGTTCTGTGATATTTTTCGCAGTGTGATATTTTCGTATAGTGAGATTTTTTCGCTGTGATATTTTTTACTGTTTTGATTTTTTCGTATCATCTAAACTGAAAAAAGATTAAAGTAATGAATTTTAAATAGGCTTCTTTAAATTTCAATTAAACTCTTAAAACAATGATGTCAAAGATCAAGAAATCTATTGACAACTTTAATAATAATAAGCATGACATCTTGCAGCATTAGAGAAATATCGCTGACTGGACCTTGTTGTAGAAAAATATTATAAATGAAAGCGTTGCCGAGTGGTGCAAGTCGGTTTTACCTGAGTCCGCAAACTTTTCGTGTAACATTAGAGCAACAAAAAGAGTCCATTTTTACGCTAAAATAACCAAAACTTCAGTTGACTTAGCATACGTCTGTGATTCAGAAAAATTATATCAAACAAATTTATAATTACACTAACTTTAAATTAAATACAAAATAATTCACACCATTTGAGTTATTTGTATATAGGAATCATTACATCACAAAAAACTATTTAATATTTGTATATTTATCGCGTCACCTCGCGTCAGCGTTAAATAAATATGTTGAAGATTTAATCGACAGAGATTATGTTAGCAAAATAATGTTAACATCAACGATAAACATGCGTCTGCAAATTATAGGTAGATATTATAATATTTTGGTTTTATTTAAAACCAACCGACCATGTCATGTCACATAAATTTATCTTTAATGTTTTAAATTTGGTTCAGACTTTTAAACATATAAAGAATGCATTTGGTAGTGATGCTTTCATTGACATTGAATTTTTTTAATTTTTCCTAGTTATCATCAATGACAAATATGTATCTAGTTTTCTTGCTAATTGCATGTATGTAACGTAACACGACAAAGGTTCATTGTTTTAAATTCATGGTATGCTTTTTATCTTAAAATGCTATTGTTCAAAAAGCTTAACAAAAGAATTTCTAGCAATATACAACAATATTTAGATTGAATAGGTTTCCTTGAAATGATTAACTCAAATTGAAATTCAGACCATTTAGTTTTTTGTTAGCTTGTTCGTACATGGAATATCACTTTTCAAACGATATAGATTAGTGATGTATTAATAAGACCTTGTTAAATTTCTTTTGTTAATATATTATATATTTAGTCATAAATTAAAATAATTAGTTTCAGTTAATTTTTTAAGTTATTGTAATTGTTGTTATATTATATGTATATGATGCATGGGTTTTTCGTGTGACTCAAAATTTATTGTTCATGTTTTTTGTAGCAAGATTGCTAATTTTTCTTCCAATATGTATATAATAGGTATTCTATTATATATGCAAAGTATGTTATCGCATCCTAAAGTTGGATTGTAAGCTACAATAGTACAAAATCTTTGTCGGTTCTTGACGTGCTTGCAATAGTCTTATCGATGTTCGAAGCCAAAAATAGCAAAAAGCTACTATAGTTTCATACGAACTATGTTTAAATGTCTATCTGGGAGCAATTCTAAGATTCTTTGTAGAAGAACTAGTTAATTCACCTACCTACAATATTATAGGAGTTTCGGTTGTTTATTCAATTTCAATTCTGGTGTATTTATTAGGAATCTGGCATTTTTTTAGGCAATCGATTTCATTATTGTGATTTGTTTTACCGGTAAAAGCTTTCACTTCTTGAACACAAATTTTTTTTTTTTTAATAAAATGTGTTGTGTAGTAGGAATTACAATATGTGTCACAGTAACACATAAAAACCTTTTAAGACCAAGGTCCCACAACAACATACGTTCAAAGGTGTTGATGGACGTAAATCTTTCTTTTTTTGTTGTTTTTTATATTTTTTGTTAAAGAATGGATAACTAAACAAAAAATCCTATCACTGACAAAATATGACATAGGCCAATATTTTATGATAGAATAGAGAAAATAAAAGTAAATTAAAAGGTAAATAACAAATTTTTACAAAATTTGCTGAAACAAAACAACAATTTAGTTGCCAATAATCCAGCCGGTTGCCTATTCCTTGATCCTGTGATGCACTGTCTTTCTTGAAGATTAAAGTTCACATATAGTTATACGAAGGCTCGTTTCCTCAAGGAAGCAATAGCGTCTCATCATCAAGGATTATTTCACAGCTAAGATTGAGGATGCTACCGTTAACTGAAAACAGTTCATCCGCCACCACCCCTAAGATGTCACCTTGGCTTGTGATATCTAACTGCTATTGCCAGTGGTATGTGATATCTCACGTTAACTCGTATGTCAATAGCAGGGACTGGAGTACGCGGGGTTGTCACACCCGTATATCAAAAATAAAAATAAAAATTTCAAAACAATAAAAACTGATCCCACCATGCGGAAGATTGAATATTTTACCTGGTTTATTGGCTTCATTTTTTTGTAGTGCATGAAAACTCCAAGCATTTAATATGTTACCTTGGAACTCAATTTTCTCAGCATCAACAAACAACACATCATTCCGTTTATATTTTAAACCGAATTGGGGTCTTAAATTTGTCTAAATATTCAGAATTGATTCTTTCAGGAATAATTGTATCGTACAAATGTACTAACAGCCATCGATTCATCGATTGCTCAGACAGTTCTTTATTTAAACAACTATCCTTCAAGCACTGATTTGTATAATACTGACTATGCCTTGCAGCCTGTGAAACAACTCTTCTAAGGGTAGAGAAAAGTTTTCATATGAAATGTATGTTACAATTAAAACCCACTAGTACACACACTAAATTAAAATACCTGAATTTATAAATAGATGACAATGCAAATAGTCTGACACAAGTTAAAGAGAGCTTCTGTTATAAGTGGCTTTTGTTTGAAATTTGTTACATTTCTATGCGATCCGTTTTTGTTAATAACTAATTAGTAATTAATTACCTATGGTTTTGTGAACATTAGAAAACAAATTGTACTGTAATTATTTTATATTACAATTTATTTTACCGGTTTAGTTTGATGGATTTACTTTATATCTGTATCATTTTTGCTCAGTACTTTGGGATCATGGAACCGAAATTCCTGATTGATTTTGTGTTTTGAGGTAAAGAGAACTGATCAAAATAATATATGTATGAATCTAATCTAATCTAATAAATCGAGCTTAATTTAACAAATATTTAAATAGCACATTAGAGTCATAAGGTTTTTATGGGGAGAAAATAAACTAATACAGAAGAAATCGAATTTGTTGTAAATTAAGCTCCAGTAAACTAAATTCGAGTTCAACATTCAACAAATTTTACTAAACGTTACAAATGTCTAGACATTTCTAGATTTGTTCAGGATTCCTGTAAGCAAATGTTAAAATGAAAAAAATGTTAAAATAAATGGTGCGCGAGCAGAAATTTGTCAGGTCCCTATGCCCTATCAGGCATTGGTCAGTTTGATTAAGCTCTGATCATGAGGGTAACGGTTTTTCCCTATTAGGTTCTGATTGGGATAACCGAATCAGATCCTGATTGAGATAGTCGGATCAAGTTCTGATTAGGATAGCTGGACCAGACCCTGATATATATATATATATATATATATATATATATATATATATATATATATATATATATATATATATATATATATATATATATATATGATGCTAGTTGAAATATATTGTTGAATGATTTTATGATTTATAACACAGCACTTATTTTTTATAATTTATTGAATAAACAATATATACAATATTATCTTAAATGTTAATATAACAATTTTCTTGTTTTTAATTATTATTATTGAAAAACAATTTTAGTAATTCACATGACTTTTGTAGAAATTAATACGGTGCGAAAAGCTCGATCGCATTCAAAGGAATGAAGTTTTATAATTATTTTACCGCCAACCAAAATTGGCAACGAAAGCCATTGAACCTGAAATCGATTTGTTGGTTCGTTTTTCGAATCAATTAATTGAACGATTAATTATATAACTTAATTAAGTAATTTCTCGTATGGATGGCGTGAATTAAGTAGCGTTGGTTTATGTCATGAGTTTGTGGTGATTAATTATTTGGATTTAAATATATTAACCACTACAGTACCCCGCTCGTAGATGAAAGCCCCCGCTTAGTGTGTCTGTTCGAAATGAACAGCTTTGTGTGTTCGAGAAGCTGGTTAACGATCAGCTGAACACAAGATACCATACGCAGGCTTCAACCTGTCGATCGAAACAGATTGTTGTTTGCCTTTGATGTCGATTACGAAATGTTTTCGTAGACGTCGTATGATTCTGTATGGACCTTCATATGGGGTTTGTAAACCGGTGCGAATTCTATCAACTCTGACGAAAACGTAGTCGCAGGTTTCTAGCGACTTCGGAACAAAAATGTCATTTTGTTTAGTTTGTCGTGTAGCTGTTGGAATTAGATTGTGCATTGTATTTCGAAGTTGATCAATGACTGTATCATGAGTAGGCAGCTGTGAAAGAGGATTTTCAACGAAGAACTCACCGGGCAGTTTCAGTGTTTGTCCGTAGACAAGTTCTGCGGGTGAGCACTTCAGATCTTCTTTCACTGTAGCTCGAATACCTAGAAGAATTATTGGTATTTCGGAGCTCCACTGAATAGTGTTGCCTCTGGCCATAAGTGCAGCTTTAAGTTGTCGATGAAAACGTTCTACCATTCCGTTTGCTTGTGGATGGTAGGCCGTTGTACGTATCCGATGTGAGCCTAAAAGTTTTGTTAACTCGGAGAAAAGTTTTGACTCGAATTGTGTTCCCTGATCCGTTGTGATATGCAGTGGAACACCGAATCGTGATACGTAGTTATTGACAAATGTCGTGGCTATGGTAGCAGCAGACATGTCAGACATAGTAAAAGCTTCTGGCCATCGAGTGAATCGATCAACGCAAGTTAAAATATAAGAACATCCATTAGAAGGAGGAAGTGGACCTACGATATCTATATGGATATGTTCGAAACGAGATTGTGGAATTTCAAATTGTCCAGTTGGACTTTTTGTGTGCCGTTGGACCTTAGAGCGTTGGCAAGATAAACAAGATTTTGTCCAATGATTAATATCTTTATTAATACTGGGCCAAAAATATCTAGATGCAATCAATTTACGAGTACCGTTGACACCAGGATGTGACAAGTTGTGTAAAGTGTTAAATACAGTTTTGCGTAAAGGTTCTGCGATGTATGGGCGATTGTTACCCGTTGATGTTTCGCAGACTATTTCAAATCCTGGAAGTTTAAAAAGCTCTAGTTTCATTGATGAACTAGTGTGACATACGGAACCAGAAAGTAAATTCTGAAGTTCTAAGTCTGCTTTTTGTGCAGCTATGATAGCATCGTAGTTGAAGTGAGTCTCAACTGATGCAGTTTCGTTGTCGGATGCACGAGATAATGCATCCGCGACTGTGTTGTCTTTACCTTGCACATGTTGGATGTCGGTAGTAAATTGACTTATGAAATCCAAGTGGCGAGATTGCCTTGGGTTTCGTTCGGTTTTCGATTGTATTGCACGAGTGAGAGGCTTGTGGTCGGTGTAAATTGTGAATTCGCGACCTTCGACAAAATACCTGAAGTGTTTTATAGCTAGGTAAATTGCGAGTAGCTCTCGATCGAATGCCGAGTATTTAATTTCAGCGTCTGAAAGTTTCTTTGAGAAAAATCCCAGTGGTTCCCAACAATCGTTGTTACGTTGTTGTAACACTGCTCCGACAGCAATGTTCGATGCATCCGTAGTGATACTGTATGCAGCATCGTTACGTGGATGAACTAACAACGTGCTATTGCCCAATTCAGTTTTCAACTTGGTGAATGCGAGTTGACATTCGTTTGGCCAAGTGAAATTTTTCGGAGTCTTGGGCTTCTTTAGTAAAGCGGCCAAGTGTGTATGAATTGGAGCTAGTGTTTCAGCTAGTTTTGGTATGAATCGATGATAATAATTTATCATACAGACGAATTGCTGAATACGTTTGATTGATGTTGGTGCTGGGAATTCCGTAATGGCATTAATTCGTTCTTGAGAAGGCAGAATACCATTAGGAGTTATCGTGTGGCTGAGGAATTCGAGAGTGTTTACGCCAAAAACGCATTTTGAACTCTTAATATGAACGCCAAACTCGCTTAGTTTCTGGAAGAGTTGTTCCAGATGAAGTTTGTGTTGTTCCTCATTTATCGATGCCACTAAAATATCGTCGATGTAGACGAAAACAAAATCTAAATCTCGAACGATCTCATTTATGAAACGCTGAAACGTTTGTGCAGCATTACGTAAACCAAATGGCATTCGGGTGAATTCGAAGAGGCCAAATGGAGTGGTAATTGCAGTTTTGTGAATATCTTCATTCGCGACAGGAATGAGATGATAGGCTCTAACAAGGTCAATTTTAGAAAAGATAGTGCAACCATACAAATTCATCGAAAAATTTTGTATGTGCGGTATCGGATAACGATCAGGAATCGTGACCGCGTTCAATCTACGATAATCTCCACATGGTCTCCAGTCGAGATCTTTCTTTCGAACCATGTGAAGCGGACAAGATACAGAAGAAGATGAAATGCGACAAATTCCAAGTTCAACCATATGTTGAAATTCTGTGAACGCAGCTTTTTGACGAATTGGATCTAGTCTGCGTGGTCTTGACACAGGCAAGTGCCCTGTGGTGACAATATGATGTACCACGTTGTGTTTGACCGGTAAATTGTAGTTCGGCTCTGCTGTTAGGGAAGGGAACTTCTTTAGTAGCAGGCCGTAATCGTTGTCGATCGTATAATGGATGGGTGTTGGCGTATCAACACTAACCATTGTGGCATGGATTGACAGCTGGGTAGCTGTATCAATCAGCCGTTTTCGTTTGAGATCGACTAAAAGGCCAAATTTATTAAGAAAATCAGCGCCAATGATCGGACGATTCACTTGTGCTAACATGAAAGCGTGTGTGAATGTTCGTTTTAGGCCGATATCTACCTGTAGGAGCTTTGTTCCGTAGGTATTGATTATCGTGCCGTTGGCAGCTGATAAAACTAGACCTGTTGATTTGGAGCTATTTGTAGTTAATCGATTGTTATTGACTGGGAGCACCGAGAGGTCTGCTCCTGTGTCGATGAGAAAGGTTTGTTCGTTTATTTTATCGAAAATAAATAGACGACTGGAGTTACTGTTCTCTGATACAGCCGTCTCAACCTCGAGCTTTAATCGTTTTTTTGAAGGTTTGGTTCTACATTCATGGTGGTTTTGGATGTAGTCTGACCAAATGAGCACGGAGATCTACATTTGCGTGCCGCTGCTCCAAACGTTCTATGGTAATAACATGAACCATTTCTATTCCTAGAGCTACTTCTGGCTCTTGACTGAGATCGGTATGTAGATGGCGATCTACCGCGAAAACTCGAGCTCGTTGACCTATTCCTGGAGTTCGATTGGCCAAACCGAGTTAATTGCTCCAGTTGTCGTTCTATTCGGCTTAAACGGTCTTCCATTGTCGAGTTTGATGATGATGAGCCTCGCCATTGGCTTCTATGAGTGGCACGTGTTGTTGGACGAGATAGACGGACTTCATTAATTTGTTTGCTGCTACTGTTAAGGGCCATTGCCTCGAACATGTTATCCGCCATTCGGGACATCGTTTCAATTGATGTGGTTTCAAGCAAAGCAGACAACGGTATGCGTATAATCTCTGGCAATTTCCGTATCCATAGAGACCGTATGATTTTATCACTAAAATTTTCTCCTGCTAGCTGTTTTATCTTACGAAACGCCTCGGAAGGTAGTTGATCGCCAAGCTCTTGACCGGTCAAGAGAGATTCAAGGCGACGCTCGTCCGAAGGCGCTAATCGTTCCAACAACGTTCGCTTAAGTGCTTCGTATTTGTTGGTTTCGGGTAACCCGTCAATGACGTCCGAAACCATGTCACACATTTCAGGCGAGAGAGAATGGAGCAAATGTAGATATTTTTGTTTATCTTGTTTGATATTTTGATACTCAAACGTTTGCTCTGCAACTCTGAACCAGGTATGTGGATTTTGTATCCACAGAGGCTGTAGCTTCAAATTGGCTGAAGCGCCTTGCTCCAAAGGGCCATCGGATTTTATCCCTTGAGCTTTGTTCATTGTTTCATCGTCGTTCATTTTGATTTTCGGTAAGATTTATATAGACAAAAAAAATGAATCACTGTAAAAAAAAAACTTACGAGTGAACGTGTGATATAAACAAGTTATATAAAAAAAAACGCGTTATATAAAAAAAATATAAGACAAAATCGAATTGTAAGTAAATGGAAAAATCTTCGTGGAAAAAATTTTAGGCGACCAGGTTTTCTTGTTGAAAAGAAAATAATCACGCTAATATGAATTACCAAAATTCTCCAAAATTAAGTAAATAAAGAGAGGTATATATATATATAATATAAAGAAAAAATTTTATATGAATATTTTTAAATGAATAATAAATTCAAGCTTAAATTCTTAAAGCTAATTTCCCAACACCATAATATATTTTGAATAAAGTGAATGAATAATATGAAATTTAATTTATCTAATTCAATGAAATTTAAAATAAATCAAATTTGTAATTACGTTAAAAATTATTTCAATCAAAAAAATTTTCCAATTAAGTTAAAGTTAATCATAAAAAAAAATTAAACATATGTTGTAATAAAAAAAATAATTTTTATCTGTTTTGGGTCCAACGGTGTTTATCGAAGATTAAGAACGGCAATGTTTGTAATAATATTGATGAAATAATGGTAAGCAGTAATTTAATTGATCCAACGATGGTATTGATGATGAAATTTTAGTACGATTAGAAAAATAAATTTTTGCGTCAGCAATATTTGATTGTATAAAATTGTTGATGTAATAAGTTTTCTTTAGATGAATAAATGAATTTCTGAATAAATTTGACTTTGTAAAATGCTGTTGTTGTACTGTTGAATTTTGTGTTGTTGAACAATTGTTATATTAAATTTTATTTGGAATCCAGTTGATTTTTAAATGTTTTATAGATGTTGACGATGTTGATGTTACAGTAACAAATTATGAAGCATAAATCTTACTGTATAAGATGACCAGATATTTTTGGTTATAATTTGCGGCACCGAAAATAATAAAAACTTTTAAAGCAAACACACTGCAACTATCACAAGATCGTAAGATACGTACCTCTAAGTCTGGTACAAAATGTACCAGACTGTCCAACAAATACTTGGAATTGTATGTTGTTTGAACGTACGGTAAAAACCGTTATCGGCGTCACCAATGATGCTAGTTGAAATATATTGTTGAATGATTTTATGATTTATAACACAGCACTTATTTTTTATAATTTATTGAATAAACAATATATACAATATTATCTTAAATGTTAATATAACAATTTTCTTGTTTTTAATTATTATTATTGAAAAACAATTTTAGTAATTCACATGACTTTTGTAGAAATTAATACGGTGCGAAAAGCTCGATCGCATTCAAAGGAATGAAGTTTTATAATTATTTTACCGCCAACCAAAATTGGCAACGAAAGCCATTGAACCTGAAATCGATTTGTTGGTTCGTTTTTCGAATCAATTAATTGAACGATTAATTATATAACTTAATTAAGTAATTTCTCGTATGGATGGCGTGAATTAAGTAGCGTTGGTTTATGTCATGAGTTTGTGGTGATTAATTATTTGGATTTAAATATATTAACCACTACATATATATATATATATATATATATATATATATATATATATATATATATATATATATATATATATATATATTTATATATATATATATATATATATATATATATATATATAAATATATATATATATATATATATATATATATATATATATATATATATATATATATATATATATATATATATATATATATATATATATATATATATATATATATATATATATATATATTTATATTAAATATATAAATTAAATACAATAAATTAAATATAATTAAAATAAAATAAAAAACTTACAATGGAAAAAAATCAAAACATACCACCTAAATCACTATTATTATAGCCTTTCAACCAAGAAGCTTTTTTAACTAAATATTTCTAAAATGGACACTAGGGAATTTGAACCAAAAGAAATTTTATTAAATGAAATAGGGCTTTCTTAGATCAGGATAAATATAAGGAAGACCCTAATAGGGATACCATATATAATTTCTGAAAGGGACCTGATACAATTAAACAGGGCAAATACTAGTAAGGTATTGCGTATCAGGCCCTGGTCATATAACCCTACTCGGGGTCAAATACGAAAAACCAAATCAGGGACGGATATATTCAAATAAGGTCAACCCAAACAGGGTATTCTCAATCAGGCCCAGAAAAGGTTCACATCAGATTGTAATAATAGAGCTTCCGCTTCTTGAACTGACCAGGTCCTGATCACGCCCTGACTGTATTTAGGCTTCCCTAACTAATCTCTGCTCGGGTGGTTATTCAATTGCGTTAAATTTTTCAAATTTTCTGAAATTGATAAATTTGTAATGAAGAGTGTAGCTAATAGTGCAATCAATATCAGAAACAACAAACTGTGTGCCTGACAATGTTTAATTCCAGCTAGCTTCAATCATGCGGATTAGAAAAGTTATTTCTCCAGTCCAGTACAAATATAGAACTGCACGCAAAAGAAAATCGTGAGGCGGATTTGAATGCAAAAGTACAATAGTTTTATCAAAAAATGTTAAATAAAATGATGGTAGTATAACTTCAAATCGTGGCAATAATGACAATGTTAACATAAGAATACCAACAATAGCGGTAAATATGATCCAATATGAAAAATACAGTTGATAGTTGAATAAATTATTATATTGTTGATGCAGACAATAAAATTTTCGATTGTAGCTGAAACTAATCCTTCTGAATTCAATATTTCCAGCACTTAATCGATTTTGACAAAACTTCGTTTATTTAATCAAACTACAAAATATTTATAATCTTCGAATTATTCTAATTTAAATTTTACCATAAATTTTGATATACTTATTGAGACTTACTTATTTGAATAAGTTACCTAAAGAGGTGACTTGAATTTTTTTTTCATAGAAAAATCTAATTTGATTTGACAGTGTCAAATATTTTTATGTTTGTTTACTAAATGAATTTAAGGAATAAAACTAATTTTTCGCTCCCTAATAAAATAATGTAATAATTTAAAATGATAGTAGTACATTATTTAATTAGGAGCTAAACGCTAAAGTGATACTTTTTGTGTTGAGTCTATTGTTTGACAATTATAGACGAAACACAAAAAGTCACTTTAGCTCAGAATTAACACTATTTTTTCGGCAAACGTTTAAATTTTTTATAAATATGAAATTAATACATCAAACTTTTTATAAATATGAATTTTTATCGTCACACTGAAAAAAACATGTCCTATTTCCAATCGAAATGCAATTGTCTCAACCTCATTGTGCGGTCACATATGGCGAATCAAACTACGAAATTGCTTCAACAACTCTACAATTATAAATCGATGAAGTTGAGACAATCACACGAAATATTTATGTGGAAATAAAATATAGTTCAATTAATCTCAAATACTTAAACTTTAAAATGAAAAATTCATGATATAAGGCCAAAGAAAATTTTTTTCAGGGAAATAGTTATTATCTTTATTCAACTACTGTTATATTGGATATAACACTTTATATTTTAAATAAACCCCATTCTGTTGTTAGGAAAATGTTATAATGTAGTTGTCCCAATCACAGTGAAATTGTTTGCAAATTATTTTTCTTTGCATGAATAATCAACTGCCAACTTCAAGATGAGGTTGTCATGAACTTCAATTTTTTTTCAGTGATAATTACTTCCAAAAAAGAGAAAAAAACATTTAAATTTGTTGAATAAATTTTTTTTATCCTAGCAGCCTTTTCAAAATTTCATAATCCAATTGAAATTGCTGTTATTTTGTTGTCATAGCTATACAATAATTCCAAATTTTATTATCCAATGAAACTGTTTGTTATGTTTTGTTGTCATAGTAACATACAATAATTTAAAATTTCATAATCCAATGAAAATTAACTTATTTTTTGTTGTCATGGTTATACAATATGTTTGAAAAAATAACAAACTAACAAATAACAAATGCTACTTTACAGCCTCCGTAATATAAAATAAAAATGGCGTTACTTTTGCTGTCGCTAGACGTTACTTTTGCTGTTAGGCTAAAAAGGAAGACTTTAGCTAACTCCCTAGCGGCAGTAAAGTTAAACTTTACAGCCGTTTGCCGAAAAAATAGGTTTAAAAACTCTTTAATTGATGAAATTAAATAAATCGTTTTAATTATTCGTTATTTTCGAATTTGCTTTTATGTTGCTGTCAAAATAAGTATGCTAAATCATTTAGAGTAGATTTTAAATACTTATTTAAAGTGGCGGTAAATAAGTAAGTCTACATAAATAAGTTTCATATAAGTCGTCGTTTAGAATACAGCTTTAATTACATAAAAATAAAAAAAAACCGCTTCACAGATCCTTTTTTTTAAATATTCCAAAATTCTGGAGTGCGTTCGAACACTTAATGAGATATTAATCATTTAATGAATCATTTATAATGAATGACAGAATTTTACTGACAATTAAACCACGTCTCTTTTCATTTAAATATAAATGCAGTATATTGCATATTTAAGTTTTAATGAAGTGTTTTATTCAAAAAAAATTCAAAATACCGTAAAATTTTGTTTTATAAACTTTAATTAATTTAGTAAATTAGGTATTACGAATTAATTGTAAAAATATTAATCAACTAATTAATTTTATATATAATAATTAATTCTTAATTAAAAAATATAAACAGAATGGATGAATATTTTGAAATTAGTAAGGGATAAAACGGGCCAGCTTTTATCTCCATTTTGAAAATGGAGATAAAAGTCCTCGCCAATTGTCAATTGCATTTAACGATTGAAAATAAAATTAATTAATAAGTTTTGCAACCAATCCAGTCTCAAACTTTTTCCTCAAAGTTTTCGAGTTAAGTATCGTCGCTTTAATAATGAAATGACGTATACGCAAAAGTATAGTTTCGAGATATTTGAGTTTAAAGTTTGATGTGCGCATGCACTTGCATGGACGGTAATTTATAATTTATTAATTCTTACCCTCAGTCATAAAATAAATCGAAAATGTAAAAATGCCAATTCAAAGATACCCTTATGGGGAATGCAGCGCACCTATTATATAAAAACAACGTATAAATAGCATACGTTGTTTCATTATTAAAGCGACGGTATAATCTTAAAATTAAATTAAATTTACGAAGACGATTTTTTGTATTTTAATAATTAATATTTTTTGTAAATTATTTGTCTCGTTTTTGTGTTATTGTTGTTATTGCAATTGCACTAGTTTTGTAAGTTCTCGTTAGTTTTGTATGAAATTTCATAGTCGTATTTTTTTGTTTTTCACGATGTTTTTCAGAGCGTTTGGGATGAAATTAGATGTATAATGTGATTTGTTATCGAATTATTATTTTAATTGATAATATACTTTCCAATTAAAACCATTTACAAGTTGGTGTGAATGAATCCTTTATTTACCATAAACAGTTATGGATAAGATTTGACCCGATGTTACTTTTTTTGTATCATTTCCATCAACTTTTAATTGACATAGCTATTGATATTTACGGGGAAAATTCATTTTTATGACCGACTCGTTTATTGTTTGGACTAATCTTGTTTATCTTCACTAACCAAAACTCTCACCAAACTTAGAATATAAATGTGAACAAACAATAACAAGTACAATTTTCAAGATAATTATATTATATTAATATGTAAATCACTCATTGTGGTCTGTCATTTCAATCGACCTTGAATTTCCTATCATATTCACTTTTTTGATTCGAAATGTTTTCTAAAATTTAATTTTAAGACCATCAAATCTCGCGAAATATTATAAAATTTTAAATTAACCATGACCAACAAAATTTTATCAAAAAATGGTTGATTTTTTTTCTCGCTTTTTAATGATACAGGTTGTTGTTATACAACAAGTTGGTCTTAAAAATTGCAGGCTACAAAATACCGTTTAACTTGTTTTCTTTCTTTCTTTGTTTATGTTCCATTTCTTTCAGGAAGTTATTTAAGCGTTTCTTTATCAATTAGTTTCTGTTATGTAAATTTTATTTGGTATTATATTAAAAACCATCTCAGCTTAACAGCTTGTAAACATATTTTGTGGTTAACGCTTTCACTGTTTTTTATTTTTAACACAAACCGGCATCCACTCAATCTATTCTTTGTAGATAGATCTAGTTAGTATAATCGGTTAAAGTAATTTCCAGTTAAGCTACAGCCACTACAAATAAATATGCATAGTTTTTCTCTTCAATTAAGTTTTTATTCGGTTGAAGTCGAATAAATTTTAAATTAATTAAAAACGTATAATCTCCTTGATTTTAATCTATAATACTAATATCGTTTTTTGTTTCAAGATCATTTTCTATACACCGTTATATAAGTTTTATATCGTACTTTAGACATAATACCAAGTTAAAATGGTCTTTGTGGGATAGCCTCTGTCTTGCCTGCCGCTGTGCTAGATCAGGTCATACAATTAGACTTAACGGCATCTTGTTTTCAACAAAACATATTGAGACATGCCATCATTGTGCACAATTACAAAACTAATATTCTTCAGTTAGATTGGTCCAACATATGTTTAATATTTATGACATTATAATATAACAGAATTATGACTGTGAATCCTGAAAAATTCTTCGAAGTCTAGTTGCACATTGTTCCTTAACGGCGCTGGGCGTGTAGTAGATTGTTCAATAATGCTGTCAAGATTAGCTAATACAGGAAAACCGTCTCTTCGAGATTCGATTGTGAGATTTTATGGACCTTGGTTACAAATTGATTCCATATTTGTCACGCCTTGTGAGGTCTCAGGACGTCTAGTTGGAGTTTTCAAAAATCTTTTAAGGATATTTGGTCAGGTCAGGCAAACCGGCTAGCAACTGATTTATTGAACAATTGTAACCCATTGTTGGAACTGCATTAAATAATGTGGTGATTGATATACGCTATCGTATTTGGCATCTAAAAAGCATTTCAACTAATCTGGCATACCAACTTGATCAACAAGCTCGTACTGCATGTGGTTCGTATTCCGCAATCGTGAAGCGGGTTTTATAACTAACTGGTGCATTTTGGTTGATGAAGATGACTAATTCTTATTCTAAATTAATTAAAGCTGGTGTACGTCACGGTTCCCTGAGTTCTTTAGAAGACATGGCCAGAGAGGCAGCTATCCTGATCGGATAGACGCTAAATATTAAAGAGAGACCCAACAATGCCACCGAGCTAGATAACCAAAATTTGTTCAATTTTACAAAAATATACAGGTCTTGGTTTTTCTGGTTTAAAAACCAAGCTCTTCAATGGATTTTGAACTAGTATATGTGGGGAATAAATGGGTGTGTTCTTTGTAGCTTGTATTGTTCTCAATAGAACTCTGATTCTATCTTTGGATAGCAAATTAAATACGAATTTTATGTTCAGAATTGTATAATCAGATAATAGGTATACTGAATTGAAATATTGGCTAATTTTATAACAGTGGGGATAGTGGTGGGATTGTAAGTAGTAGTTCTTTTCGGTTCACCTTTGTCGTTAGATAAATATTTTGGGCATTATCCTAGTTTATCCCCCAAATAGATTTGCGTTTTTTTCAGATAAATAGAAAGATTAGGTCCTCTGCATCCTAATTATGAAAAAAAAAAATTGCGGAAATGAGGGAGTCAAAAGTTATAAAGGATCAAACTTTCAATTTTACCTTGGTCCCCCCTTTGGTTTTTCAGACTTTGAATTCAATTTTTAAATTTTTTTTTTGACTCAATTCTGCAATCTTGCACAATTTCGATCAGAGATAGCACCGCCCCCCCCCCCAACGCGACCCGCCCCACGCTCCCCCCCCCCGCGCGTCCGTGGCGCAGGGGACGCGGAAAAACGCAGGGGGGATGACGCGGGGGGCGCGACGCGCGAGGGGGGGGGGGTCGGTGCTATCTCTGATCGAAATTGTGCAAGATCGCAGAATTGAGTCAAAAAAAAATTTAAAAATTGAATTCAAAGTCTAAAATACCAAAGGGGGGACCAAGGTAAAATTGAAAGTTTGATCCTTTATAACTTTTGATAAATAAAAATAAAAAAAAATAAAAAAAAAAAAACTAAAAAAAAAACCAAAGGGGGGACCAAGGTAAAATTGAAAGTTTGATCCTTTATAACTTTTGACCCCCTCATTTCCGCAAAATTTTTTTTTCATAATTAGGATCCAGAGGACCCAATCTTTTTTTTTTTTGAAAAAAAACGCAAATATATTTGGGGGGATAAACTAGGATTGTACCATATTTTGTTCTTGAGCTTTAGATCTCTTAACAAAGCTTACTAACCACACAAGTAACAAGAGACGATAATGATAGAGTGGAACTACGAACTAAAAATTTACTCTAAATACGTAACATTTGTGACACTTAGTCAATTTAAATCATTTTTTATTAATTTTGATATCTGTTGCAGTTTTTATATTTTTATAGACGCCCTTTTTCTTTATAGAAATGACTTCGAAACACAGCATAGGCATTTTGCTGTTTATTTCACTGATTTCTATATCAGTGTGCCAGTTTAGTCTGCAGGATATGATAGAGTAAGTATTTTATACTTTTCAACGTCTTCTCTAAATAATGTCGCTTTTTCATACAAGGATTACTATATACTTTCAGTCAGCAATTTCCAAATGCACGTACAACAAAACCTCCACCAGTATTTGGCAGTTTTGCAACAAATACTCAAAATCTAGTGTCAAATGATCCTCGATACGATCCGGTTTCATCAGCATTAGTAGCCAAATCAGTCTTGAAAATTGCCCATGATGTCACGCAAACGATTATAGAGAAAAATCGATATGAAAAGTTCCAAGTAATTTCACCTGTAAGTATTGTTGCTGCTGTTTCGTTAGTTTTACTAGGAGCACGTGGTTCAACTCACCAGGAACTAATGCATATTCTTGGCTATGATGAAAATCCATCGCTTTCTTCGACACCGTACAAGATTCACGAAGAATTTGGTGTCTTAATTGAAGATTTAGTAAGCGATTTTAAGAGCCCGAGTCGTCCGAGAGCTCAAACACCATGGCAACGTACTAGTCAACTATTGGGTCTGTCCAATCGATTTAGTTTTCCAACAGATGATAACGATAATTTCTCATTGAGGAAAACTGTTGCACATGAAATTCCTAGGACTAATAACAATAACAACAATGTTCATGATAACGTTGCTAACATTAATGATAATATTAATAGATATAGTGCTAGTCTTAGTAATTTAAACACTCCAGTTAATAACGGTAACAACGGATTATCATCCATGCAAAATCAAGAAATCGAACATAGAATCTTTGTTGCAAATGGATTATTTGTTCAAAATGGTTATTCATTGAGGCCAGAGTACAAAACGGCTGTTGAGTCTGTTTATATGAGTAAATTGCAAACTCTAGATTTTAGAAGAGATTCTTTTGGGTCAGCAGAGTATATAAATAAGTAAGTTTATTTTTTATTTCGTAAGAAATGTTCCTAAAATTTACCAAGTAATAACTTATTATCCGAATTGTTTTAGAATTAATTCGATTTCACTGAAATTATTGAATAAACTTTTTCAAGTAGAAAAATCTATATTTTTCGAAGTTCACTATAGGCTTGGTGATAGTGGTTTGCCGAAAGATGTGGTCAGTTGTCTACACGCATGTTGGAATGCTTGTACAATTTTGTAGCTTATGAATTCAAACTGTGAATCAAAGTTAATTTACATGCCATATCTAAGAGAAGAACCTTGCTGTCATACATAATAAAAAAGTCAGGCAAGTGCGAATAGAATTCGCTAACTGAGGGTTCCGTGTACATATATAATATTTGAGAAAAAAACAGTTTTTGTTGGTATAGTTTCACGTTGGGTTGAATCTTCAAAGCTGTTTATTTGAAATTATAACAACCGAAACAAAAAAACGATTTGCTTTATGCGAAATTCCTACAACCATGAATTTTTCTAATTTTTTTCTTTTGGAATGTTCGAAGTTAAGGTGGGGACAAAAAAAAAATTTATATTTTCGAAAGTAAGTCGAAAACTGTGCTCACGAAAATTACAAAAAAAAACTGTTTTGCACTACAAAAAAAAATCACCTTTCATATGACGCCACACATGACATGATCAAAATTTTACATTTTCGAAAATAAGTCGAAAACTGTGCTCTCGAAAATTACAAAACAAAACTGTTTTGCACTGCAAAAAAAAATCACCTTGCATATGAAATCCCACATGACATGATCAAAAATAATTTTTATTTAAAAATTTCTACTTTAAATCCCCTCCAATGAACATTTGCTAGGTCATTCAATAAGTCCGTAGGATGACACATAGATGGCGTTACTAGAATTTTTTCCATATGATTTTTATTTAGTACTAACCTTCAAACGATACGTGTATAAATTTGACAGCAATCTGACTATTTATTCGTGAGTTATAGCATTTTGTGTGAAGCAACTTTTGTTTTTGAAAAAAAATGGAAAAAAGTGAATTTCGAATTTTAATAAAGCATTGCTTTTTGATGAAAAAAAATACAGTGGAAACCAAACAATGGCTTGATAAACATTATCCAAACTCTGCTCCATCGAGACAAATGGTAAAGAAGTGGATGGCTGAATTTAAATGTGGTCGTACCAGCACAAAAGATGCAGAGCGCAGTGGACGCCCAAATGAGGCTGTTATTCCAGACAACATAAAAAAAATCCACAAATTGGTTATGAACGATCGCAAATTGAAGGTGCACGAAATAGCTGACATTGTAAAGGTAGCAGATGGTAGTGTTTTTACCATTTTACATGAACATTTGGGTATGCGAAAGCTCTGTGCAAATTGGGTGCCGCGTGAGCTCACAGTCGACCAAAAACAACAACGAATCGATGCTTCGGAGGAGTCTGGCACTGTTAAACCGCAATAAAAGGGAATTCTATCGTAGATATGTGACAATGGATGAGACATGGCTTCACAATTACACACCAGAATCCAAAAGACAGTCAGCTGAGTGGACAGCAGTCGACGAACCGAATCCAAAGCGAGCAAAGACGCAACAGTCGGCCGGTAAGGTGATGGCGTCTGTATTTTGGGATACGAACGGAATAATATTCATCGACTATCTCCAAAAAGGAACCACCATCAACAGCGAGTATTACTGTGAACTTTTGGATCGATTGAAGGCTGAAATCGCAAAGAAACGGCCACATTTGCAAAAGAAAAAAGTGTTGTTTCACCAAGATAATGCACCGTGTCACAGATCGATGAAAACGATGGCAAAATTGAATGAATTGGGCTTTGAATTGCTTACCCACCCACCATATTCTCCAGATTTAGCCCCCAGCGACTTTTTCCTGTTTTCAGATCTCAAGAGAATGCTTGCTGGAAAGAAATTTAAGTCCAATGATGAAGTAATCGCTGAAACTGAGGCCTATTTTGACGAGAAAGAGAAATCGTACTATAAAAGTGGTATAGAAAAGTTGGAAAATCGCTATACTCGTTGTATCGCCCTCGAAGGCAACTATGTTGAATAAAAAAATCGAGTTTTGTCAAAATGTTGTTTTTTTCTTACTTATCCTACGGACTTATTGAAAATTTTTGTTTCGATTTAGCAAAATTCATACACCCGTGATTTTTTTCTTTTGTAATGGTAATGTTCGAAGTTAAGGGGGGGACAAAAAAAATCACTCGTTTTTGTCAATAACTTAAAAACTAAGCAGTCGAAAATTCATTAAATTTTAGTTTTTTTAATATTTTCTTCATTTTCGATTTTTCTAAACTAAACTCGATTCCTTACAAACAACTTTTGTTTTACTATCTCATTATCTATGTCCATAATATATAGATAAAAACATATATTTGAAATATTTTTGTTATCAACAGGCGTGGAAAAACACATTTAATAACTGTAGAAAATTTCAAGTTGATAGCACTTATAGTTTGTGAGTAAAGCGATAATGTAGAAATTCGGACGAACACCGAAGTCTCACCAATAGGGTACCGTTTTTACTGTTTCAAAGTACGGAACCCTAAAAACTGTCGTATTGCTGTATCAAACTCTATATATATACATAGTTGTGTCTTTTCGATTCGGTTTGGCTTGGTTTGTTGTATGGTTTGAGAATAAAAACAGCTCTAGTTTGTTGTATGGTTTGAGAATAAAAACAGCTCTAGTTCTAGTATACATCTAAGGATTTTAAGGGTAGGTTATATTAAACAGACCCTTAAAATATATAAGAAAATAGTGCTCAATCTATTTAATCGGCATAAAGAAAAGATTTCATTGCCTGTATGCGATTTTTTGATTACACGCCTTTTTCTGGTAGTGGTATATATTGTTATTTGATCTGATATATAGAGGAATTGGAGACTAGAGTCTATGAACGATGATTTCTTGCAGGTTGTTTGTCGCAAACTCAAGTTTCATTGCGAGATTTTGTCCCTTATTCGCACTCTGCCACACGACGAAGATCTCCTTATAACACATCAGAAAAATGTATTAAATAAGGACCCACTTGGCTTTTGTAGAATTTCTAATGTTCGATTTCGGTTTTTATAAGTATTATTGTCATACTAGATCAGTTTGGTTAGTTGTTGAATTACTATGTACACAGCTGTTACGTTTCATGTGCGTTTTGAATAAACATAAGTTCCAGGATAACTTGGTGGATAAAAGTGAAATGACCTGAGAAGTGACGTATTTGAAAGGATGATTAAATCCCAACAAAAATCCCTGAATCGTAGTAAAAATAAAATATTGTCATTGAATTGTCGTTATCGTCAAGCTAAGACCAGATATGAGTTTAAATTTTTGTTTATTTATCTATTTCGAATTCCTTTAACGCGCCACCACTGTATCCAACCTTAGGTCTCACAATATTTAAAGACGGCACTTTAGTTGCGGTACGGAGCTTGCTATGTAATTTGTTTTGTTAACCTTTCTCGTTCGATGTTAGAGTTTTAGACTTACTGGTCAACTTGTGCTGCGCCATTCATAGCAACAGGTAGCAAGGTAGTAGAATAATTGATTGGTTATGCAATTTTGGGAGATCTGTTCCAGTTTTTAAGGGCTGTTTTGCTTGTTTTTATTCGAGTTCTTCAGGTTTTACCGTGAAACGATGATGTTTGGTATTACAGTTGAACCTGATCTTTTTTAGATTTTTTCTTCGTAGGGTGATGAATAAACAACAGCATCCAAGATTCTGCTCAAGCACTGCATGTTTCAGAATAATTTTTAGTCAAGGCTAGTAATTCAAATTTCTTGCCAAAGGTGGGAGAGGCATATCTGAATGCTAGAGACCGAGGTAACTTTAGCATTTTTATGCTTTACGAGGGAGGTTTCTTACTGCGATCTTACGGGTGTTGCGATCTCTAATTATGACTTTCAGCGATATTGTTTTGGTGTGCGACCTTTCATCCATATTTTTTAGCTCTATAGTTCTAGGAATGTTTGTGCACCAACGTTGGTTATGTTCTCCTTATAAAGACCTGGGCTGTGCAATCTGTTTATTCGTATAATAATTTTAAAATAATATAATACATATTTTATAATTAAAAATTTATATTTTTTTAAATAATAATTGCGACGGACAAATTTTGGGTACACTGGAGTTTCCTCAACATTCTAAAATTGTGTATACGAGACCATAAAAGTTTTACTCTAAAAAGTTTGTAATAATTCAAGTCGATAGTGTTTGTTAGCCTTAAACTAGAATTTATCAGCTTACCAAACAATATTTCAAAAACATCTTGAAATTGAACTTGTGTATCTCAGTATAGATAATAATCTTTTAAAACATTTTTCTTTGTTTAGTTTGAGTTCAAACCTTCGTTCGCGACTTCATATTCATTCAAGCGAAATAATAAGATGAATACTAATTGGTTGATTAAAATAAAAATGAAACAAAATTGCTTTACTTTTAGTTGGGTTCGAGAAAATACAAATAATAAAATTCAAAATATTTGCGGAAGCAGTTTACCTCCCGAAACAAAAGTGGTGTTAGCGAGCGCACTGTACTTTAAAGCAAAATGGGAAAAAACATTTTTCCCGGGTGCGACATCCCAGTAAGTTGTATTATTAGATATGAAATTGAAATATATTTACAATTATTTTATATTTTAGAAAAAATTTTTACCCAGATGGATTGGATGGAACACCAATAAAAGTGGATATGATGGCACATGGTGGAACATTTCCTTTTTATAATTCAGTAGAATTCGGTAAACTATTGTTTTATTCTTGATATCTATAGTTTTAACTTATAGTTGGTTGTATAATACTTTGGCTGGTTGCGGTTTATTCTTTATACGGTTAATTCTTTATTATGTGTTTTCTATATTTTTATTTTTTTGGAACCTAAAGTAAGAAGAGAGGGAGCACTTCCTTTAATATACCTTATAGATATAGTTTTACAGTTCTGGTCGCACAGTTCATACCGCCGCTTACACTTCAACTAAATTAATTTACAAAAAATGACTCACGCTGATGCATATAGTAACTTCGCCCCAGGTCTGTAAACAAAATGTTCTGGATATATAGTGAGCTGATAGCCATCAAATGGATCAATGAACGGCTAACCAATGTTATAGATTTCGCGTAGTTCTAATTATAAAGACATTAATAGAGCTTTAGTATCCCAACAGACATAAATTCTGTTGTACGAATAAAAAAGTAAAAAAGATGTTGGCAGAAGATACGAATTGAAAGTTAAAACCCAGAACTGCTACAAATCATATTCTAAGCATATATACCAAGTTTAATCAAAACCAATTATCAGGCACTGATGCTATTGAAGTTTCAAATAAACAGGTGCTCGGGCGACCCGTCACCACTTATCCCAATATCGTTCTTAAACTAATCAATTTTTTATCATTTAAATCTCCATCTTTTGTCAAAGTGAAAGTGTCATCAAAATTGATTAATGAACGAAGTCTGTATGTTTCCAACAAATTTTAAAAAAAAGTGTGAAAATTCAGCTGTTGTATGATGAACATTCCGTCACATTGATCAATTTGTCTCAAAAGTTAATCATTACCTTTTCACAATAATTGAAACTCTTCATAAGTTTCATCATAATCATTTCACTATTGTAGACTGTAGTGTGAATAAAACCACTGAAACAAAATAGAAAAAATTGCAAAAAAATATTTTCCGGAAGTGAAACACCGGAAGTTGGGATGCAGAACTGTTGTGAGCCGTACTAAGTGCTTATGTACTAAGTTTCATCCAATTCGATTATCAGGTATAGATGTTATTGAGCTTTCAAAAACAAACATGTGGTCCGGGTACCCGAACACTTTGTTCAATATCGCTCAAAAACTAATCAGCTCGTTGATGTACGACAAAGTGCATCTTTTGGATAATTTTTTAAAGTGTCATCAAAATCAATTCACGAATGTTGTTGGTGGAACCCCCAGCTCTTTGTCCAATGAACCTTTCTCATATTGATTAAAACCAAAGTTTCATGAAAATCTATTTGTAACTGAAGGTTATAGAAGGGTTATCCCTTCTATCCGCACTGCCAAACTTTTTCACCAGAAGTTGATATGTAGAAATATTGGAAACATTACTAAAACCTTATATACCTAGCTTCCAGAACCTGGATCATATACCAAATTTTCAGCAAAATCCCATGCGTTTTTGTCACCAACCCACGAAACCACCCACCCTCCCTTATAAGTATTCTAAGTAGTTCTTTGGCAAATCTCTGGGATTTTTGTATTAAACACACAAAAATTTTTCTAAAGGAGTTTTTCTAAGAGAAAATGAAAAATGATTTCGAATTGCAAAATTCAAGTGATTTCCAATATGCACTTAAGCTTAATCGTTTACAAAAAACCCCTCTAAATTAATAACAGCAAATAGTTAAATAGGTATATTTGCTTTACAAGTCATCTAAATTAAAAATTGTGTGATTGAAGAACAACATAACGAGATGCAAATCTTTAGTTTTACTTTTGTTAGTGGAAAAATCACATTATTCTTGATGTCATCAAAATTTATAACATTGTTTGTTTTTCAGATTGTCGTATTCTTGGCATCCCATACAAAAATAACCTTACAACAATGTACATAATTTTGCCAAATAATTCAAACAGAGATAAATTGAGAGAGTTGCAGAGACATTTAACCGCAGATAATATAGAGGAATTAATTTCTCGAATGGAATTGAAAACTTCTATTGTTTTATTCCCGAAAATGCATCTAGAATATTCTATTGATTTGCAGCCGATACTATCAAAATTGGGAGTTGTTTCTCTTTTTGATCAACGGCATAGTGATTTATCTTTGATCTCTTCTGGTTTTGAAAATTTCAATATCGATTCAGCACGCATAGCGGTTGAACCAAAATCAACTATACAACAAGAACAGGACGATGCACCATTTGTGTTTTCAAGTGATAACGAAGGGTCTAGAAGTAAACGTGGAATTAAATATAAAGTACAGAGCTCAAATGCACGTGAAACAAAACCACTACAGTTCAAAGATTTAATTTTAAATAAAAGAATAACAAAATCGAATCCAGTTAAAAAAGTTTTACGAAAAAAACGTCAAGTGAATATTAATACAACAGAGGTATTGCAGTCATTAGATTCGTTGAGAAATTTTTACGATCTACCTAATCCTGGTCTCTCTGCTGACGCTGTTTTGCATAAAATAGATTTAACCATTAATGAAAAAGGAACTGAAGGTGGTGCATCAACTGTTGTTATTTTAACAAAAAGTGGTACAAATGTAGTCTTTCGTGTTGAAACACCATTTTTGTTTCTTATACGGCACGAGGATACAAAGCTACCATTATTTTATGGTTCCGTTTTTGAACCCGTTAATTAAAACTTTTTGACTTAAATAAAAAGTATTAAACCTCACCACTTACCGTTTATTGTTAATGTTATTTTTTTTTACTATTGTACTTATGTGTGAAATAAATTTGTTTATTGAGCTAAATCATTACAAATCTCATTGTTAAAATATTAAAAATTTGCTTTATTTTTAATTTAGGTCATTGCCGAGGTCACCAAAACGCGAATAACGCGGTTATAACGCAGTAAAACCGTGGTTTCCGGTTTTTACTTTTGAGAAATCGGCGGGTTCGGGACGGTTTCTCTATTTTAATTAAAAAATTTCTATTTACTTGTTCGAATTCAGTTTATTTCAAAATAAATTATTAAAATTAAAAAACAAAAATAATTCACTAAATATTTTAAATTAAAACTTTCAGTTCATAAGGAAATATAGTATGAAATTCAATAAAACTATCTTTGAAAAACCTAAAACTTATTTAGGAGATTAATTCGGTGGTATTTTAAAAATACCAAACATTTTAACAAATAATCTGGAAATTTACTGGAAACTTAATTAGGATTTTTTCTGTCCACAGCGAGCACAATTTGAGCACAGTTCGAGCGGTTTCAAAATTAGCAAATGTGTTGCTATTTTTACTCGTAATATTATTGAAATATTAATATTTTTTTTTTAGTAAGAAATTTTCAAAACTGCCTAACCGCGGTTGGATAGACCGGTTTTCGATTACGGTTTTTTGGTTTCAAAACATGCTGCTTTCGGTTTCGGTTAACCGTTAGAAATTGTCACTAGCATTGTTTTTAAATGCAAACATTTATAATCGAACCCAGGGCAATAAAACTAAAAATCTGTAAGCTGTAAAATATACGTTGAAGTTAAGTTTGGAAAAATTCTTGTTTAGGAAAAAGGACTAAAACTTTCTAGAATAGTAGAATAGTAGATTCCTCCACTCGCTACGCTCGTTCCGGGAAACTTCATCCTCGTGAAGAATTGGCTTCATTCTAAGCTAATACAAGATGCTATTTTATTCACGACTGTAAAATATTTCGTTTAATTTCCAGTTTTCATGCAATAATTTGTATCGCCATATTGAAATAAATACATCAAAGATAGCGAAAAACAAAACAAGTTTCTTGTTTAATTTGTTAGGGGAATATTTAATAAACTATAGAACTGTTAAAGAATTTTACTCAAATTCACTAGTTGTGGAATGAATACAATTACAATGGAAGACATACGCATGGAAAGCATATATTCTTTAGTAGTCGTGGATAAAAATTATTATGTGTTAGGGAATGAATTATTTTCTGAAATAATGGGTTTGTAAATATTTTGAAATTAAAGTTGTTAACATACAGTTTTGATCAAAATAAATGAAATATTTTAATGGTTTGTTTTAATTCCCAATCGACAGACAGATTCTTAATTTTGTACGAACATTTTTGACGGAGCGTAATCGGCTGTCTCTATTATATTTTGATAACCAAACGACTGAAGATTCAAATAATTTTTTACCTAGCCTATTATTTTGATATTTTGACTGGGTTCCAATTAGCTGCTAAATTGTACTAAACTGCTAAATCTAAATTTAGTTTTACAAAATTACCGAATTTTAATTCAAATTAATATAATCAAGTTGTCAGATATTGTTTAACGTATAAATTTCTTTCTAATTATTTAGAAACAAAATGTTGATTTAGTCAAATAAAATAGTTGACTAAATTGATTTAGCACGTTTAGTACAATTTAGCATCAATTGGAACGCAATCTCTATAACATACTTGAAATTACTTAACTTTACAGCTATAAAAAATTGCTCTCTATAATTCAAAATAATTCTGTAATTCAAAATTTGCTCTCTATAATTCAAAATAGATTTTTATTATAAAATTTATAAATTGTGTGCTGCAATTCTAACCACCGTTCTGTTTCCCACCATAATGTTCAATTAAAAATTAAAATTATAAATAACGAAATATCTTATACATACAAAACAATTAAACAACGACACAGTTCAGAATGATAATAACGAAATTGAACTGATCTATGAAACAGTTATCTATTCAAAAATAGAGATTATCTGCTGTATTTTTATCTATGCTCTTGAAAAACAAATGTACATCTTCAAAACTGTGTATAAATCAAACGTTGTAGTTGTCAAAATTTATTAGAAGTAATCAAAATTCTTTACAAGTAGTTGATTGCAATTTATTTGATCATTTTATTAAAAACTTTAAAATTGAACAAAGTTAATTTTGGAGATAAAATTAGTGTGAAAATTTAGTAGTTGTATGGTGAATCACATTAATCAATTTGTCCCAAAAGCTAATCATTACATTTTTATACTAATTGAAACGCTTTTCATAAGTTTCATCACAATCATTTCACTATTGTAGACTGTAGTGTGAATAAAGCCACTGAAAAAAAATGGCAAAGAAATATTTTTACCGGAAGTGAAACACCGGAAGCTGGGATGCAGAACTGTTGTGAACCGTACTATGTACTATGTACTGTGCTTATGTATACTATGTTTCATCCAATTCGATTATCAGCTACAGATGTTATTGAGCTTTGAAAAAAACAGGTGGTTCGGGTACCCCCACCACCACTTTGTTCAATATCGCTCAAAAACTAATCAGCTCGTTGATGTATGACAAGGTGCATCTTTAAAGTGTCATCAAAATTAATTCACGAATGTGACCTCCCAGCCTTTTGTCCAATGTACCTTTCTGATATTGATTGAAACCTTTTACCAAAGTTTCATAAAAATCGATTTGTAACTAAAGGTTATAGAAGGGATAAGCACCACAAAAAAACTTTTTAGCCAGAAGTTGATATGTAGAAATATTGGAAACATTACTAAATCTTATATACCAAGTTGCCAGAACCTGGATCATATACCAAATTTTCATCAAAATCCCATGCGTTTTTGTCACCAACGCTTTCGAACCCTATAAGTATTCTAAGTAGTTTTATTTTAATTTTGGTGTGGTGTAACTACACTAACAGCAAATCTTTGGGATTTTTATATTAAACACACAAAAATTTTTCTATAAAGGAGTTTTTATAAGAGAAAATGAAAAATGATTTCGAATTGCAAAATTCAAGTGATTTCCAATATGCACTTAAGCTTAGTCGATTACAAAAAAACCCTCCAACTTAATAACAGCAAATAGTTAGGTATATTTGCTTTATAAGTCATCTAAAGTAAAAGTTGTGTGATTAAAAAACAAACATAACGAGATACAAATCTTTAGTTTTACTTTTGTTAGTGGAAAAATCACATTATTCTTGATGTCATCAAAATTTATAACATTGTTTGTTTTTCAGATTGTCGTATTCTTGGCATCCCATACAAAAATAACCTTACAACAATGTACATAATTTTACCAAATAATTCAAACAGAGATAAATTGAGAGAGTTGCAGAGACATTTAACCGCAGATAATATAGAGGAATTAATTTCTCGAATGGAATTGAAAACTTCTATTGTTTTATTCCCGAAAATGCATCTAGAATATTCTGTTGATTTGCAGCCGATACTAAGAAAATTGGGAGTTGTTTCTCTTTTTGATCAACGGCATAGTGATTTATCTTTGATCTCTTCTGGTTTTGAAAATTTCAATATCGATTCAGCACGCATAGCGGTTGAGCCAAAATCAACTATACAACAAGAACAGGATGATGCACCATTTGTGTTTTCAAGTGATAACGAAGGGTCTAGAAGTAAACGTGGAATTAAATATAAAGTACAGAGCTCAAATGCACGTGAAACAAAACCACTACAGTTCAAAGATTTATTTTTAAATAAAAGAATAACAAAATCGAATCCAGTTAAAAAAGTTTTACGAAAAAAACGTCAAGTGAATATTAATACAACAGAGGTATTGCAGTCATTAGATTCGCTGAGAAATTTTTACGATCTACCTAATCCTGGTCTCTCTGCTGACGCTGTTTTGCATAAAATAGATTTAACCATTAATGAGAAAGGAACTGAAGGTGGTGCATCAACCGTTGTTCTTTTAAAAAGAAGTGGTACAAATGTAGTCTTTCGTGTTGAAACACCATTTTTGTTTCTTATACGGCACGAGGATACAAAGTTACCATTATTTTATGGTTCCGTTTTTGAACCCGTTAATTAAAATTTTTTGACTTAAATGAATAAAAAGTATTAAACCTCACCACTTCCCGTTTATTGTTAATGTTATTTTTTTTACCATTGTACTTATATGTGAAATAAATTTGTTTATTGAGCTAAATCATTACAAATCTCATTGTTAAAATATTAAAAATTTGCTTTATTTTTAATTTAGGTCATTGCCGAGGTCACCAAAACGCCAATAACGCAGTAAAACCGTGGTTTCCGGTTTTTACTTTTGAGAAATCGGCGGGTTCGGGATGGTTTCTCTATTTTAATTAAAAAATTACTAATTTCTTGTTCGAATTCAGTTTATTTCAAAATAAATTATTAAAATTAAAAAACAAAAATTATTCACCAAATATTTTAAATTAAAACTTTCAGTTCATAAAGAAACATAGTATGAAATTCAATAAAACTATCTTAGAAATTAATTCGGTGGTATTTTAAAAATACCAAACAATTTAACGAATAATCTGGAAATTTACTGGAAATTTAATTAGAGAAAAGTGGACAGAAAAAATGCTATTGCTAATGCTAACAGCGAGCACAATTTGAGCATAGTTCGAGCGGTTTTAAAATTAGCAAATGTGTTGCTATTTTTACTCGTAATATTATTGAAAAAATATTATTTTTGTTTTACTAAGAAATTTTCAAAACTGCCAAACCGCGGTTGGATAGGCCGGTTTTCGATTACGCTTTTTTGGTTTCAAAACATGCGGTTTTCGGTTTCGGTTAACCGTTAGAAATTGTCGCTAGCATTGTTTTTAAATGCAAACATTTATAACCAAACCCAGGGCAATAAAACTAAAAATCTGTAAGATGTAAAATTTACTATACGATGAAGCTAAGTTTGCAAAGATTCTTGTTTAGGAAAAAGGACTAAAACTTTCTAGAAAAATTATTATGTGTTATGGAATGAATTATTTTCTGAAATAATTGGTTTGTAAATATTTTGAGATTAAACTTGTTAACATTCAGTTTTGATTAAAATAAATGAAAAGTTTTAATGGCTTATAATTTTTTACTTTTTAGCTAGTTAAATTGTAATTTAAATTTAATTATTTTGAATTTTTTAATGAAACTAAGACTTTATCACTTTAATATTTTGTTTTATTTTACCAAATATATTTTCGATCTCTAGACTCTAGGAGATCTTCTTCAGGGAAGAAGTTTCTATAAACTTCAGTTTCAGTTTATAGAAACTTCTTCCCTTTCCATAAACTTCAGTTTCAGTTTATAGAAACTTCTTCCCTGAAGAAGATCTCCTAGAGATCGAAAATATATTTGGAAAAACAAAACAAAATATTAAAGTGATAAAGTCTTAGTTTCATTAAAAAAAAAAATTCAAAATAATTAAATTTAATGGTTTGTTTTAATCGACAGGCAGATTCTTAAATTTGTACGAAAATTTTTGCCAGAGCGAAATCGGCTATCTCTATTATATTTTGATAACCAAATGCCTGAAGATTCAAATAATTCTCCTACCTAGCCGATTATTTCGATATTTTATAACATACTTGAAATTATTGAACTTTACAGCTATAAAAAAATTTACTCTCTCTAATTCAAAATAGATTTTTATTATAAAATTTATAAATTGTGTGCTGCAATTCTAACCGCCGTTCTGTTTCCTACCATAATGTTCACTTAAAATTAGAAATAAAAATAACGAAATATCTTATACATACAAAACAATACAATAACGACACAGTTCACAATGATAATAACGAAATTGAACTGATTTATGAAACAGTTATCTATTCAGAAATAGAGGTTATACTGTATTTTTATCTATGCTTTTGAAAAACAAATATACATCTTCAAAACTGTGAAGATTAATGGTTGTAGTTGTCAAAAACTTATTACTTATTAGCAGTAATCAAAATTCTTTAAAAGTAGTTAATTGCAATTTATTTGATCATTTTATTAAAAATTTTAAAATTGAACAAAGTTAATTTTGGAGATAAAATTATGGCAAAATTGTTGCAAAGGATTCCAAATGTTCTTTTAACACATCCAGATATACCTCAGATTGCAATCGATATATTGAAGGAGAAGTAAGTATTAGTATGTTTACTTTTTTAATATTAGTTTTCTATTTTTTATTTATAATTTGAGATATATATTAAGTATGCTACAGACCTACAATCAAATTGCACAAAATATCGAAAACGAATATAAACGAAATAAAATTTAGTGTAAAAATCATTTCGATTATTTTCGTTTTCGATTTTTTGTGCAATTTGATTGTAGGTCTGTAGCATACTTTACTCAAGAAGTAAATTGAGTTTATACTAAGTTTACACCAGGATCTAATAGGTACATATTATACTTATTAGGTCGACTATGGTCGATGTAAACAGTTATCAAAAAAGTACGTACCAAATATTTGGTAGGATGATTTGCTACGTATCAAATTAGGTACGTAGCAAATAGGTATTATTTTTGCGGTGTGAACACTAAAATTAGGTATGACATTTAAAATAAAAATAAATCAACTTATTTTATAAATATGTATTTATGTTTGATGTGATTTTTTTGCTGAAATTAAAAGTAAAATAAATTTTAGCATTAATATAATAAATATTTTCAGTTTTTTATAAAAAATATATATGGAAATTATTTTTTCCTAACCAAAAAATTAACAATGAAAAGGACGCGCTAAAAATTAATATGTCATACCTAATTAATAAGAGTTTCATCACCGTATCAAATTTAAAAAGTATGATGGTGAAAATGGATAGCAAATTTGGTACGTAGCAAATTAGATACTGGTGTAAACTTAGTATTATATAAAATAAAAAGAGCATTCTTTTGACGTTTCGGTTTTTTAAGCCGCGTTCGTTTTGACTGAAATAACTGAACTATCTAAAAAATTGTAATTGTTGTTTTTTATTTTATTCAGTTATTTCATCCAAATCGAAATTAGTTGTATTGACGGATATTATGAAATAAAATAAAGAACGAAATTGACACACAGTTGTATCCACAATTATAGTTTATTATACTCCTTTTACACGGTTATTATTTAATTTGCACGTTTTCTTGGGTGAACTTTGTACAGGGTGTCGATTCTGATCGGTTTGGTCAATTGGGGATATGACTTCTACTTAGGCGGCAAGATTTTTTTATTTGATAAAGAATCACTCACTGAAGCGAATAAAACCACAACGAGTTGTATCGGAGGCCCGGGTCCAAGATACAAGCCTTTGAAAAAAGCAAAATCCATACAAAATTACACTGTTTTGACAATAATTTTTTCTGTTTTTTTAATTTTTGCTTTATTTCCTATATCAGATATTATAAGATAAACAGATTAAACCTAAACCTAAACGTTAAAAGGGACACTTTTACTAAATTTCTTAATTTATGATAAAAATAAAAAAAAAAATTGGCTGGCGCCTAAGTTCAAGTCATCTTGCCTGTCAATGTCTAATGTTAGACCAAAGAATTAAGAGAATAGAGGAAGTGAAATTGATGTTAAAAATTGAAGCAATTTTTGCACACCAATAAATTGTTACTAACACACTTGCGTTTTAGTAGAGGCGCCGTCAATATTTCTATTATTGCATTGAATTCCAAATTTAAGTGTATTTTTGCCCACAAAATTAATATAAAAAAAGAGACGTCATTACATAGAAAAACAACATAAAAAAATTTGACAATACAACATAAAAAATTTGACAATCTAAAATGGAAGCATTCTATTATTGAGTATTTTCCTTAAAATATTTTGACGGATAAAATAGTTGATTTCAAAGCGGGTGGCAAAAGTGAATTTTTGTTAATACAAAATCGTCAGTTTTTGTATAAAAAGTGTTAAAAAATAAACTAAAAATTTATCTAGGAATTGTTAATTACATTTAAACAAGTAGTAAGGATAAACTGGTTAAAAATATTTCATAAATGTATGTTAAATCGATGTTTTTGGTTGCCCGCAGTGTTGTTTAGTTACTGGAAAATCTTCAGTTTTATTTATGAAAAGTACCAAAAAATAATTTAAAATAGTTGAACAATAAACTAAACTACAAATTAATAACAATACTAATACAAGTGGTGTGTTTAAATTTGTGAAATATATCCAACAAATTTCTGTTAAAATCAATGTTATATTACTGTATGTAATCTGTCGTTACGTCGTTATATTTCTGTATGTAATCTGTCGTTACGTCGTTATAATCTGTCTACTGATAATTAAAAATGAGTAATTATGTATTAAAATTTACTTCAAAACCAATAATAATGCAAATATATTAAAAACAACTTGACAACGCAAAACGGTATTGGTTTGCAAGAAATAACAATTATTTAAAGTTTTCGAAATACAAATCAGCTGATCACATATGTCAAGTTTTTTTCGGGAAAGAAGATACTATACATAAAATATACTGTACTATAAATAAAAAATATTGACTTTAACATAATTTATTGGATATATTTAACCAATTTATAAATTTCCCGTGTATTAACATTATTATTAACTTGTAGTTTAGTTTATTCTTTAACTAGTTTAAATTGTTTTTTGACTCTTTTCATACACAAAACTGAAGATTTTGTACTAACTAAACATCACTACGGGCAACCAAAAACATTGTTTTAACACAAATATATGGAATATCTTTAACCTCTTTATACATACTACTTGTATAAATGTTATTAACAATTCGTAGTTAAATTTTGAAATTATTTTTTAACACTTTTCATACAAAAACTGAAGATTTTGTATTAACACAAATTCACTTTGCCACCCGGATATTTCTAAATATTTTTGACTTTTCATTTTGACGTTTAAGTAAAAAGGTCAATTGTTTACATTGATATTAGATTATATTTTTTTCTCGAAAATATTAAAAAAACTTAAAACTTATTAATAGAAAAGTAAATTATAATATCAATATTAGTTATCTATGATAAGAAATAAGTATACATCTAGTTTAGCGTGTTTAAACTTAGCGTGATTATATGTAAAACAAATAATTTAAACTATTATTTTCTATACTATTATTGTATTACTACTATTACTATTATTGTATTATTATTTTCTGTTAAAATGTAATCGGGATAAATATAATTATATTTCATTTTATAAAAATTTAATAATTATTAATTTTGAATTACCATTTTGTTTTAATATGTTTATATTGTATTTAGGGTTTGCAATACCGGTTAACCGGCTAACCAGTAAATCGCCCAAAAACACATTATAAAAACCGGTTAATTTCTAAGTTTTTACCGGTTTCGGTAAAAATTAAAGAAGCTTATATTTATGCTTACTATGCTAATAAGTTAATAGTTATGATATTCGAGAAGAATAGAGAATTTTCGAGAAGAAAATTAATTAATTTTTAATAACATAGCATAAAGTGGACCTAACCAAACATATTTTAAAACATGAAAAAATCCAAGCAAGAAACCACTCAAAAGATACGGTGAAATATTCCTATTTAATATTCTAACAGTTTACCGCAAGTAAAATCGCACATTCATAATATTCGTCCGTTCAATGGAAATACTGCTTTTGGAATCTGGTTCTTGCCATCTGATAAATGTTTAACGATGTTGACCAACATGTTCAAATGTTCAAACTTAATAGAACACTGATTCAATTACGACTGGTGATACTGCCGCTAGGAGAAAATTAGAAGATTTGATTAATGGTTATCGTCAATTGTGTTTATTTCATTCAGCAAACGGTTGTAAGTATTTTATGTAAGAAGCATCATCAATATTCATGTAGGGAAAATAGATCTTTTGAAGAAACAGACCTTTGGAAGACGAAGAAAATTTTGCAGTATTATTTGCAGTACCATCTTATGTTGTTCATGTTTAGTAGGACGAAATAAAAGTTGTAATGTTTCGCAAATTACCAATAAAGAAAGACAACCTACAAAAACATGGTAAAAAAGTGAAAAAAAAAGTTTTCTTGATTCTAGATTAAGGAGCAGCCGTTTTGCAATATTAGAAAGATTTTGTAAAGTTGAACGGGAAATCAGGATAAGTTTAATCGCCATTCAATCTGATATAAACTTTTCAGACAGTGAAATCGTTTAACTTATAGTCATGCTCTTGCCGCAATATAGTTGCTGTAAAGACAGTGTCGATATGACGTAAATCTATATGTTTCTGATATAACAATAAAATTTATGTTAGATGAACTTAGTTCACAAAAAACATTCATATTTAAAGATTTTAAGGAGTTCTCGTTAGAAATATACGTATCAAATAAAGGACATAGATTTTTCAAATATTTTGCACTATCTCGATGATTTAAATGCCATTAAAGTATGCAATGTATGCTATAAAATATTTAATAAAGCAAAAAAGCCCTTGATAAAAAAAGTTGTTGAACTAATTAAACATTTTGCTTTCAATGATGGATCTGAAACCGAAAGCTCAGATTCAGAAGTATGCACTTCCAGTGATCGATCAAGTGAGTCCATACTAGCGATGTGTTAATTAACAATAAAAGAAAAGTCGCGAAGTAGAAATGAACAGAAAATGAATAAACATTTTTTAGAAAGCAGTACTGAAAAATCAGCTAAGGGATTCACAAATATTATTAAAACTTAAAATTTATATTGACTTTTTCCAAGAACAAAACATTCGTGGCAAATATTTAGAGAAAGCTTTTAATAAATTATTTACCATACGAGCAACAAGTGTCGAATTCGAGCGTGCGTTTGCAGCAGCTGGCATGATTTGCACTAAACTAAGGTCGATAACAAACTTGTATGATAACAATTTAGAGACAACGTGTTTCTTTCGCCAATTAACCAAAACCTTAAAAAATTTCAAGATTTAAATTATTTTTAAATTTTCTTCTTCAAATGTGTTATTATTTATTAATGCACGCCAATTTAAGTTATAAATAGTTTGCTTAAACTAATAATTTAAAATGGTTAGATCAATGTTTATTATTTCGGTAAATTACCGGTAAATTGCCGGTTAAACATTTTATTAAAGTTTTTACCGTATTACCGGTAAATAAAAATGTCGGTAAATTTGCAAACCCTAAATTGTTTATGTAATATAATTGTATATTAGCTATGACCGACCATATGCACCTCTAGTTTTCATTAAATTTAAAATTTGACACCATTTTTATAAAGTCAAGAAAACCTTTAATTTTGCTAAAAATAGAACTAACATCTGAAACAAAATTAAAGAAAGTTGTTTTTTTAATATAGAGCAAACGTCATAATATGTAATGAATCACCGGTTCCACCTCTTAAAGAAATTTTATCAAAAGCTAACGGAATTGATGGTTTGCTGTGGTTTTCAACAGAACGTTTAACAGCTAAAGTCTTAGATGCATTTTGTCCACAGTTAAAAGTAATTTCATTGCAAACTGCAGGATATGATAATGTTGATGTGGCTGAAATAAGAAAACGTGGCATTTTATTAGGGCATGCACCTAAAGTGGTTGATACTGCAGTAGCAGATATTGCCATAGGACTAGCTATCGCTGCTGCTCGACGTTTTCATGAAGGGCGTCTCTCAATTTTAAACAGTGAATGGAAATTTACTCAAAAATTTATGGTTGGAGTAGATCTAAACTCAGCAACAATTGGTATAGTTGGATTTGGCAATATTGGACAAGCAATTGCTAAACGTTTCAGGGCTTTTGATGTTGGTGATATTTTATATTTTGGACACCGTGAAAAGCCAGAAGGAGAAAAACTGGGTGCAAAATTTGTTTCTTTTGATGAACTTCTACACAGGAGTGATTTTGTCATTCTCAGTGCACCGCTTACGAATGAAACGAGGGGATTTTTCAATAAAGAGGTGTTCAGCAAAATGAAACCAAGATCTGTGTTTGTCAATATTAGTCGTGGTGCTCTTGTGGATCAAGATGCGTTGATAGACGCACTAAAAACGAACAAAATTTTTGCCGCCGGTATAGATGTTATGGTTCCAGAACCATTACCATGCGACCATGAATTGCTTACTTTGCCAAATCTTGGTAACAAAAACCTGTTTATTTTTCCGATAAATTGATTTGATTTAATATGGTCAATTTTTATAGTGATTACACCACATCTAGGAACAGCTACAATAGAAGCCGAGGAGAAAATGTCTACAATCGCTGCTCACAACATTTTGAGAGGATTAGCTGGGGAGAGCTTACTAGCGGAAGTGCCATTCAATTAAAAGCATACGATATAACACAATTAAATCAAGTTTGGTGTAAATATTGTATTATAAATTTCTGTTTGTTATATTGCATGTGTTCGTTCAAAATGATAAAAAATATCACGATATTTAACGTCAAATTTTTTTCTTCTAACTTCACTTCGTTGAATACTACGTCAAACCTGACCGAACAGAGAAAAAAAATAAATTGTTTTGGATTTAAAGGTTATAATTTATTCCGAAAGGCAAAACAATTTTATCAAGAATAGTTATCACAAAAATTAAACAAAAGGCGTAAAAAATAAAATAAATATTTTTTTGTACGAGTAAACCGTAAAATGCGCTTTTGGGATTCAAAAATTGTTTGTAAAGCATGCCTTTTTTTCCTACTGAAATAACAATGCCAAAATTGAAATAACAATGCCTAAAATTGAAATAACAATGCCTTAAGTTATTATTTCGAAAAACTACTTGGATAAAATAATTTTCTAAAAAAATATTTTACTATTTTGTGTAAATATGTGCATGTTTAGTTATGCAAATAGTACAGAATCTTACTCGTACAAAAAATCTTGTATGCAATTCAGGCATAAATTATCTTTTGCTTTCGAGTGATTGTTTCTCTCGGCTAACGCCTCGAGCAACAATTTCACTCTCAAGCGGAAAAGACATACTTTATGCCCTTAATACATAAATAGCTATTACTGGTAGCTGGTATCAAAAAATATTGACATTTAAACTTAAAATTTCGTTTTTTTTCATGATAAATGTGTGCGTTGAATACTATACAACTTACAGAACTATCAGGATTTTTTTATCACATTTGCCCAACCGAACGAACACAATGCAAGTCAAATATTTGACTAAATAGAATAAATTAGTCAGGAAAATTATATTTGCTACACTAACCTTAATTGATGTTTTAGTAGATTATTAATATATTTTAATATGTCCGTAGATTTATTGATATATTAAACGATATTATGATATATTGAAAATTTATTTTGTTTTCTTTTTATTTACAAAATACAAGTTGTAGATAATATCATAGTTTTAATGGGATTTACCGTAAACAAACTGGTTATGTTAGTTAGAATTGTAACATAATTAATATATATAAGGAACGGAATACGGATATTATTAAAAAGCAGGTTTTACAGGAATAACGATTTTATTGTCATTATAGTTTTCTATTTAGGTCTTTAGATTTTTAGGTAGCTGGTCTGGCAATTATTGAAGTTTAGATTTACGTACTCATGGTTTATCTGCGAGTTAAATTATTTTGGTTGTGGCATTAAAGTTTGTAGATGATTTTCTTCAATTCTGGATTGGTTTTTACCGTTACTTCTGTTCACTCCTGGATAATTGTTGGTGACCGGAGGTACGGCATCTCTCTTTCTTTCTCTCTGGCGTTAACATCTCATGGAGGGATTTTGCCGTCTGTGCAATCAGCTTCCATTCATCTCGTTCCATGACCAGTTGACCTCAGTTTCGACATCCTATATCACGAAGGTCTTGGATAATGTCATCACGCCAGCGTTGTCTAGGTCTTCCTCTTCGACGAACACCAGCTGGTTGTTGTTGGGACGCTTTTTTAATCATTCGATCTAATGGTGCCCTTTCTTCATGATCAAACCATCTAATCCGGTTAGATTTAATGAATCCGATTACATCGCAGCCTCCAAGAAGCTGTCTGATTTCATGATTCATTCGGATTCTATACTGATTTTCAGCAACTTTACATGGAAATTGTTCGTATGACTTTCCTCTCGAATGTTGATAGAATTCTGCAATCGGAGGAAGTCAGTGTCCAGCTTTCGCTTCCAAAGGTAAGCACAGGTCGAATTAATGCTTTGTAAAATGTGAGTGTCACCTTTGTAAAAGGTGACTGCAGTATATTGCCGTTATTGTTACTAGTATGATGCAAGCTGTTAGGACCGTCATGTGTTTTAAGTTCTGCACTTCTACCAATTTGCGCATTGAAGTCACCTACCACGATTTCTATATCGTGCCACGGGATGTTATTGATGACTTCTTCGAGTTCTAAAAAGAACAGGTCTTTAATGTCATCTGCTTTGTTTTCAGTAGGTGCATGGACATTGATGATCGTTACATTAAATTTTTGCGTACGGATTCTCATTGTGCATATCCGAATATTAATTGGGCAAAAGTCGATAACATGTTGATTCACGCGACGTTGTATGAGAAAGCCAATTCCAAATTCTCCTCTGTTTTCATGACCGCAATAGTAGAGAGTCTATCCCTTGGCTGTTTCGTGGATTCCACTCCCTGGCCATCTTAGTTCTTGTAACGCCACTATATCTAGTGTGTAGCTATCGATTTGGTTTGTAAGTTTTAGTAGATCTCCTGGCCTTCTAAGGCTTAGCACGTTCCATGTTTCCATTTTTAAATCGTAGTCCGGGTACAGTTTCCGAGGTCGTTCTAATAATGAATCCGAGATAGTCCGAGGCCTGTGTACAGAATTCATGACAAGTAATTTTTTACGGAAATGGGGTGCTAGCCCTTCGCCCAACCCAAATTTTCGTGAATGGGTTCGTTCTGCATCTTAAGGTCACCAGAAACAACCTTTTTACATGTTTATATAGCGAGCCGCTTGATCCAAGACAGACGCCCGCTCCAAGCCGCCCCTAACATGGAGAACAGACGCTTGAGTTGCATTGGTTTTGTGGCGCCAATGACTCGCCATGGTGCAGAATCATCGAGTATAAGCAGTATTTACTCTGCCCCTCTCAACTACACCAACCTAATTCTGTTAGCGTTACCCAGGTGGCCTGGACGTAGAATTTCGATTTCACTACCCCATACGGCATCCCAGCAATTAAATTATTTAATGCCCCCAATTTTCGTCTGTATAGACTTTAATAGAGGTTCTGGGTCACACAGTGTGTGGTTTGTATTGTGAATTCCAACAGAAAGAGTAAAAAATTGTACAATGTGAAGTGGGTCTGTTTTTTAATTCAACCGGGTCGTGTAGAGCTAACAGATTTACACTGATCGGAGCGAAATTATTCCGAACTTATTTTAATTAGTGTGGAACATTTTTACACGACGCATGTGCAGTGTATTTCGTGTTGAAATTTTGCCATTTTGATCGTTATAATCGTTTAATCGTTATAAAGTTGTATGTAGCTGTATGTAATGAATATTAGAAATAATAAATCATAGAGAGAATGTTATTTCAATGTTGAACGAGCTTCAATGGCTATCAGTAAATCAAAAAATTCACTTAAATACACTTCAGTTGATACATAAAATAGATACTAGTGAAGTCCCGGAATATTTTCATTATTTGTTATTACTAAACCGAGATGTTCATGCATACCATTACCATACGCGAAGTAATCAATATCGTTTGCCATTTTTTAAAAAGAGATTTGCACAAAATCAATCAATGTTTAAAGGTCTTAAAATTTACAATGAACTGCAAAAGATGTTGAAATTAAAATTAAAAAATTTGTCGGTAAAATTATTTCTTGACACATGTAAAAATTTTGCAACAACTAAGGTAGCAGTGTAAAATGTAAATGTAATATTAATTATTTTTTTTTCTGTATGTATTTATGTTTAACTGAAAACTATGTCATTTCTTGACAATCAATAAATATTATTATATTATTATAAATTAAAATTTATTACAACAATAATTATTGTTTTATAATAATAAAAACAACTTAAACTCAACACAAAACCATCTTTATGTACAATAAAAAACAATTATTTTAAGTTTTCGAAATACAAACTCAGGTGGTTGTGAACTGTCACAATATTTTCAAACAAAGTTAAAATAATAATTGTTTTTGAAAAAGCAATTTCAATAGCCATGACTAGGAATTTATCTTTAATAATATTGAAAACTTCATTTTCAACTAATAATTACCGATAAAAACCCAAATATTTTAAAATGTTTAGTTTGATTTATTTTTGTAACTAATATTTAAAAATATAAATTAATTTCTAATAATATAACAAATAAATTAAACATAATAAATAAAACAAATAATTCATATGAAGCCTTTTTTTTTGTTTGTGTTATAATTTACACGATTTATTCGAATGGTATCAGAGTAAATTCGACAACACCGTGTATTACAAAAATCGAATTAAAAAACGAAGAACGTCAGTGTAAGTTTACACAGGTTTTATTTAAAAACGCAGTTCACAGGCTGAATTTACACTACTCCGCACCGGTTGAATAAAAAAACAGACCCAGTGTAAAAATAGCGCAGTAAGACACACTAACGGCTCGGTAAACAGAACAACTAGTGCAAAAATAGACGAACGAGTATGAAAGTTGAGTAATTAAGGAATTAAATTGGAAATAGTCAACTATCATGAGTAAAATTGCTAGAGAGCTATTATTGGCACGAAAACAATTGGAAGATATCTGTTTCGGTCTTGATAATGGTCCATAACCGTTTAATTTTATGTCATTTGTGGTTGTGCAACCCCTAGATACAATTAATTAGTTCTTCCGAATTACCATCCAGGATTTTTAAACGATCTCCGCCTAATCACAGAACTCTGAGCATTAAAATTCCTGCTCTTATTTGAAAATTGGAGGGACCGCTTCGGATCGAAATTGTACAAATATGCAACGTGTATATCAAGAATTGAAGTGGTGTTGCATATTATAGAACAGTTTCACGAAAATTATTAGTAATTATTTTGGTTGTTTATTTTTCCCATAAAGGTTGAGCTCTCACCTATATGTAAAAATAGGTTATAAGTGTAAATTTTCTCTCGAAAAATAGATAGAAAATAATAGATTAGATCAAAAATTTTGTTGCAACCTCTTTAATTTTCAACTTTTCGTTTACAATTTGAAAGTACCTTGCATAACTATTGTAAAAAATATTTTATTATAATTATATTTTCTTCAATATAGAACTAACGTAATAATCTGTGATGAATCACCAGTTCCAACTCTGAAAGAAATTTTATCCAAAGCCAAAGAAATTGATGGTTTATTGTGGTTATCAACAGAACGTTTAACTGCTGAGGTTCTAGATGTGTTCGGTTCACAATTAAAAGTAGTATCTTTAAAAAGTGCCGGGTACGATAAAATTGATGTAGCTGAGGTACGGAAACGTGGCATTTTATTAGGACATGCACCAAAAGTAGTTGATGAGCCCGTAGCAGATATTGCCATAATGCTAGCTATCGCTGCTGCGCGACGTTTTCATGAAGGACGTCTCTCCATTTTAAATTCAGAATGGAGATTTACTCCAAAGTTTATGATTGGAGTAGATTTAAACTCAGCAACAATTGGAATAGTTGGATTTGGTAATATTGGACAAGCAATTGCTAAACGTTTCAGAGCTTTTGATGTTGGTGATATTGTGTATTCTGGACATCGTGAAAAGCCAGAAGGCGAAAAACTGGGCGCGAAATTTGTTTCTTTTGATGAACTTCTACACCGTAGTGATTACGTTATTCTCAGTGCACCGCTTACGAATGAAACTAGGGGATTTTTCAATAGAGATGCGTTCAGAAAAATGAAGCCTAGATCGGTTTTTGTCAATATTAGTCGGGGTGGTCTTGTTGACCAAGATGCGTTGATAGACGCATTGAAAACGAACAAAATTTTTGCTGCTGGGATTGATGTTATGGTTCCAGAACCACTACCATGTGACCATGAATTGCTTACTCTACCTAATCTCGGTAACAAGAATTTCTATTTATAATTTTCGATAGATTGATTTGATTTAATATGGTCAATTTTTATAGTGATTACACCACATCTAGGAACAAGAACAGAAGAAGTCGAAGCGAAGATGTCTGTAATTGCTGCTCATAATATTTTACGAGGATTAGCTGGAGAGAGTTTATTGGCGGAAGTGCCATTTAATTAAAAGTGGAGGATGTCGGGCTTGTTTATGTGTATTTTGTATTAGACCTATTGTTATTCGAAACAAAAAACTTTCGATTAAATAAACCAAGCTTATTTTCCGATTTAAAACACAATTTGTTTGAAAAAAAGTCTGTGACCATAAGAATTATTTAACAACTAATAAAAAAATACCACACACCCAAACCATATAAATAAACACACAATTTCAATTTATAAAATGGCGGTAAAATTACAATGATGGATCGAATCATAAGGAAATAGAAATATTTTCGATCCTATTTCGATATTTTAGAGAGCATGACAGAGTAAAGGTTAGATTGTTGGAATTTTCTTCTTTACCTGAGCATTCGAACAAACATCAGAATACATTCTTGAAAATTTTGAAAAAATTTAATATTGACAAATAGTTGTAGTTTGCGCTGATTACACTTGGTATTCGTGTTTTAGTGGTGTGTCACGTCAAGGTGTGAAAAATGTTTTAAGCATGCTAAACTCGAATTTGAACCAGAATGTATTGGGTATTGAATTCGCAGTCCATATTTTAAATTATGCAATGTTGTTGTAGCAACGAAATGTGGTGCTATTCTTCCGGCTCCAAGCCCAGATTCAGGAACTCTGCTACTACCCTTGGGCGGTAGCACAGATCTTCCTTCGTCAGGTTGGTTGGTTTTTCTGGACTATTGAAAAGGTTAAATAATGCAATAAAACTGCTGCTAATTTAATAATAACTGATGCAAATGGCAGGGAATGTACGGGGGAGACGTTGGAGGACTTCTGCGACAAAAGTAATGTCGAATATAACAAACAAGCAAATGTCACATACAATGGAACTGGGGAGACTATGATAAGTGTGGCACGGCCTAAATTTATTTTTTTATTACTAAACTCCAAAAATTAAGAGAAACATGTTCTACCAAAAATATGTGAGCTTCTTGGTTCACGAGATATAGGCATTTGAGTGTCGAGAGTGGTATCATTCAAATTTCCGCGGTCTCATCCCTGAAAAAAGTTGTTAGTGTTTAAAGTTCAGCTTTTTTGATGCATTTTTTCTCAATTTTTCACCTAAGTAGCTTTGCTTTTCATGCTTCATTAAATAAACGAAGAATTATTTCTGCGACCTTCCAAACCTTCGATCAAAAATAGTCACCGAATCGGGGGGTTGGGTGGAAGCACCGATGCAGACTCGCTGACTGGCATTAATGCCAGCACTAGAAAGAATTTTGAATGTACAAACACCTTAATGGATATTTTCTAACGGTTGAGAAATATCCAATTAAAATAAAAGAATTTTTGAAGAATTAAATAGTAAACAAAAAGTAAAGGAAAGCATTAAATAGTAAATGTATACACAATCTAGCCAGCTCCGTCTTGACCCTCTCACGTTCTCGCAATAGAATTTCTAAATAGTTATTATTTTGAAGAATTTTTCCATTTTGTCCCACATTTTAGTGATTTGGCTCTGGTCAGTTTACACTAGAATAAAATTGATATATCAAAATACCGTACTGTCAATTTTATATTTGATATTACCGTTATAGTTTTTAAAATGAAATTTACAACCCAGAGAAGTTGAAACTAGATTTAGACCAGCCCTGCCACTGTTTTTGAACAGCATAAAATACTTATAAGTTTTATTCTACAACGTCTTTTTTAAATAATTCTCTCACGAGAACCAACGTTGACTACGTTTTTCTTGTCTTATTACTTTATAATGCTATACTAAATATATCCATATCCAAAATATATCCATATTTTTATCCCAAAGATCTATCAGAGTAGTGCTGGATGGTGCCATATCGGATCAATTCCCAATCCAAGCCGGTGTTCCTCAGGATTCGGTTCTATCACCAACCCTTTTTCTGATTTTTATCAACGATTTGTTATCTATCACCACCAACCCAATATATAGCTTTGCCGACGACAGTACTATCTTCCATACCTATTCATTTAAAAAACAGCCATCTAGTCTAACCACCAATTTTCATCGTAGAAAAATGGTTGAATCGTTGGATGTAGATCTTGAATTAATCCTGGACTGGGGTAAACGGAATCTTGTGACATTTAATGCTACGGAGACGAAGTCGTGTGTTTTGTCCCATAAAACCTCGCTATATAGCTACAATGCAACGTTTTCCAGCCAGCCAATAATAAACTCGCCGACGCTTAAGCTGTTGGGTACTAATATCAATCACAAACTAAAATGGCATGATCATATTCTTTCTGTTGCAAAATTGGGATCCCAACGACTTGGTTTCCTGCGTCGCTGTAAAAGCTTTTTCTCTCCATCTGAAATTGCTACGATCTATAAGGCTTATGTACGACCAATCCTCGAATTCGACTCCCATTTATGGGCTGCAGCACCTGAAACCTCTTTAAATTTTGTAGACAGAGTTCACAGACGTGCTTTAAAACTGATTGATGATCCAATGATAACATCGGGTATGGATTCACTCCATCATAGAAGAGTGGTTGGAGCTCTTATACTATTCTACAGATACTACTACGGTAAATGCTCTAAAGAAGTCAATGATTTAATACCACCATTACGCAAATCGTCACGAGCCATAAGACAATCGTTGCATTCCCATAAGCATATCTTGGAGGCCTCATATGTGAAAACATCTAGCTATAACAACACCTTCCTTCCACGTTCGGTATACTGGTGGAATAGACCAAAAAATGTTTTCCCTGCTACTTACAATCCTCAAGCTTTTAAATCAGCAGTACATCAACACTATCGCTCCAGTCCTATCCCAAATCCCTAAATACCAACCTTTTAACTTTCCTTTCCTATCGTTAACACGTGCATAAAGCATTAGAGGTCAATAACCTAAGTGATTAACTCAAACTATAAAAAAAAAAAATCAACAATTAATACATACACTTTAATTTATTAAAGATCAGAAATGAATCTTACAACCTAAAAATCACAAGAAAACAAAATGTTTACAAATTCCATGAATTATGAAATGGCATTTCACCTATAAAATAATAATTACTTTTCACACCGTCGATATTATACTTTATTTGATAAGTATCAAGAGACGCGGTAGTGTCTCGCGCGCCATGTATTGAAATACACTACTAGTATACCTACTGTGCACCGGATAGGTTTTAAAGGTTAAGTTTTTCATTTTGAAAAGAATTGTACTTTTTGTACAACTGCTTTCAAAATTATGAATGAAAGTATATATTAATTAACCAAATGTAACTAATGTTGATCAAAAAAAAAATTATGCATACTAATTTATGAAAGTTTTTAAAATCAAAATTTTCTCTTCCCAAAATTTTAGTAAAAAGCAAATATATTTTTACAAATTTTTATACCACGTTGGTAGCATTGGAATTTTATAGACTACATACACGATCCACGATATTTAAAAAAAAAACTTTATACATTTGTTGGGTTTTTTTTATATTATTTTTGAACATATTTGTGACTCATAAAAAATTTCAAATTTTTGTAATGAATCTTAGAATTACGACACACGGTTATTGCTTATTATTGCCATTGAATTTTTAAAAATTTACTTTTTTATACTAAATTCAAAAATTATCTATATATGTATGTTTCCAGAAAACGATTCAAATGTTTTATTAATATTAAATTGAAGTTGGTATAATTATAAAGTTATGATAAAAATGAGAAAAAAGAAAATATTCAGAATATGCTTTCTGTGAAAAGACCTATTATTGATGTTCTTTGTAAACATGTGTTTGGTCAAAAGTTCTATTTAATCTATATTATGTAAATTTGTTATCTGAGAGAACCCAACAAATGTTATATCGGTAGTAAATTTTAATTTTTGTTTCATTTTATTTTAGAATTGGTTTGTAATTTAGTAAGATAATTTATCCACAACTATACTAAAGAATATATACTTTCCATGTGTATGTCTTCCATTGTAATTTTATACATTCTCTAACTTGTGTATAGAATGTGACGCAATAGTTACATTCTTCTACAGTTCTATAGTTTATTTGTTGGTATAGTATTATCAAAAGGTTAAAACGAGAACAATACATATATAAAATATAAAATAATAAATTTAAGTTTCGTTTTTCTATGCTATCTATGATTTACATATTTCAATATGGTGATAAAAACCTTAGCAGGCAAACTGGAAATTAATCGAAATATTTTGCAGTCGTGGATAGCATAGGATGATGGCAATTCTTCACTCGGATGATTCCCTCCACTCGCTGTCGCTACGCTCGTTTCCGGAAACTTCATCCTCGTGAAGAATTGCCATCATTCTCAACTCATACAAGAATCTACTATTAGTATGCTTTGAAATGTTGTGTTTTTATTCTTGATTTCTTCTGATGAGAAATAAAGAAAAGAGTTTGAGAAAATTTTATTATTATTTTAAGAGTTCGGTACTTTCAAAAAGTTAAACGAAACCCTTATGGTGAGACTTGATTGTTTGTTATCCTATATTCTGCACAACGACTTTCTCACTGTAAAATGAAAAGCTTTAAATATATGTATTTACGTATATATTTATGTGGTAAGATAAGGCAAAATAAAAAAAATGTACCGATTTCAAGATTGAGGTCATATAAAAGTAAAAACTAAAAATTTTTAAATGTAACTTTCAGTCAATCATAGACAATAAAGTTTATGGAAGACACCAAAGGTATTTGGCTGATTATAATTAGTAATTTTAAATAGCTAGCTCGATCGATTTCAGCTGTTAATTTTTCATGAGTTGTTCATGCCATGAGTTGGAGACTTGTTAACTTTCCGATATTCCTAACTGTAACCTTCTGTAAAAAAAAAAAAAAAAACCTTCTATAAGTGTAAATCACAAAAGCAAATATTTTTACAAATTTTTATACCACGTTGGTAGTATTGGAATTTTATAGACTACATACACGATCCACGATATTTTAAAAGAAACTTTATACATTTGTAGGGTTTTATTTATTAGGGTTCCGTACTTTGAAAAAGTAAGAAGGTTACCCTATTGGTGAGACTTCGGTGTCCGTCCGAATTTTCACATAATCGATTTACTCACAAACTATAAGTGCTATCAACTTGAAATTTTCTATAGTTATTAAATGTGTTGTCCAACACCTGTGGCAAGATGTTGTAACATCACTTTTGACGATTCTATCGTATTTTTTGCTAATCGGTATGCTGTAACACAAAACGACTGTCGATTATCGTATTTACGACAGTCGTTTTGTGTTACAGCATACCGCTTAGCGTAAAATACGATAGAATCGTCAAAAGTGATGTTACAACTTACAACATCTTGCCACTGATGATAACAAAAAAATTGAAAATATTTGTTTTTATCTATATTTTATGGACATAGGGAAATAGTAAAACAAAAGTTGTTTTTAAGGTATCGAGTTTGGTCTAGAGCCCGGAAAGGGCAAGAACTATTAGGGCAATAGAATGTGGGCCTGTTAGGGGAATACCCATTCAGGGTTAACTATATTTGAATATTTCTAGACCTCATTTGGTTTTTCGTATATGAACCTTAGTTGGGCTATCTGCTCAACTAGCAAACTTACTTCTCAATTTTGAGTTATACCAGCTTTAGCTTCAATAAAGCTTCGCTTAAGCTTCTAAGTGGAAGCTAGTTATATTTTATTTCTATAAAGTTTCGATACAACCTTCACAGAGACGTTCTCCCCACCACCGGAATGAAAGCTTATAAAATACTTCTATATTTAATTTTAGAAGCTTTACCGAAACTTATCTACACAACACTAAATAAAGCTTCCGAAAAAGGTTATAGAAGTTATAGCTGTCATTAGGATTGTAGTTGTTTTGGTTGTAACTGTTTACAGATCTTATAGAAGCACAGCTGTCATAGTCTAAAAATTATGTCAATAATATGTCAAAATGACGGAAGCTATTGCTTCTATTATTTTATCTAGATGAGCTTATACGAAATTGAAATCGTTTCGTGTTTGTTATATTTCATGGGTTAGCTGGATTGTTTTATCTAATATTGTTTTATCAATAATATTCATTTATCAATAAATATCAGTAATATTTGTTTTATCAATAATATTATTAATTATTAGTCCAAATTTAATTAGAATTTTATTAGGTTGAGATAGATTAGGTCTAGCTTCTTATTGTTTAGTTATTTATTTTCAAAATGTAAAATCTTATAATGCAGGAATATTAACTGAATTATCTAATCGTATTGGGGATGTTACTTTTTTATTATCTATTGCTTGAATATTAAATTATGGAAGATGAAATTATATTTTTTGTCTAAAATTAATAAAAAATAATTTTGAAATAAAGGTTATTGGAGTTTTAATAATTTTGGCTGCTATAACTAAAAGGGCTCAAATTCCTTTTTCTTCTTGAAATAGACAAAAAAAAATCAATCAAAACCATAATCAACATCAGAGAATCAGAATCAAAAATCAACAAGAGTGGAATAGAGAAAATTGAAAGATTATTTGGATAAGTTTTATAAATAATGGTGTATGAATTTTCTTTACATTTCTGAGGGCCAAACTCGTCAGAGGCGATACAGAGTTTCATAATTTAGTCACTCTATTAAAATAATTTACAGCAAATGGATGGGTGTGATATATCGTTGCTTCTTTTGTTGTTGTTTTATATTTATATAACATTTTTAAAAATTAACGGAGTTCATCAGCACCTTAGTACGCATGTTGTTGTGACACCTATTAAAAATCCAATTACAAAACTTTTTATTTAAAAAAAAATATTGTTCAAATAAAGGTATAAGTACGCTAAAAGTTAATGATTGAAAAAATATAACCCCTTTATGTTGCTATACCTAAAATCTTTGAACTAATAGAACAAATAGAAAAAAAAATTAGTCAATATTCTTTTACGTCTATTAAAAAGAAACAAAATCTTTTAACGACGTAAATCTCAGATTATGATTTCATCGTTAAAAACCCCATTGAAGTTACATGCCACATACCTTTCTCCATAAAAAGTAAGCCCCTGAATTATACTATATTTTCTACATCTAAATTAGAAAACTAAATTCTATGGAAGTTTTATGGAAGTCTTATAGAAGCTATTGTTATTGTAACTACTATCAAAGATATTTATTGTTTCTTAAGATTTAAATTAACCGATTGGATAGCGTGCGGGACAAACCATCGAAGGACCAGAGCTTGAAACTTGATGCCCACAAAAACAAAAACTAAAATTAAAACACAATATAATAACATAGCAATAACAGTAAATAATTACGTAAAAAAAGTGTAGATATATAAAAAACATTGTAATAGTTTTTGTCACATTTTTTAATAGCTTCTATAAACTTCTAAAGATTGCTTAAAACAAGCTATTAGAAGCAGTTTGCCGAAGCTATAACTTGTGAAACCATAAATTTTATTCAGATTGCATAACTGCTTACGAAAGACCATACAGAAGTTATTTCCGAAGCTTTTTACAAGTCATAGCTTCGTTAAAGGCGGGGAAAGTTCTCCAAATGGTCTTTATCGAAACCGCTTAGAAGTTTTAAAGAAACTATGAAGGGGGGGGGGGGGGGAAGCTAGTTTCAGTAAGACTGTTTAGAGTTTTAAAAGAAGTTAAAAGAAGCTAGTTGGGTGATCAGAGCTTGATTCGAAATATCTTACTAAAGTTTGCCCTATTTAATTATATACGGTGAACTTGATTCATTGTATCAATAATCAAATACCAGTGGTTATAACAGTATATTCTGTCACTAATATTAATCAACAGTGATTTTTGAAGCTCTCTGATTCTACTTTACAAAAAATAGTCAAATCGCAGCAAAAACAACCAAAAGGCTATAAAAACCCTGCGCCATGTTTTGGTTTAGCTTGAAATTATCATTTTAACTATAACATATTAAATTCTTGTATCTTTTACTTTACAAAAACTTCTCAAATCATTAAACACTAATTAATAAAATTTCTTATTGGCATTTTGTTTTCTAAACATCTACCTTTATTATTTAATTTAAGTAAGACTCTAGGACTACATATCATAATTCTAAAATATATAATAAATATACACATATATTAAAATTTATTTAAACAGAGGAAATAAAATTTATTTTTTCTGTAAAAACCACTCGCTTTCACTTACATATTTCTAGAACAAAAACCTTGGCGCGACCTTTTCTTAATAAGACAATAAAGCCAAAAGTAGAGTGACTATGGTTGACTAATATAGTAATATTGAAATAACTATTGGTCAAATAGCAATCTTAAATAAACCACAATGAATGTTAAAATTCAGTTCGAAAAGAAATTTTTTGATAGTGTAATTTTATAGTCATCGTTATATTGTTATAGTTGCCATTTACTAGACATTCTTACAGCAAATCATATCATATATAAAATTTTGCATACCGTAATAATTTAAAGGTAATTTCAAATAGATTACTATACTGAAGCAAAATTGTAGAAAATGTTATACTGACATAATTAATATAATCATAAGTTCACCGCTAAAATCATTGGCTTTTCACAGTCACCTGACAATAGACCTTACGAATGGCATTATTAAATTAATTGAGAAAAGGTCGCGCCAAGGTTTTTGTTCAAGAAATATGTAAGTGAAAGCGAGAAGTTTTTACAGAAAAAAAAATAAATTTTATTTCCTCTGTTTAAATAAATTTTAATATATGTGTGTGTATATTTATTATATATTTTAGAATTATGATATGTAGTCCTAGAGTCTTATTTAAATGAAATAATAAAGGTAGATGTTTTGAAAACAAAATGCCAATAAGAAATTTTATTAATTAGTGTTTAATGATTTGAGAAGTTTTTGTAAAGTAAAAGATACAAGAATTTAATATGTTATAGTTAAAATGATAATATCAAGCTAAACCAAAACATGGCGCGGGGTTTTTGCAGCCTTTTGGTTGTTTTTGCTGCGATTATATTTACTAGATACCAAATGAAAATAGCAAATTTAAAATAATTGTTGTGATAGTTTGCTTTCACACCGTTGCTATTATACTTTGTTAACCTATACTATGTAGCTAGTAAATTGCTACGGTGGGAAACTAGTGTTAGTAAAAACGGTATTTTTTCATCTTGTAACACAAATTACTATCAATAATAGATAGCGACTTCATTATTTCGATTGCTTTACTGCGTAACTTGCAATTAAAATATATGAAGGTTGCTGTACTAATTGCTTTAAATAACGACAAACATTTTTTAAAGCAACGAATTCATTGGGAAAAACGAAAGAGAGCATTGAGTTCCATAATATGACCACTGAATCAAAATAATTGTTCTGGTCATAAAGCTCAATAATATTATCATAGTCGGTCAAAAGTACATTTTATTTAGTTAAAGTTTTCTAAAGGCTGGTCAGTTCTGATGGCACCGAAATAAAAGCTAAACTGTTATAACATGGTCCGGTCTTTTCTATTAAGTAAATTATCTTTTTTGAATAGTTTGCCTCAAAAGATTTGTTACAAAAATTTAATTTTTTTTCACATCCGTTTTGACAGCACAATTGAAAACATTGCTAATTGGAATTTCGTGTTTCTTGTTTTGATTAAAAAATTTTGTTTGTTGATTTAGAGAAAATAAAAAAATTTATCAAAATGCCATTACCAGGAATAAATGAATGTAAATAAAATGGAGTATTTTAGTTTAAATTTCATAATATAATTAATGAAAATGCAGATTTATTAGAAATAAAGATACAAATTTCGTCAACTTGAAAAGGTGTCATGGCGTGTGAAATATTATTCTTAAAAAACATTGATAACATTTTTGTTTCTTAAAAAACTGATGGTTTGATATCTTAGGTTCGCTATTCGAAATAATTGAATTCTCATATATATATATATATATATATATATATATATATATATATATATATATATATATATATATATATATATATATATATATATATATATATATATATATATATATATATATATATATATATATATATATATATATATATATATATATATATATATATATATATATATATATATATATATATATATATATATATATATATATATATATATATATATATATATATATATATATATATATATATATATATATATATATATATATATATATATATATATATATATATATATATATATATATATATATATATGAGATTAGCTGAGATTTGGCATTAATTTAATTTAGTTTTAATAAATTTAATGAAAATAGAACTTCGAATTAATTAACTTTCTTTGATTTACAGCTACAGAATATAATACAAAAGGTATATATAAACATTGAAACTAGTTTTATATATAACTTTCTTAAAACATCTTTCGTATTTCTATCAATTTTGTGTAATTTGGAATAAATGAAAGGAAGTCTAAAAATACGTCTAAAGTATTAAATATATCGTTCAAACAAATTTTATACATATGTTCCATATTTGAATTATCAAAATATATATATATATGTATGCATATATGTGTATATGTGTGTGTATATATATGTGTATGGATATGTATGTATGTATGTATGTGTGCGTGTGTATGTATGTATGTGTGTGTATGTATATATGTATATATATGTATATATATATATATATATATATATATATATATATATATATATATATATATATATATGTATGTATATATATGTATGTATGTATGTTTATATAACAATACCACATAAACTAGTATGTTGGACATAAGGTGAAAACTTCTTAATATGTATGTTTGTTGTTAATAAATATATGTAATATATATAGGTATATATGTATGTGCGTATATAGGTGCATGTATGTGTGTATATGTATGTATGTGTATACATGTGTATGTATGTGAATGTATGTGTATGTATGAGTATGTATGTGTATGTATGTGTATGTATGTGTATGTGTATGTGTATGTGTATGTGTATGTGTATGTGTATGTGTATGTGTATGTGTATGTGTATGTGTATGTGTATGTGTATGTGTATGTGTATGTGTATGTGTATGTGTATGTGTATGTGTATGTGTATGTGTGTGTGTATTAGATCGACCCGTTTTTGTATGGAAATGCAAAATGTTGTTTTTTTTTTGGTGCTCAGGGCTTGATTTGTTTATTGGTCCATACTGAATATCCACACAAAAAATTGGCCCAAGTGGTGCATCCAAGAGCCAGCGCTTTTGCATATAGCAAAACAAGATTCGAAATTTCTTAGCTGTAAATACTCATATCTCAAAAACGCTTAGTGATATTAAAAAAAAGTTAAAGCAAGCTCACCTTATTTTGCGATTGTCTAACTTTCTTAGAACAAACTTTTTTTCTCAGAATTACAACAAAAAAGTTTTAGTGGAATTTTCTGAATTCGTTCTCAATTTTTCAAAAAGGCCTCATTGCCTCCAGTGACATTTAGGAAAAAAAAGTTCCAAACAAAATATTAATATTTTTGCTAAACTAACATTTATTTAGAACATACTTATAACTTTTATTAAAAAATAAAAAAGTTTTAGAACAAAAGATCCATTATTTTAAGCATTTCTTCAAATTTTCAGTTTAGCTTAACAGTGTATTTCTAAAAATATACAAAATCTATTAAAATTAATTAAACACAATATCATATTAATAAAAAAATTATTTGCCTTTAAAAATATTTGCAGAGTCACTTAGGAAAAACAACTATTATGCCAAGTGTCAGAATATGAGCATCGATCAATGCATTCCTGACAGTGTAGTTTATCGAGAAAAATTTTTGAAAATCGGATTTCTACGGTTTTGTGTTAATTTATTAGTATTCTAAAAATATGGATGCAAAAACTAATTTTTTAAGAAGCAGTTCAAAAAATTTTAGTTATAAACTGTTAGAAGGTCTTGAAATTTGCATTTGCCTGTAGAGAACATTATTTAATAATTTACTAAAATGTCCATATCTTTTGATTAACTTAACCGAATTTCGTGATTTGATACTTGTTAAAAAGGTATTGAGCTAAGTAATTTTAGTAAATCATTTTTGCACGTTTCAAATTTAGAAGCACACTTAGGTGACCTAAAAATTAAATATAATATTTTAAAATAGGCAAAAGGTGATATTCTAGTACCTCTAGAATTTTTTGACTGAGATTTGAGTAACAATATCAAAACAGCAATGGAGAAAAAGTTACAATTTCATAATCAAACCCACATGACATCTAGGAAAGCAAATATTTTCAAACTAGTACAGAATAAAATATATTTAAATTTTTTCGTGTCTGACCAATCCTAGATATTTTTTGAAGTAGTCTTCAAAAAATTCCAAAATTTCTGTATGAAAACCCAGATTCTTGGATAGCAAATGAAGAGTATTTGAGCATTTAACAGCAAATTAAAGGAATTGTGGTCGTAATTCGTAAATGACGTTGCAGAACGGGGAGTAAAGTTAATGACGGACAACAATAGACATATTAAGTCAAGATGAAGAACAGAAACCGTTCGTCCTTCAAGATGTAGAGAATCATCGACAAAAAATCCTCAAAACCAACAAAAAATTCTGTTGCAGAAATCTTGCATGACTATTGGATAACTAAGTGCAACTATAACTTCAACAATAACTAAGTAAAAAATGTGTTGATTTATCATTTAACACATCAACTTATAACAAAGTATGGAGTAATCAGCTAAATAGCATGTCGACCTTGAATTTTCATTTCAACACTATTTCATATTTTGTCTAAACATTCTTACATTATATTTTGTTTTGCCTATTTCCTAATATTATATTTAATTTTTAGGTCACCCTATTATGCTGCTAAATTTGAAACGTGCAATAATTTACTGATATTACTTAGTTCAATACCTTTTAAACAAGTATAAAATCACGAAATTCGGTTAAGTTAATCAAAAGATACGGACATTTTAGTGAATTATTAAATAATGTTCTCTACAGGCAAATGCAAATTTCAAGACCTTCTAACAGTTTATAACTAAAATTTTTTGAACTGCTTCTTAAAAAATTAGTTTTTGCATCCAAATTTTGAGAATACTAACGAATTAACACAAAACCGTAGAAATCCGATTTTCAAAATTTTTTCTCGATAAACTACACTGTCAGGAATTCATTGATCGATGCTCATATTCTGACACTTGGCATAATAGTTGTTTTTCCTAAGTGACTCTGCAAATATTTTTAAAGGCAAATAATTTTTTTATTAATATGATATTGTGTTTAATTAATTTTAATAGATTTTGTATATTTTTAGTAATACACTGTTAAGTTAAACTGAAAATTTGAAGAAATACTTAAAATAATGGATCTTTTGTTCTAAAACTTTTTTATTTTTTAATAAAAGTTATAAGTATGTTCTAAATAAATTTTAGTTTAGCAAAAATATTAATATTTTGTTTGGAACTTTTTTTTCCTAAATGTTGCTGGAGGCAATGAGGCCTTTTTGAAAAATTGAGAACGAATTCAGAAAATTCCACTAACATTTTTTTGTTGTAATTCTGAGAAAAAAAGTTTGTTCTAAGAAAGTTAGACAATCGCAAAATAAGGTGAGCTTGCTTTAACTTTTTTTTCATATCACTAAGCGTTTTTGAGATATGAGTATTTATAGCCGTCAAATCTCGAATCTTGTTTTACTATGTGCAAAAGCGCTGGCTCTTGGATGCACCAATTGACCCAATTTTTTGTGTGGATATTCAGTATGGATCAATAAACGAATTTAGCCCTGAGCACCAAAAAAAAAATCAACATGTTGTTTTTGGGTCGGTCTAATGTGTATGTATATAGGTATATGTATATGTATGTATACATGTGTGTATGTGTGTATATGTGTGTATGTATGTATATAGGTACATGTGTATGTGTATGGATATATATATATATATATATATATATATATATATATATATATATATATATATATATATATATATATATATATATATATATATATATATATATATATATATATATATATATATATATATATATATATATATATATATATATATATATATATATATATATATATATATATATATGTGTATATATATGTATGTATGTGTGTATATGTATGTATGTATGTATGTATGTATATGTATATGTATATGTATGTTTGCGTATATGTGTGTATGTGTGTATATATGTATGTATGTATGTGTACATGTATGTGTATATGTATGTATATATGTATATATATGTGAGTACATGTGTATATATGTGTGTATGTACGTGTATATATGTGTGTATGTGTATGTATGTGTGTATGTGTATGTATGTGCATGTGTATATATGTGTATATATATATATATATATATATATATATATATATATATATATATATATATATATATATATATATATATATATATATATATATATATATATATATATATATATATATATATATATATATATATATATATATATATATATATATATATATATATATATATATATATATGACAATGGTGAATGGTCGTCTTATCAACACTTGTTATAAGTGACAGTGTGAATTTTAAACTAAATTAATCTCTTAAATGATAAATATATAAGTATAACTAAATGTAGTGAAAACATTAATTGTAATAATCAGTTTTATATCTAATATAATAGTTCTAAAGTGTTGGTTTTAATAATTAAACTCTAAGGTAAGATTGCTTTCAAAAATGGAAAGATGTGGGCGACCAAGATGTAATCTTCCCTAAATGTAAAATTTATTAACTCTGATTTTTACTAGAAAACTAAATAAAGGTGTTATTGTGCTATTCGATTTTGTGTAAAATTTAAACCTACTTAGAGCTTTAACTAGCGAAATTTAGTTATTATTTCAAATTCAGTTTAAAATTTCATTTGTTGACATAATTTTATGTGATAGATTTATCTCTTTCTATTTATCCAAACATTATCCATAAAATCCAATAAGATTTTTGAACGATATCAACGAGCAGGGTTAATTGTTTTTGTTAAATTAATTCTTGTGTTTCAAGAAAAATTCAAAACATTCTTGCGTTAATTATATTATATAAAATAATGTTTTATAAAATTTAAATAAATACATTTCAAATAAAAACATCAAGTGAAAGATAATATTTTATCCAATTCAATCCCAATACTTTTTTATTCGCCTACATATTAAAGTGTTACTTTATTACTGTGATTTGCGGCTTTAAAGTATCACTTTTCAACTATTTATTTTGTTGTCATAGCTACGTCCAAAAAAGTAAAAAGCATTTGTATTTGTTTAAATTCTATGAAAAATAAAATTTTTTATCAAAGCAACCCTCAAATTCAAAATTTCATTATCCAATTAAAATAGTTGTTATCATTTGTTGTCATAGCTACACAATAATTTGGAAAAAATAATAAATATTTTGTCAAAGGTTACTTGTTCCACATATTTTTATTTTAAAATTTATGGATATTTATAATTTTAATTTAGAATAAACAACTTTTCTTAAAATATTTTGCTTGCGGCGAATAAAAAATAGTATATGATGCACGGACGTAAGCTATTTTGGACTTAATGTGAGTGCAAATCTCGGCTAGCGCCTCGATTTGCAAACTCCACATCCGTCCAAAATCTTTAGCTTTACGTCCTAGCATCATAATGTACTATTTTATATGAAATTCACTCAATTTTCAAAGGGGTTTTTTGTTTTTTATATATATTTACATAATATAAATGTTTTTAACCATAAATAATCATAAATAATTTTAACCATAAATATAATAACATGAATTCAGATTGGAGAGTGCAGAGGACTACAATTTAGTCATCATCCTATTATACTAATAAATTACATGAATAACAGGTTTCCGACTGGAGATTGCAGGCGAGAAATTTTAGATACGGGATTGCTGATTGGCGATTGCAGATTATATGTATAAGTGATAGTCCTTGTGATTGTCTCCTAACAGTAGTAGCTAGATACGATTTGCCAGGTGTCTGTAACCGGGTCGTTCACTCCTAACTTACAATTACCTACCTATCCTTACCTATTGTTATATGTAAAACGACTGTAGGAAGTGGCCCGGCCGTAATCCGGGAGTCTCGCCTAGTGCTTGGTCCTACAGTCCAATCAATCAATCAATCAATCAATCAACATCCGTTTTGACAGCACAATTCATTACAATTCCCATAAACATTTTATATTTTATATTTTCTTCAATATAGAACAAACGTCATAATCTGTGATGAATCACCAGTTCCAACTCTGAAAGAAATTTTATCCAAAGCCAAAGAAATTGATGGTTTGTTATGGTTGTCACCAGAACGTTTAACTGCTGAAGTTCTGGATGTATTTGGTCCACAGTTACAAGTAGTATCCTTAAAAAGTGCAGGATATGATAAAATTGATGTAGCTGAAGCAAGAAAACGTGGAATTTTATTAGGACATACACCAAAAGTAGCTGATGGGCCCGTAGCAGATATTGCCATAGGGCTAGCTATTGCTGCTGCCCGACGTTTAAATGAAGGACGTCTCTCCATTTTAAATTCAGAATGGAGATTTTCTCCAAAATTTATGATTGGAGTAGATCTAAACTTAGCAACAATTGGCATAGTTGGGTTTGGTAATATTGGACAAGCCATTGCAAAACGTTTCAGAGCTTTTAATGTTGGTGATATTGTATACTCTGGACATCGTGAAAAACCAGAAGCTGAAAAACTGGGCGCAAAATTTGTTTCTTTTGATGAACTTCTACACCGTAGTGACTATGTTATTCTCAGTGCACCGCTTACGAATGAAACTAGGGGATTTTTCAATAGAGATGCGTTCAGCAAAATGAAGCCTAGATCGGTTTTTGTCAATATTAGTCGGGGTGCTCTTGTGGATCAAGATGCGTTGATAGACGCATTGAAAACCAAAAAAATTTTTGCCGCCGGTATAGATGTTATGGTTCCAGAACCATTACCATGTGACCATGAATTGCTTACCTTGCCCAATTTAGGTAATAAAAACTTTTATTTAATATTTACAATGATTTGATTTGATTGGTCAATTTTTATAGTGATTACACCACATTTAGGAGGAAGAACTGAAGAAGTCGAAGCGCAGATGTCTGCAATTGCTGCTCATAATATTTTAAGAGGACTAGCTGGCGAGCGTTTATTGGCGGAAGTGCCATTCGATTAAAAGTGTTGATGTATACATATATGATGTATATATTGTATTATACTTTTTGATTCTAAACAAAGAACATTCGATCTAAATAAATCAAATTTATAGAAAAAATAAGTATGTTAAATGATATGTTTTAATTTTTAATTATACATCGATTTGCATTAATTTTTTTAGGCAAAAATATATGTATATGTACTGCCATTGGAAGTGTAATTTTAAGTTTTTAGATTATTACTTTATAACTTTGATTAGTGCTTTAGTTAAGATCTTAAACATATACAGATCAGAATGTGGCGACATGTTATGAGCTACTCCATCCCACTCAAACCATCCATTAAAATGAATTGGTTGGTCCATTGAAATTCAAAAAGAAATACTGTAAGGTAAGAGATTTGTAACAAACTTTTTGTAAGAGCGGCATGATTAAGCCCATAGAACGTTAATAGGTATTCTATGCTGGACAAAAATAAATAAAGTTTACTACAACAGTGACAAAAAGGAATATTTCGGCGTCTTTTTTGTCTAAACTATATAAATATTATGGAGTTGTCAGGGACAACTGAAGTTCGCACAGGTTTGAATTAAAATAGTTAAAACAGCACATTTAGATGACTGATACGATTAAACGAAATATTATATGAAATGCTATAAAACTAGCTCTTTTCTTCTAATGGCTGCTGCCAAAATAGTGCTTTAGCATCAAAAACAGTAAAGCATTGACTACCTTGAAGTGATGATAACAGATGATCAATGTCTGGTATTGGATAATGACATCTTTTAATTTCTTCCTTTAATGGTCTAGGATCTAGAACAATTCGTAAATTATCGTTTTTATCGATAACCAGCATGTTGCTGACCCAGTCGGTTGGAGTTTCAGCTTTAGCCAAAATTCCATCGGATACCATTTTATCCAGTTTATTTCGTACTTTTACATGCAGTGCTTATGGTATTTTCCTAGCAGCCTGCAGCTGCCACATGAGAAACTGCATTTTGACGTAAAACAGTTTTTACAGGACGCTTTAAGTAGCCTCGACCTTCAAAAACATCTTTAAATTATTCGAGAATTGATTCGGTGTTTGCTTTTCGAATTTCAGTTTATTTGGCACAATTTAATTTATTCGTTGAATGAGATCAAGTTTTTCACATGATTCGAGTCCAATAATTGTTTTGGATTTAACAGTTGTTACAACAAAACGAAGATTTTGATTTAAATTTTTCTTGGTGACACAATTAATGAAACATTCACCGATGATAGGTATGTTATGACCACCAAATGATTTAATTTCAATTGATGATTGAAAAATTTCTGGTTTTAATGCCCATTCTCAAATAACAATATTTGACACTACATTTACGTGGGCACCGGTATCCAGTTTAGCATTGCCATTTAAGATTAGAATTTCATTCCATTCTGAATTTTTACGGATCTCTTTTATTTGTATCGGTGCAGTAGTAATTATACCCATTTGAAATTCATCTTCATTTAAGTTTATATTCGAATTTTTGCACTGATCAGTTGATTGCATTTCATTACTAAATTTACCTTTAACGCGTTGCGTTGTTGTTGATTGGGATTGGCTACGACAAACCGATAACCAATGATTAAATTTACCCATTGGCGTAACTAGGAAATTGTTCTAGGGTGGGCCTGGCCCCTTAATATTGCTGAGTAAAATAATTAATAAATTTTCCGTTTTTATTTCTTTCTTTTGATACATAACGGGTGTGTCAATTTGAAGTTTATTTTCAAATTTACTATCAATTATATTTTTTTTCTATGTTATTTATGTTAGGTTAGTGTGCAGTAACTGTCACCAAAAAACAACATCAGGATGACATAGTAAGACCAAAATACGTAGGTTGTGATACCAAAGAATCTCGTTCCCCGACTCGAACTATTTGGAGCTTCTCATGAAGCTAAGTATTTGCGTGAGCTTATAATTATCCACGTCTGTGAGAGTTTTAAATGTGTGCGTTCCAAAAGAGTTTTCCGTAGAAAGGGCGAAGTTCAATCCCTTGCTTAGAAAGTGCTTCCGTTATATAGTTGCCCTTAACGCCACTGTAACCCAGCACCTATAGAATAAGAACGGAGAAATTAACGGTGGTTAGTGTCACTTTTGATGCCGTTGCTACTACATCTACCGATTTTAATGCAGTTATTTATGTTTATTTTTATGTTTGTGTAAATAATAAATCGTTAAATCATAAAAAGAAAAGAAAAAAATGTTCTTTTTAAAACCGACATTTTTGGCAAATTAAAATTGAAAAAAATCATATAAAATTATAAATTGTATTATAAATTATAAATCCTCACTTAGTAACTTTCAAGCAAACAAAAATTATACAAAATCAATATTCCTAGTCTCTAAATTTCTTAACATATTTTGAGGCACCCTGTGTCACGCTATTGAAAAAATAAAAATAAACAATAGTCCAAAAATAACAATTCATTGTTTACAGTAATCATACAGTCCCCCAACCATTTAATGCAGTACTGTGCACAACGATCTTCATTTTCAGCCATACAGAATTCAGATAATTCCAGAAATAAATCGATCAGACTTCGAATACCGCCATCAATTTGCTAATGGCGATACAAACAAAATTGAAACTACGAGTAGTGTTAGTGTTTCGGTGTGGTTCTGGTTTTAGGTCTTATGAAGAAATGAGACCGTATTTTTTAAAACGAAGTCTATATTGTTTTTATTGTGATGTTTCTCGTTGAACAAATTGGAAGGAGTGGTTTTCCAGAAATTGTGAATTCATTTGAAATTCTGTCATCTGATCTGACACGTCACATGTTGGAAAGAAAATGTTTTCTCTTTTAAACTTCGATAATATGGTGAACCGATAAGATAAGCGACCATTTTGTAGATACTTTTAAGGCAGTATTATTGGTAGTACTTAATAAATTGAAATAAAGATCAGTGATATGAACTGTAAAATTTTTTCTTATACTTGTCAATAAATAGTTCGATTTGGTTTATTTCTAATACTTTAATGGTAGGTGGTTTTTTCTATCGAGATGATCATATATCACAAATAAAAAACAAATAATTTAATTAAATATTGATGCTAACGTTATGAAATAGTTTTGAACAGCAAATTCTTTAGTTCCCTATCTGTTATATGCTTCATGAGCTTCGTGTTCTAGAGGGGGCCAAAATTCGTCTAGAGGGGGCCGGGCCCTCTGGGCCCCTACCTAGTTACGCCTTTGAATTTACCGCACTTATTTTTCAAAAGACGGGCACTTTTTTATTTCATGTCGTAACCCACAATTATTACAATCAATTTTTTTAGCACTGAAAGTACTATAATTTACATTTTTGTTATTTTATCACCTCGACTTGATTACTTGAACCAAGTGACATTTTATCTGCATGTATACGAGACAATTCACCAATTCGACTTTGTTCTTCAAGTTTTTTTTCAGCTAACTAAATCTTCTTCCCGTAATAATCTTTCACGTAAATCGTTATTTTTCATACCGAAAACTAATTTATCACGTATATTTCTAGATAAAGCAATTCCAAAATTGCAATCGACAGCCTGTAATTTAACTCTGTCATAAAAATGATCAAATGTTTTACTTTGTTTTTGCGCTAGGACCCAAAAAATACTACTTTCGTGTATTTCATTTTTACCAGTTTAAAATACACTGAAATACATAGAAAATTTTGAAGCACCTTTCTGACTGCGGGATGATAACGTATGCAAAGAGGTTGTTGATCAAGTTGTCATGCCAGATTCAATCAAATGCTTTTGAAATGTCTAATGAGATAATGTACATTTCCCCACCTTTATCAAGTATGCTGGTTCAAACATATATAAGGATAAAACGATTGGTTGGATTTTTCTGTTTGTTGATGTTTAATCTTTTAAAGTATTACTTGTAACGAAAGCCAAAATGTAAGAGAAATTTATTTGTACTTCATTTTGCATGCCATCTATTATTGATTATTATAGTTCAGTAAAAATTAGTCCATAGAAGAAGAATAATAAAATGGTACAACTTCTGTATTCATCACTATATAGATCAATATAGATTGGTTGTTGATATTTTGTTTCTAAAACCAAATTGGCTGTCAGATAATAAATGGTGTTCGTCAAAAATTTGAATATATGTGAATTCATATAGTGCTCATATATTTAACATAGAGCTGGGAGTAACGCTATTGGTCTTTAATTTGAAATATCAAATTTTTTCCTTTTTTTGGGACAGGCTGGACATTTGCCAATTTCCAGTACGACGGAAAAATAGCAGATTTATAGGATTTGTAGAAAATTTTGGTTATAGAGTCGGTGCAAATTCTTTTGAAAACGTTTTTATAATAATTGTTGTCAATACAGGAGGCTTTGTTGTAGTTTATTCCCTTTAACGTGTTGCGACTATTTTTGGTTTGGAATGGCAGTTCTTTCGTGTACAATCGTGCTTGGACTTCATGTCACGAAACCATCAGATGGATTGAAACTACAAACAGCAACTGGAGGATTCGCTGATATAGCAGGTAAACGGATCGCTGAAATAAGGATTGCAACAACTTCTATCATAAAGTAAGGTGACCAGTCGTCCCGCTTTTGGCGAGACAGTCCCGATTTTTATGTCCCGCGTCCCGCGGCATCTTAAATATATCCCGACTTTTGACAAAAAACAGAATTACATACTTCGGTCTGAAAGACCTAAGTATTGCATTCATGAGCTCAAAGTGAAATTCTTACCCCCACTTCTTTTGGCATTTCTCGACGTTTTAGGACCTACTGATTCTAAAAAAGCAAAAAAAAATGTATGTCTATCTGTAGGCCGGCCGTCCGTCACAAACGACGAAATCTAGAAAACCGCTGGACGGATTTCAAAATTTTTTTTCTTCTAAAAATAGGTTTACTCAATGGGAAGAGCCGAAAGGACGATGTGTTCGATAACTGTACCGGAAGTGTGTCAAAAAAATCGTCAAGTGTGTCAAAACAAGGAAATTTGCATATTTTTGGTTTAAAAATCGTTCCTTTTAAGTGATTACGAGTAGGAACATTAAATTTGGAGAAATCTTGATGGTCGGGATTGGTATGTGAAACCAAGATCTAGATTATTGCATTAGAAGTTTAATTGCATAAAAAAATGTTGTCAAGTGTGTCAAAAGAAAGATTTTTATTTATTTTTTTACCTAATTTTTTGGAAAAAAATAAAATCAATAATATGTATGACATGAAAATATATTATTATTATAGAGAATTATAAGTTTGTCAAAAAAATAATGTCAAGCTTGTCAAAAAATGATTTCATTGATTTTTTAGCCAATTTTTTGGGAAAAAAATGTAGCTGTTTTTATGACGTAAATGTAATTGAAAATGAAATTGGACATGGACATTTTTGAATTTGTTATATAATAGTTTTTGAAATATTTTTGGAATTTTGAAAAAAGTTTGTATTTTTGATTTTGTAATATCTTTTGCAATATTTTTAGAATTTTGGAAAAAGTTTTAATTTTTGATTTTGTAAGAATTTTTGGAATATATTTGGAATTTTGAATTTTAAATTTTTGATTTTATTATAATTTTTGGAATTTTGAAAAAAGTTTCAATTTTTGATTTTGTAATAATTTTTGGATTATTTTTAGAATTTTGAAAAAAGTTTGATTTTATTATAATTTTTACAATATTTTTGCAATTTTGAAAGAAATATGAATTTGTGATTTTGTAATATTTTCTCGAATCGCTAAATTGAAGGTTTTTGAATAGTTTGCTGAAAATGTAAATAAAAATGAAATTGGACATGGACATTTTTGAATTTGTTATAGTTTTTGAATATTTTTGGAATTTTGAAAAAGTTTCAATTTTTGATTTTGTAAGAATTTTTGGAATATTTTTAGAATTTTGAAAAATTTTAAATTTTTGATTTTATTACAATTTTTATAGTTTTGGAAAAAGTTTCAATTTTTGATATTGTTATAATTTTTGCAATATTTTTAGAGTTTTGGAAAAAGTTAGAATTTTTGAATTTTAAGAATTTTTGGAATATTATTAGAATTTAGAAAAAGTTTAAATTTTTGATTTTAATCCCAATTTTTGGAATATTTTTAGAATTTTGAAAAAAAATAGAATTTTTGAATTTTATGTAAACATATTTTTAGAATTTTGAAAAAAGTTTCAATTTTTGATTTTGTAAGAATTTTTGGAATTTTTGAAAAAAGTTTTAATCTGTGATTTTGTAATAATTTTTGAAATATTTTTAGAATTTTGTTTGAAAAAAGTTTGAATTTTTTATTTTACAATATTTTTGGAATTTTGAAAGAAATATGAATTTGTGATTTTGAAATATTTTATCGAAACGCTAAATTGCGAGGTTTTTGAGAAGCTTGCTGATTGTATAATCTTTTCACTAAATTATGTTAATATATGATCTGTTATAATTTTCCAACAACGTATTGATATTTCGTGTTAGTTTTGTAATACATATCTAAACAGAGATAAAGAATACAATATGTACTTTAACAAAAAGTTATGTTTGATAAACAGCGCTGCCCAAAACTAAAAGCCATGTCCCCATAAAAGTTTTTTGCCGAAAACTATATCAAAATCCTAAACCCAGACCGAAGTCTTGATATCTCAGAGCTGTGAGATTTCAGCCCCTCCATATTTTCGAATTCAAATGAAAAACAAATTCGTTATTCAAAATTAAATTTGGACAATTTTGTTATGCTTAATGCAACAATTTTCTTAGTTTAAATAAATATAAATAAATTAAAATTATATGACAATCATTATATGACATCAATAGTGTAGTAAACACTAAACATAAACTAAGCTCTACTCTGTCTTCTATTTAAATTGCAAATAAAATTATGGGTATATATAAAATTATTCATACTTTTTAATTATTTATATCAAAATTTGAAAAATAAAAATATGGAGGGGCTGAAATCTCACAGCTCTGAGATATCAAGACTTCGGTCTGGGTAAAGGATTTTGATATAGTTTTCGGCAAAAAACTTTCAGGAGGACATGGTTTTTAGTTTTTGGCAGCGATGTATATCAAACATAACTCTTTGTTAAAGTACAAGTATTTTTTATCTCTGTTTAAAAATTTATTACAAAACTAACACGAAACATCAATACGTTGCCGGAAAATTATAATCAAAATTCCAAAAATATTGTTAAATTAAATAAAATCAAACTTTTTCAAAATTCCAAAAATATTCCAAAAATTAGGATGAAATCAAATATTTAAACTTTTTCTAAATTCCGATAATATTCCAAAAATTCTTAAAAATTCAAACTTTTTCCAAAATTCTAAACATGTTGCAAAAATTATTACAAAATCAAAAATTGAAAATTTTTTCAAAATTCCAAAAATTATAATAAAATTAAAAATTTTTCAAAATTCCAAAAATTCTTACAAAATCAAAAGTTAAAACTTTTTCCGAAATTCTAAAAATATTGCAAAAATTATTACAAAATTAATAATACAAACTTCTTCAAAATTCCAAAAATATTTCAAAAACTATTATATAACAAATTCAAAAATTTCCATGTCCAATTTCATTTTAAATTACATTTACGTCATAAAACAGCTACATTTTTTTTTTCCAGAAAATTGGCTAAAAAATAAATAAATCAATTTTTGACACACTTGACAACATTTTTTTGACAAACTTATAATGCCATAATTCTCAATAATAATAATAAAATTTCATTTCAAACAAACAATTTTATTTTTTTCAAAAAAAATTGGGTACAAAATAAATAAAAATCTTTCTTTTGACACACTTGACAACATTTTTTTGACAAACTTATAATGCCATAATTCTCAATAATAATAATAAAATTTCATTTCAAACAAACAATTTTATCTTTTTCCAATAAATTGGGTAAAAAAAAAAATAAAAATCTTTCTTTTAAAACACTTGACAAAATTTTTTTGACAAACTTATAATGCCATAATTCTCAATAGTAATAATAAAATTTCATTTCCAACAAACAATTAATTTTATTTTTTTCCAAAAAATCAGGTAAAAAAATAAATATAAATCTTTCTTTTGACACACTTGACAACATTTTTTTGACAAACTTACTATGCAATAATTTAGTTTTTGATCTCACATACCAATCCCACCATCAAGATTTCTCCAAATTTAATGTTCCTACTAGTAATCACTTAAAATGAACGTTTTTTAAGCCAAAAATATGAAAATTTGCTATTTTTGACACACTTAATGATTTTTTCGACACACTTCCGGTACAGTTATCGAACACAGCGTCCTTTCGGACCTGTCCCTTGAGTAAACCTATTTCTAGAAAAAAATTTTTGAAATCCCTCCAGCGGTTTTCCCTGCAGCGTAGATAATGCCGGTCGGCCGGCAGAGAGACATATATTTTTTTTTTGCTTTTTTAGAACCAGGAGGTCCTAAAACGTCGAGAAATGTCAAAATAAGTGGGAGTAATAATTTCACTTTGAGCTCATGAACTTAATACTTAGGTCTTTCAGACCGAAGTAATAATCCGTCAAAGTTTAGGTATTACTTCGCTCTGAAAGACCTAACTTTTACATTCATGAGCTGAAAGTGAAATTCTTACCCCCACTTTTTTTGGCATTTCTCGGCGTTTTAGGACATACTGATTCTAAAAACGCAAAAAAAATGTATGTCTGTCTGTCGGCCGCCGTCATTACCTACCCTGCAGAGAAAACCGTTGTAGGGATTTCAAAAAATTTTTTTCTAAAAATAGGCACACTCAAGATACAGGTCCGAAAGGACGATGTGTTCGATAACTGTACCTGAAGTGTGTCAAAAAAATCATTATGTGTGTCAACAATAACAAATTTTCATATTTTTGGCTTAAAAAACGTTCATTTTAAGTGATTACTAGTAGGAACATTAAATTTGGAGAAATATTGATGGTGGGATTGATATGTGAGATCAAAACCTAGATTATTGCATTATAAGTTTGTCAAAAAAATGTTGTCAAGTGTGTCAAAAGAAAGATTTTTATTTATTTTTTTACCTAATTTTTTGGAAAAAAAATAAAATTAATTGTTTGTTGGAAATGAAATTTTATTATTATTATTGAGAATTATGGGATTATAAGTTTGTCAAAAAAATTTTGTCAAGTGTTTTAAAAGAAAGATTTTTATTTATTTTTTTACCCAATTTATTGGGAAAAAATAAAATTGTTTGTTTGAAATGAAATTTTATTATTATTATTGAGAATTATGGCATTATAAGTTTGTCAAAAAAATGTTGTCAAGTGTGTCAAAAGAAAGGTTTTTATTTATTTAATACCCAAGTTTTTTAGAAAAAACAAAATTAATAGTTTGTATGACATGAAATTTTATTATTATTATAGAGAATTATGGCATTATAAGTTTCCAAAAAAAATAATGTCAAGTGTGTCAAAAAATGATTACATTTATTTTTTAGCCAATTTTTTGGGAAAAAAATGTAGCTGTTTTTATGACGTAAATGTAATTGAAAATGAAATTGGACATGGAAATTTTTGAATTTGTTATATCATAGTTTTTGAAATATTTTTGGCATTTTGAAGAAGTTTGTATTATTAATTTTGTAATAATTTTTGCAATATTTTTAGAATTTCGAAAAAAGTTTTAACTTTTGATTTTGTGGTGACCGGACTCAGGGTAGTTCAATAAGGGGTGGGGGTTGGGGGTAAGGTCATGAATAGCATCAAAATTATCGTCAAAATTATTGATTTCAACATACCTGAGGACGCTGAATCCAACAGTGATGTTTAAATTGGGATCAAAAATATAAGGTTGTCACTAAAGGGTAGGAGTTTGGGCTGAAAGCCGAAAATATATTATGGGTACCGATTTCGGATAAATTGAGGGTACTGAATGCAATGGTGCTGCTGAAATTAGTATTTGGGGTCCAGGCAAGAAACTAGAGGATAAGTGTTTGGGTCTAAAATTAGGGAAATGTTCAAATATGCATAATAAATAATGGGTTTTCAATGAATCGAGGATACTGAATCCAATAGTGGTCTTGGAATATACAATCAAGCAACCATAGGAGCAAATTCAGAAGCTGGAGGATGGGGTGGAGAATAAAAAAATGTTCAAATATACATTATGCACCAAGGCCCTTGATTTATCCAAAATCAATACTCATAATATATATGTAAACATTTTCGGCTTTCAGCCCCAACTCCCACCCTTTAGTGACACCCTTATATTTTTGATCACAATTTAAACATCACTGTTGGATTCAGCGTCCTCAAGTATGTTGAAATCAACACTAATGACGACAATTTTGATACTATTCATGGCCAGACCCCCAACCCCCACGCCTTATTGAACTACCTTGAATCCGGTCACCATTTTTATCATCACCAATGAACTCAGCATCTTTGATTATGTTAAAATCAAAATAATGACGATAATTTTGATACTATTCATGACCAGACCCCCAACCCTCATTTCTTATTGAACTACCCTGAGTCCGGTCAACATTTTTACCATCACCATTGAACTCAGCATCCTCGATTATGTAAAAATCGATAATAATGGCAATGATTTCGATACTTTGTGTAACCCACCCCCCAACCCGCACCTATTATTGGACTACCTTGAGTCCGGTCCCAATTTTTACTATCATAATTGAACTCATCATCCTCGATTATGTTGAAATTGATAATGATGACGATAATTTCGATATTTTTTATAACCGACCCCCAAACCCACCCCTTATTGAACTACCCTGAGTCCGGTCAACATTTTTACCATCACCATTGAACTCAGCATCTTCGATTATGTAAAAATCGATAATAACGACAGTAATTTCGATACTTTGTATGACCGATCCCCCAACCCCCACCTATTATTGGGCTACCCTGAGTCCGACCCCAATTTTTATTATGACGATAATTTCGATATTTTTTATAACTGACCCTCCAACCTCCACCCCTTTTTGGACTACCCCGAGTCCGGCCCCCAGCTTTATCATCATCATTGAACGCAGCATCCCCGATTATATTGAAATCGACACCAAACATGACATTCAAAAAAATATTTTTTTCTACGATAAGGGTACCCCCTTGGGAGTAAAAAATGGTTATGTCACCGATCAGGGGACAATATAGGGGATTGTATTTGTTATGAAATTCTGATTCTAACGATACCCCACATGACATATTTTAATCATTTAATGTGTTAACCTCACCCACGGAGTTGGTTGCAAAGGAGTTGGGTGCAAACCAAATTTTGGACTCAAAAGTTGCGCCGGTCTGAATAAAATATAATCGGGCCATTAAAGTTTTTTATCTCTTCCCATTTATTTTACATAGATTTTTATATGCTAAAACTTAAAGAGGGTGTAAAGGGGTGGGGGTGGGTCCTACGACCCCAATCTCATAAAGTTTTCGGGAGACGGCCAAGCCAGATCGATTGATACCAAATTTGTAAAAAAAAATTTTGAAAATTTCCGCGATTGCCCGATTCTTAAAAAAAAACGATAGTTAAGATAGTGTAGTGTTAATGTTAACTTTAATTGAATTATTTTTCTTTTTTATTGTTAACTAGAAATTATACTGAAGAGGGTCCCAGTAAGGACCGAAATATCTATGAAAAAATAAAGAAAAAAGCAATTTATGATCTATAATTTGGCATTTTGTTTGTGGTTCAACTACTACCAATAAAAGCAAAGACGGTGAAAATAAATCCCAGAGAATAGATCAGTTCTGTTGTACATACGTAAGGGTATATACAATAGATAGACAACAGAAGAAAAATTCCAATATTTATACATGTTTATTTAACATGAAATTGGACCGGAGATTTTTGATTTTGTTATAATCTTTGAAATATTTTTGGAATTTGAAAAATGTTTGTAGCTTTGATTTTGTTATAATTTTTGCAATATGTATTTCAAGAATATTGGAAAAAGTTTCAATTTTTGATTTTGTTATAATTTTTGCAATATTTTTAGAATTCTGAAAAAAGTTTCAATCTTTGATTTTGTTATAATTTTGGAATATTTTCGGAATTTTGAAAAAAGTTTCAATTTATTTAGTTTGCAAAAAATCCCATATAATGTAAAAGCATTTCCATAATATGGAGTCTAATGACAGTGGAAAAATTCAACTTAAGTAAAAAATAATTAAGTGATGAAGAAGTTTCAACTTTGAAATTGTCATCGCCTCAACGGCGTAATCGATAGCGTGTCTGCCCAAAGATTCGAGCCGGGCACTGACGAGGGTAGGTTCGAATCCGATCCGAAACACGTAAAAAATGTGAATTGTAGTTTTTTTCTGAGAAACTTCAAACCATACCTTTGAATTGAAAATATTCCAATTACTTCCTTACTTACTTGAGTTTAATTGATCTCAAAAATCCAAAATAGTTTCAATTTATGATTTTGGTAGAATATTCGTAATATTTTTAAAGTTTTGAAAAAGTTTAAATTTTTGATTTTATTATAATTTTTTGAATATTTTTGGAATGCGGAAAAAAGTTTGTATTTTTGATTTTGTTATAATTTTTGTGATATTTTTAGAATTTTGAAAAAAAGTTTGTTGTTTTGATTTTGGTTTAGTTTTTAAATTTTGAAAAAAGTTACTTCGGTCTGAATTTGAACTTTTGGAATATTTTTAGAATTTTGAAAAAGTTTGAATTTTTGATTTTATTATAATCTTTGGAATTTTGAAAAAAGTTTGTTTTTTTGATTTTGTTATAATTTTTGCAATATATTTAGAATTTTGGAAAAAGTTTGAATTTTGGGATTATTTTTAGAATTTTGAAAAAGCGTTTCAAATTTTGGAATTTTGAATGTCCAAACTTGAAATTGTTGTGCCGTATTTCTCATTACAAATTTTCAATCACTATTTCCTAGAAATACAAACTCTAAATCTTTCTAAAATCGCAATATTAGTTTCACATACTGTTTACTTAAACAAAAGTAATTTCTTTTTTTAGATTAAATTTTTTTGGTTTTACTTCAAGTTTTATGTTTTTGTTTTTATCATAATTTTCCGTTTGACGTACTTAGCGACATCTACGTTCAGATAGATGAATGAATATATAATTTATAGTATATATTAACGCGCCAAATTAGGATCAATAAAAAAATATATATAAAACTTGAATTAATATCAACTTTTTTTTTATGAACATTTTATTGAGATTTTTTTTGCTTATATAATTTTTTTTGTTAACATAATTTTTTTTGGTTTAAACGATTTTTCATAGTATATAAGAACGATAAATTTGAGGATTAAATCACTTAGTATTCATTTGTAATAACAAATAGTAATATACTGGAATAAAATAAGCGATTACTTAGCGATTGAAGTTGTTTGTTTCAATTACAAAATTTGAGGTCAACACAGCGATTTTTGGATCAAATTCGGAACTTACCTTCATAAAGATTTCATGGTCCTTCGAGCCGGATTATAGCGAACAACCAGGACTTGCATCAAATTCTCAACAAAGGAGTTTCAGGAATTTGGTAAATGGTAAATACAAATTTCATTATATAAAGTGAAAAAGTGAAAAATAATTTAAGAACAGTGAATTTAGTTTATACATCCCAATAAACATTGGTATTTAAAATATATACATTCAGTGGATTAGAAATAAAAAACTTTTAACTAATATTATAGAGTGAAGAGTAAAATTATAAGTGACATTATTTAAAGTGAAGTTAAAACTTTATTAGGTGAGGTAAAATATTTATATTTATATTTAATATTTCATATTCAAACTTAAATATACGTGATAATAAAAATGGCCGATCGGGATCTTAGAGCATTGAAACGTACGATCAAAAGGATGAATGAGCTAAAGGCGACAGCACAGAAAATAAATGAACAGACAACGCTAAGTACGATACGCACAAATATCTCATTATTGAACGAAGAATGGAACGATCATAAAGTTCGAGAGAAAAATATTGATGCAACCGATGACAATGTGAAATATCTAGATGCCATTGATGACCTTTATTTTAATACAAAAAGTGCTTTAGTACAAGCCGAAAATGATCGCGAAGGCACCACGACCAACGCAGTATTAAATAACACAATGGACGACTTGGTGGCGAACCAACAATCTTTCCTTAGAGACATGTCCGTTCTTAACAAACGCGAAACAGAAATACGGCTACCTCAAATAAATATACCACCATTCTCGGGAAATTATTCGGAATTTCCATCATTTCGCGATTTATTTGAAGCATCCATTGACAGCAATGAAAAAATCTCCAATGTACACAAGCTGCAATATTTAAAAGGATTACTACGGGGTGAAGCGGCAGCTCTGGTGCGTCACATTCCCATCACCGAAGTGAATTACGTAGAAACATGGTCTAAAATTAAAGAACGGTACGATAAACGAAAACAAGTAGTAACTCAGCTAATTAAGCAATTTATGGAGCAACCAACCATTAATCATTCAACGGCGAAAACACTTCATTACATGTGTGACGTATCAGATGAAGTGATTCGTGGCTTAAAGGTGTTAGGTGAAGAAGCTGAGAGGCGCGATCCTTGGCTCATTTTTATATTATTGAAAAAACTTGATGAAGAAACTAAAAGGGAATGGGCTCACCATGTAGCTGAAAATGATTTTCCGACAATTGAACTATTTTTCAAATTTCTAAATCGTAGAAGCGATGAGCTCGAGAGTTGTAGTTCTCAAGTCAGAGTTTCACAAGGAACCACAAAAATAAGGACACATCACACTACCGTTAACGAAACAAAATGCCCCAAGTGTACGAGCGCACATCATCTATCGAAATGCGATGAGTTTTTAGAAATGAACGTCAGTGATCGACGAGGTTTTACAGCGAAAAATAGGCTATGTTTCAACTGTTTGGCTGGAAGTCATCAAGCAGGCTTTTGCAAAATAAAACATCGTTGCAATATTTGCAACCGAAAACATAATGTGCTCCTACACACAGAAATAAGCTCAGTAAGTTCACCTTCTACAAAAACTGGATCATACGAGAAATACCAACCATCTGCTCCAAGCTCAACTGACACCTTCTGTACGGAAGTACAGTCGAATGCAACCGCAACTGCTAAATATCAATCAATTTTACCGACAGCAATAGTAAACGTTAAACGTTATGATGGTACCTTCCTTAAGTGTAGAGTTCTTTTGGATTCCGGGTCACAAGCTTCGTTTGTGTCAGAAGCGTGCATGCAGGCTCTTCGTTTGCCACGGAAAAACGCGAACATTGTAATAAGAGGCCTGGCTGCATCTACTATAACAAGCCAAGGTGATACAACATTATCATTGTATTCAGTTTATGATCAGCACATACAAATAGACATCAACGCTCTAATCATTCAAAATTTACCATCACAGTTGCCTAAGCGATTTATAAGTGTCGAAGATAGTAAGCTATTTCAAAATTTGCAATTAGCAGATAATGAGTACTTCCGTCCAGGGAGAATCGATATCCTTATTGGTGCCGATAAGTTTTTTAACACATTAGAAGATGGAAGAGTTATGAACCCAAATGGAGCCATGATTGCTCAAAAGACTATTTTTGGGTGGGTTATTAGCGGTAAACCACAAGTAGAAGATTTTTCTTTAATTTCAGGATCAAGTTTTGCTGGATGTCATATTAGCTTGGATCTCAATATAGATCAAACTCTTCGACGATTCTGGGAAATTGAAGAAGTTAATAATTATGAACCCTATTCTATCGAAGAGAAAGAATGCGAAGAAAATTTCAGAAGTACAAATAAGCGACTACCAAATGGAAGGTACATAGTCAGAATTCCTTTCCGAAAAGATGCTCCATGTTTGGGAAATTCTATACAAACTGCGACCAAACGATTCTACAACCTAGAGAAGAAACTTCAATCAAACCACCATCTTAGAAAAGAGTACTCAGAGGTAATGGATGACTACATTTCGCAAGGGCATATGCGAATCATTCCCGAAAGTGAAATTGAGACAACTGATGAAAGGTCATGTTGTTATTTGCCTCATCATGCAGTGATCAAAGAAGGAAGTTCAACTACCAAGGTTCGTGTAGTTTTTGATGGCTCATGCAGAACGTCAACAGGAGTATCACCCAATGATACTATGATGGTTGGTCCAACAATACAACCTACTCTGTGGTCCATACTTTTAAAATTTAGGAACCATCGAATTGCATTAACCGCCGACATTGAAAAAATGTATCGCCAAGTTTTAGTTGATGAGAGAGATATTGAATATCAGCGAATATTATGGCGCCCAGATCCTAGTAGTAAACTAAATCACTATCGACTTACTACTGTAACTTTTGGTCTGGCAAGTTCTTCGTTTCTGGCAACTAGAGTGCTACACCAAATAGCTCTAGACAACAATAGATCAAATGCATGTTCGACAATACTCAACGATTTTTATGTTGATGATTTGATAAGTGGTGCGGACTCCATTCACGATGCAATGAAATTGAAGGCAAGTCTGATCCATACATTAAAATCTGGTGGTTTTCCTTTACGAAAGTGGAGATCCAACTACTCCGACCTATCAGATACTTTAGATGCTGGGTTAAACAATATTAACTTTGATGATGAAAAACCCGTGATCAAAATACTTGGATTACAATGGAATCCATCAAAGGATACGTTTACTTTCCGTGTAAATTTGGACAACACTGCACCAACCAAACGCCAAATATTATCAGAAGCTTCAAGAATTTTTGATCCTCTCGGATGGGTATCACCTTCAATCGTGTCATTCAAGATTCTACTACAAAAATTGTGGATGCTGAAGGTTGATTGGGACGATGAATTACCCGAAGAACTGTCAACATATTATCAGAAAATCAAGCAAGAGTTACACCAGCTAGAAAGACTTCAAATTCCAAGGTTCATTCCACATCAACAAGTTGAATATCACGGCTTTTGCGACGCAAGCGAACGTGCGTATGCCGCTGTTATTTACGCCAGATCCATGGGTGATAATGGACGAATTAATGTGAACCTTATTACTGCGAAAACTAAAGTAACTCCCATAAAGCAGGTTTCCATTCCAAGGTTGGAACTTTGTGGAGCTCAACTATTAGCGAAGTTATGGAAGGCTATGAAAAATAATGTACCAGAAGGTAAATTTATTGCATGGACAGATTCTACAATTGTCCTACAGTGGCTGTCTGATTACCCAGCGAATTGGAAAACATTTGTGGCCAATAGGACAGCAGCAATCCTAGACGTTCTACCTAGAGAACACTGGAACCATGTAAGCTCAAACCATAATCCAGCAGATCATGCCTCCAGAGGAGTGACGGCGAGTCAACTTGTTTTATTGGAGCAGTGGTGGACAGGCCCACAATGGCTGACACAAAATAGCAGCAGTTGGCCCACATCAACAAAACTAAATTATACTGAAGACGCAGATCAAGAAAGAAGATCACCTCAAGCATGCAGTATGCAAACGAATCTTGATGAAGATATTGTGTCAAATTTAATAAACAAATACTCAAACTACAACAAATTAATTAGAGTACTAGCATACCTGCTGCGATTTACCAGCAAAAAGAAATTAGTATTGATGCGAAACAAATACCTGACAACGGCAGAACTTACGGAGTCCGAAAATAAATTAATTAAAAAGGTACAACAACAACAATATGAGAACGAGATCAATCAATTATCAAATGATAAAACAATCAAAGGGAGTAGTACACTTTTATCGCTGACTCCATTCATTGATGAAGAAGGTATACTGCGAGTAGGCGGACGTCTTGATAATATGAATGGTAAATATAATGTAAAGCACCCGATCATTCTGCCGAGTTCCCATTCCTTGAGCAGATTGATTATTTCCTTCTTCCACAGAAAATATTTCCATCCTGGCCCATCCTTAACATCCCATTTAATTAAACAAAAATTTTGGATTGTTAGCGGTCGAAGTCTCATCCGAAATGAACTGAGGAAGTGTGTAACGTGTACGCGATATCGAGCAGAGACATCAAAGCAACTAATGGGAAATCTTCCTGAAGCTCGGATCACACCAGCGAGACCATTTAGCAAATGTGGGGTGGATTATGCAGGGCCAATTCAAATAGCGACCAAGAGAGGAAGAGGATCGAAATCAAGCAAGGGCTACATATCTGTATTCGTGTGTATGGTGACGAAGGCAGTTCACATCGAATTGGTTAGTGATTTAACTTCAGAGGCATTTATCGCGACTTTAAAACGGTTCATCGCAAGAAGAGGAATTCCTGCCGACATGTATAGCGATAATGGAACTACATTTACTGGTGCTCATCGCAAGCTTAAGGACGTATACCATCTGGTAAACTCTAAGGAGCATCTTAGGGTTGTATCGGACTTTGTCAACGAAAACAGAATAAACTGGCATTTTATCCCACCAGTAGCACCACATTTTGGGGGATTATGGGAGGCAGCTGTAAAATCTGTTAAATCAACCTTGATTCGGGCTACAAATGGCATTAATTTGACGTTCGAGGAGATGAGTACTCTGCTCTGTCAGATAGAGTCGATCGTAAATTCAAGACCTTTATGTGCAATCACAAATGAAGATTCAAGTTATGAGCCGCTTACACCATCACATTTTTTAATTGGCACGGCAACTGGACTTATCCCTGATGAAAACCTAGTTGGGATACCTGAAGCGAGACTACGAATATGGCAGAAAATAGAACAACGCACACAATCGTTTTGGAAAAAATTTTCGAAGGAATATATAAATACTCTACAGCAACGCAGCAAATGGAAAACACAAACCAAAAATATTGAGATTAACGATTTGGTGGTCCTAAAGGAAGACAACTTACCGCCATGTAAATGGGCTTTAGCTAGAGTCATCTCAACGTATCCTGATGATGATGGTATGGTTCGTGTCGTCACGGTTCAAACAGCAACCACCATTTTAAAGAGACCAATCACTAAGATCTGCAAGCTGCCAACAAGTTGTTAACGAGTCGTTAACGGGGTGGAGTATGTTTACTTAAACAAAAGTAATTTCTTTTTTTAGATTAAATTTTTTTGGTTTTACTTCAAGTTTTATGTTTTTGTTTTTATCATAATTTTCCGTTTGACGTACTTAGCGACATCTACGTTCAGATAGATGAATGAATATATAATTTATAGTATATATTAACGCGCCAAATTAGGATCAATAAAAAAATATATATAAAACTTGAATTAATATCAACTTTTTTTTTATGAACATTTTATTGAGATTTTTTTTGCTTATATAATTTTTTTTGTTAACATAATTTTTTTTGGTTTAAACGATTTTTCATAGTATATAAGAACGATAAATTTGAGGATTAAATCACTTAGTATTCATTTGTAATAACAAATAGTAATATACTGGAATAAAATAAGCGATTACTTAGCGATTGAAGTTGTTTGTTTCAATTACAAAATTTGAGGTCAACACAGCGATTTTTGGATCAAATTCGGAACTTACCTTCATAAAGATTTCACATACCAATAAATGTTCTCTAAACACATTTTTAAAACTGAAATTTTCTTTTAATCTCTAGCCGATACTTTTATAAAGAATAAAACTATAAAATATTATCATTTATCACAATTTTAGTCGTTACTAAGAATTTTCTTTTTAATCTCTAGCCGATAGTTTTATAAAGGATAAAACTAATAAATAATATCAGTTATCACAATTTTAGTTCATACTAAGAATAAGTCTTCTTATTTTTGCCGACAATCCTTTTATTTTTGAATCAACATGTTTGCCAAATAAACCTTCTCAAACAAAAAATAAATATAACATTAATATTTCTCATGCTAATTTCACACTTCTCTGTTTCTGTTTCTCTGTTTCTTAGAAATAAGTTACAATATTGCATAATTAAATCTTTTTCCCAAAATATAAAATTTAATAAAATTATTCCTATTTTGTTTTTGTTGTTTTTTGTAATGTAATAAAAGCAAAATTTAGTATATAAGATTTAGTTTTTAAGAAAATAGTTCAGTTTTAAATAAGTAGTTTTTAAGATTAGAGTTCAACAAAGTCAAGCCACACAGTTTTAATAATAGTTTAAGAAAATGTTTTTAACATTTTAATTTTTGAGTTCAACACAATATTTGAAAATAAAGTTTTAAGAATAAATTTTAGGACACACAGTCTTAGTCTTCAATCTTCATTATTGAGTTCATTAGCAGTTCATTATTAATAGTGCTTAAAAGTTTCAAATATAACAGTTCGGGAATTACAATCTAACAGTTAAAGAAATAAAAAAAAAAAATATATATAATATTCAAATAAAATTTTAAAATAAAAAATAAAAACTAAAGTGTTTAAATTGAAGTTAAATAAATTGTTTTTTATTTTAAACCATTGTAAGTGTTTCATTAAATAAAATACAACCCCAGGTATAACAGTGTTTCTAGTGTTTCAAACCAAGTGTTTCAATTTTTTATAAAAATATAACCCCGGGTATAACAGTGGCGCAGCCGGTAGGATGCTAGAGAATCCTTAGAAAGGATATTTAAAAGCTCTACATAAAAAATATATGAACTTTATCAGGGGTTTTAAAATTTATAGAAACACAAAGTGCAATAATAAATTTAAAATAAAAAAATTTATAAAAGTGTAATATGGACAAAAAGTGATATAAAAAATATAACAAATGCAAACTGCAAAAACATAAATTAAATCAAAACTTATAAAGGTGAATTGAACAATAAGTGCTATAAAAAAAAATAATAACAAAAGCAAAATCTAATTTGATTGTTTAAATGAAAGAAAAAATGCCAACAAACTGCAAACGAAGTATAATTTAAGACGTACAAAGGAGCTTACAACTATACAGAAAACAAGCATCCCGGTCTCTCTATCAACTAATCAACTTTCACAAAAGGTACTGTGCTAGAATTAAAATTAAATTAATAGCTATAAGAAAAATTGTTTTTAAATCAAACTTAATTTAAATATAAAAAATGGCAACTATCGACATTTTTAAATTAGTGCAAATAATACCTATTTTTAGTGGTGAATGTACGCCAGATTTATCGGCAAATTTAGAAATTTTTGTGTATATATCTAGCGTTATTTATAATTCCCTGACAATCGAAAATAAAACAGTATTTATGTCGATAATTTATACTCGGTTTCGCGGTGAAGCTTTCATGCTATTAAATAACTTAGAACCATTTAAAACTCTTACAGAACTAAAAAAATTTCTTTACGATCACTATTTACCGACTAAATCAATTTCAGATTTGATAAACGAGTTAATTAATTGCAGACAGTTACCAATAGAAAATGTGTTAGCTTATTCAACCCGTTTGCAAACATTTTTATATAAAACAAAGCGAGCAATTAAATTAAAATATCCAATTGGCAACGAATCATTTTTACAAGAATTAGAAGAATACGCAGTTAAAACATATAAAATAGGTTTACGTAATCAAACAATCAAATTTAGTATAACTAGCTCTCTAGAAAAAAATCTAGCGAAATTAGTAAAGCAAGCACTAGAAACAGAATCAATTATAAATTTCGAAAAACAAAATGACTCATCAAATATTTTTGCAAACAAACTACCCACAAATACTTCATTATTTTCAAACCAAAGCCAAATTCATATTGACAATTTCCAAACTAACTTCCAACTGCCACCACAATTCGTTTCAACAGAACACACTGAACAAATTTATAATAGAACACAGGACAAATTTATAGTAGAACAGTTAACAAAAGAAAATAATAACTACCAAAATAATATATTTGAACTCCAGAACTTCAATAGATCTAAAAATAATGAAGTAGAACAGTACAAATCTTTACTAAAAAAGCATCAACAAGACATTACCAATTTAAAAACGGCAAACGAACATTTAATCAAAGAATTACATACATCCAACACAAATCTTAATCAACTCACCCTAGAACTCAAAGACTTGCACAACAAATACAAATACTTACAGACTGACTCAAACAACAACCTAAACACAGCAATTCTAAAAGTAGTCGAGCAATTGCAAGAAAATAAAATACTTTTAAATGAAAATATCAATTTAAGACAACAATTAGAAATTAAACAGGCACTCCATAAAGAACGAACAGATAGAAAATTACACATCACAACTAAAAAACTAAAACATGTTGAAAATAAATTTAAAATTTTGAAAAATAAACTGAAAACGAAAAAATTAAATATATTTAAGAAAAACAAAAATGCGCTTCAATTCCCTTTAGTAGAGTTACCACAGGTTCAAACAACCCAGCATTTCACACCCGTTAAAAATTCAAATAAACAACCTATAAAATGTAAAATGAACAAAGAAAAGATCATGAAAGAAAAACCAAAACCACTTCATATTTCAAGTAACTCTGATGAAAACTTCAAAATAAATTTAAACAGGACACCAACTAAAACAAAAAATAATTCCACAAAAGAGAATATTATATATTTGCACCCAAGCAAAATCTTAATTTCCTTTATTTACATAATTTTAATTGACATTATAAGTCGATCAGTAATTAATCCATTTCAAATAATGTTCACAATTACGTCAAGATTAGTAATCAATTCTTTATCTTTTATATTTCTTTTTATCCTTTTACGCTTAGAAAATCAAAATCAGTTTCACAATTCCTCTAATCAAAATAATTCGTCCTTTTATTCCACATTAAACAAATTTCAAAACAAACATTCCAGCTTTCAAGCCGACTGTTATGAAAAACCAAATATACAACAAAAAACTACATCAGTACGGTTTCCGAATATTTTCGTAGAAAATTTAAGACAAATATCCCAATAAAACAATCAGCTGACAAATTTCAAAAAAAATTTTTTCATTAAGTAGTTCAAAGTAGTTTTTTTTTACATTTACCTAATTTTCCTTAATTTTTGTTCAGAATTTTTTTTACTTTAATTTCGTTACGATTAATAAAAATTCTCATTTTCATACATTTAAGTCAAGATGACCAATATCATCATTCATTATGACGGATTATATCTATTTCACAAAAATTTAAAGCTTCAGTGAAAATAAGTTTTCGAGAAATAAATAATCCAATCATTCAAAATCCAGTTAAACAAACTGAAAGTGCCTATTTAGAAGTAGAGTTACAAATAACATTCAAAAATACACAAATAATTTTTTCGGGACTTGCATTAATTACTATAGAGTATACAAAACCATTTAGATTTAGCGGAACATGACCGAATTTTATTACATTAATCAAAATCAATAAAAATAAACGAATCAACTTCGAATATGTCGAATCTGTATTGTATTTTAATCATAATAATTCCAATAATAATAAGTTTTAAATTTAAGCATAATATAAAATTTTCAAAACTAGTTGTAAAAACTATCAAAAAAAACGAAAACATTAGAAAAACAAACAAATCACATTATTCTAACATGTGAAATTCAGCCGAAATGAGAGAATTGCCATTTAATTTAGCTTAGATATAAGATTAACATAAAAAAAATATTAATAATTAAACTTTTGCAATTAAATAATTTTTCATTTTAATATTTAGGAATTTTTTGAAAACAAATTATATAATTTTAAAACCTTAGGGTAATATAACTTAAAAGTACGATTTAAACAAAAAAAAAAAAACATAAAAAACATAATGCAAGATTTTTAAAACAAACGAACATAACCAATGTTTTTTTTTGATAAATAATTAAAATAACTTACTGATCTCATATAAACAAGTTATTCAACTGTCTATTTTGAAAAAAATTATTTGCACAAACAATTTAATCAAAATAAAATATTTAAAAAAAAAAAAATTTTCTCTATTATTAAAAATTCTTATCTACTTTTTATCTCTCTAAAACAACATTAAACTTAAGAAAACAAAAGCAAAATATAAAAACAACACAAACAAACAAGTCAGTTAAATTTCTCTCCAATTCTTACCATTTTCGATAAATTCAACTCATTTTAAGGGGGGAGGGATGTTGTGCCGTATTTCTCATTACAAATTTTCAATCACTATTTCCTAGAAATACAAACTCTAAACTGTTATACCCGGGGTTATATTTTTATTAAAAATTGAAACACTTGGTTTGAAACACTAGAAACACTGTTATACCTGGGGTTGTATTTTATTTAATGAAACACTTACAATGGTTTAAAATAAAAAACAATTTATTTAACTTCAATTTAAACACTTTAGTTTTTATTTTTTATTTTAAAATTTTATTTGAATATTATATATATTTTTTTTTTTTATTTCTTTAACTGTTAGATTGTAATTCCCGAACTGTTATATTTGAAACTTTTAAGCACTATCAATAATGAACTGCTAATGAACTCAATAATGAAGATTGAAGACTAAGACTGTGTGTCCTAAAATTTATTCTTAAAACTTTATTTTCAAATATTGTGTTGAACTCAAAAATTAAAATGTTAAAAACATTTTCTTAAACTATTATTAAAACTGTGTGGCTTGACTTTGTTGAACTCTAATCTTAAAAACTACTTATTTAAAACTGAACTATTTTCTTAAAAACTAAATCTTATATACTAAATTTTGCTTTTATTACATTACAAAAAACAACAAAAACAAAATAGGAATAATTTTATTAAATTTTATATTTTGGGAAAAAGATTTAATTATGCAATATTGTAACTTATTTCTAAGAAACAGAGAAACAGAAACAGAGAAGTGTGAAATTAGCATGAGAAATATTAATGTTATATTTATTTTTTGTTTGAGAAGGTTTATTTGGAAAACATGTTGATTCAAAAATAAAAGGATTGTCGGCAAAAATAAGAAGACTTATTCTTAGTATGAACTAAAATTGTGATAACTGATATTATTTATTAGTTTTATCCTTTATAAAACTATCGGCTAGAGATTAAAAAGAAAATTCTTAGTAACGACTAAAATTGTGATAAATGATAATATTTTATAGTTTTATTCTTTATAAAAGTATCGGCTAGAGATTAAAAGAAAATTTCAGTTTTAAAAATGTGTTTAGAGAACATTTATTGGTATGTGAAACTAATATTGCGATTTTAGAAAGATTTAGAGTTTGTATTTCTAGGAAATAGTGATTGAAAATTTGTAATGAGAAATACGGCACAACATCCCTCCGGGTATAACAAAATGAATTCAGATCTTCCATTTTCAAGTGAACCTGTATCATTTGCCAAAATTTCATCAAGATCCTATGAAGAAAGTTCACCCACACACCCACCCACCCACCCACCCATACACAGACGTACACCAAATTTTTATTGGCTATTTAGATAGATAATGGTCCACAACAAAAGACGAAACAAAATTTGGGGTATGTAAGATTTTTTTTTCTCGATAGGCATTACTTCACACAATTTAAATAGTGGTGAAGTAAAAGTGTCTTATATAGACAACAATTTTTCTAGAGGGAGTATAATGCAAAACCAAAAATATGAAGGGCTGAGATCTCACAGTTCTGAGATATCAAGACTTCGGTTTTGATTAAGGATTTTGATATAGTTTTCGGCATAAAACTTTTATGAGGACGTTGTTTTTAGTTATCGGCAGCGATGTATATCAAACATAAAACTCTTTGTAAAAGTACAAATATTTTATATCTGTTTAGAAATTTATTACAAAACTAACGGGAAACATCAATACGCTGCCGGAAAATTATAACAGTTCATATATTAACACAATTTAGTGAAAAGATGATACGCTCAGCAAATTACTCAAAAATCTCTCCTTTTAGCGTTTCGAGAAATATTACAAAATCAAAAATTTAAATTTATTCAAAAATTTTAAATTATTGCAAAAATTATAAAAAAATCAAAAATACAAACTTTTTTCAAGATTCTAAAAATATTTCAAAAATCATAACAAAATCAAAAAAACAAACTTTTTTCAAAATTCCAAAGATTATAATAAAATCAAAAATTCAAACTTTTTCAAAATTCTAAAAATATTCCAAAGTTCAAATTCAGACCGAAGAAACTTTTACCCCCCACTCCAGAACGAGTTCAGGTTCTGTACTGGTGGATTGGACAAAATGCATGCTTTGGTAGTTGAGGTTTAATAACCAACGAACAGTCAAAGATATATTTCCATCCGATCGCCACACTGTTTTTTTTTCTCCCTTATAATATGACTACTTGGTATTTTTAATATCAACATCTGCAAATACGCATAACAACAAACATAATATTATCGACAATGCATCACATTGTTTATTGTCTATACAATTAACAACAATATAAGGAATCTATTAATCGCCGCCCCCCCCCCCTCCCCTACAACACGATTCTCCAAAATCGTATTGTTTCATCATAACATTATCGATTTCTTTTATCTTAACTCTGTTAAAACAAACATAAGAAAAATATACGTGATTGCATTTATTACATTTTCGTTAATATTCTCTGATACGATCTGATTTTAATGCTCCAAGTTGTATTGATTTATTGGTTGTATTGGTTTCGTTAAAATCATAAACGGTTAAACGGTTATTTGTTCTTTTTTTTAATTAATACCTGAAACATAAACAAACACAATTTATATGTGGTTGATCCTTTCTTTTTATGATTGATAATAAAATGTTGAAACAGAATGTTGATCCTAAACTAGTTTTCGTATTAAAATGATAGAATTCCTTTGTTTTGGAAAATGAAATGGCAATATTAATGGATATACGAATGCCTTCAGTAATCATCTCCTTCACACCTTTTCGTTTATTTTATTTATAGAATGTTTTCACATTTTTTCAGTCAGTATGATTTTATTATAAAATCAAAGAGTTCGATTTAGATTTGAATTCAATTAAAAATCGATTTTTGGATTTAAAAAAAAAAGAAAAAAACATCAAGAATTAATTAAATCATTAAATCAGTTCATTTTGTTAATATTAGATAAAAAAATTTATGTACTTTTGAAGTTCATTTTTGATTTTAAATCAAAATTATTTAAAACGAATTTAATTAAATTTTCGAGTACGCGTTTGCTATGATATAAAATCATAAGTAAGTTCGATTTTAAATTCTAAATCGTTTAGCATTAAAATTCGTTAGTTGATGAAAAACGTGTTCTAGACAGAGTTGTGAAAACTTGACCATTTTTGAGTTTCCTGAAATTTGGCAAATAAATAGTATGGACAAAATAAAAAATACAACTTATTTTAAAATTTTTTTAAAGTGCATAGTTTGGGCATAGGGGGCACCCCAACATGCATGAAAAATGAAAATTCTGCCAATCCGATATAACTTTGAAATTAAATTGCTCAAGAACGGTTATACCGATTTCATCAAACTTTCTTTTGTTTGATAGATGATTTATTAGTCGTTTGAAAAAAAATTAATTTATTGTTTTTATAATTAATTTTTAAATAAAAATATTAAAAAAACTTTTTTAAAGATGGCGCTAGGGTCAAAGATCAATTGGAATTTAATTAATTTTTTTTCTGAAAATAGTTCTATCCTTATTCTAAAATATATCAAATTTACAAAGAGGCTAAAATTCTTGTTCTTGAGATATTTTATTTTAAAGATTTTTAGTACGTCTGAAATTCGAATTTTTCTTCATTTTTTCAAACAACTTCCATTAACAAAAAATTTTAAAGTCAATTATATTTTAACTTTTTTATTTTTTAAATATAGTTCTGACCTTCCTTTAAAATATATCAAATTTACAAGGAGGCGTTAATTCGTGTTCTTGAGATATTTAATTTTAAAGCTTTTTAGTCATTCTGAAATTCTAATTGTTCATTATTATTTCGAACAATTTTTATCATCAAAAAATTTAAACCACTGAAGTTCGAGAAAATAATGAACAATTAGAATTGTAATCGGACTAAAAATCTTTAAAATTAAATATCTGAAGAACACGAATTAACGCCTCTTTGTAAATTTGATATATTTTAAAGGAAGGTCAGAACTATATTTAAAAAATAAAAAAAGTTAAAATTTAATTGATTTTAAAAACAATAAATTAATTTTTTTTCAAACGACTAATTAATCATCTATCACACAAAAAAAAGTTTTATGAAATCGTTATAGCCGTTCTTGAGCAATTTAATTTCAAAGTTACATCGGATTGGCAGAATTTTTATTTTTAATGCATGTTGGGGTGCCCCCTATGCTCAAACTATGCACTTTGAAAAATTTTAAAATAAGTTGTATTTTTTATTTTGTCCATACTACTTATGTGCCAAGTTTCAGGAAAATCAAAAATGGTCAAGTTCAAATTTCGACTTTTTCACCTGCGTAGATCACGTTTTTCATCAGTTAAGGATTGTATGATACAATGGACTTTTTAAATTAAAATATTTGTGTTGATAAAAATTGTTTTGGTTAAAAATAAAAGTTGGTTGTAAATTTAAAATAAAAAAAGAATTTATATCTTGAAAAATAATTTAACCCTAAAATTGGTAATTGAACTGTTTCTTTTGGTGAAAAATAAAATGGAAAATTAAGAATTTCAAGCATACCTAATATTTAATATTAAAGAAAGCGGAATATATATATTTTTGGACTCGCAATTAAACATGCGTGCTATGCAAGCGTACGTTGCACGTTTGAGTACATTGATGATGTAGTTACTTGTTCAGGACCATCAATGGACATTATATTCCGTTAATATACTACTAACTAAATGATTTTCCGTTCTAAGTAATCGTATAGAACGTGGTGATATAATAATAGCAGTTACTACAGTCCAATAGTGCATATATGCAGAAGAGTTGTCGTCACAATCATAATTCAAAAGCTGAATACATTTACGAAATTGAGGAAAACAATTTCGGTGAATCCAGGAATCTTTATAATTTTGGGAAACATAAAATAAGAATTGGAAGGAATTTATACGACATACAAGGTCGAAAGTCGTTTCAACGCTGGATCTTTCTATCAAGCCAACACCAAAATAGATTACGTTAAGGTTAGATTTTATTTTTATATTCCATTTTTACTATTACTAAATTATTTGAATTTATTGTTTGAATTATGTTTAGACCAAATGGTCTTATAAATTAGAATTTTCATATTAGAGATTTTTCCGCGGTAGAGTCCACACCTGATCCGTACATTGGTGTATCATTTTTAAATATTTAATGATGCCCTTGGATAGATGGTTGCCTTGAGCATCTATTGTTTAATTTGTAAAGTCCAGGCTTTACACCATTTCATTTTTTAAATATCTTAAAATATCAAGTAGCCTGGATTCTGGAAGTTTAGTTTCATACAAATAAAACGAAACAAAGAAATGGAATTATTATTTTTATTCGCCTATATATTAAAGTGTTAATTTATTAGTGTGATTTGCGGCCTTAAAGTGTCACTTTTTAACTATTTATTTTGTTGTCATAGTTGCGTCCAAAAAAGTGAAAATCATTTTTATTTGTTTAAATTCTATGCAAAATAGAATTTTTTATCAAAGCAATCCTTAAATTCAAAATTTCATTATCCAATTAAAATAGTTGTTATCATTTGTTGTTATGGTTATACAATAATTTGGAAAAAATAACAAATATTTTCTCAAAGGTAACTTGTTCCACATATTTTATTTCAAAATTTTTGCAAATTTAATATTTTAATTTAGAATAAACATTTTTTTTTAAATATTTTGCTTGCGGCGAACAAAAAATAGTATATGATGCACGGACGTAAGCTATTTTGGACTTAATGTGGGTGCAAATCTCGGCTAGCGCCTCGATTTGCAAACTCCACATACGTCCAAAATCTTTAGCTTTACGTCCTAGCATCATAATGTACTATTGTTCGTATTTTTTTGTTCATTTCAATTAAAAATAAAATAAAATTTGTCATTATTTAAAACCTATCTAGGTAATTTTTTGTTATTATTATTGACCTAGGTTGAGAAAAATTATTTCTCATTGCTCTAACCAATAATAACGATTTCTCAAGCTAGTAGTTAAAAAGTTAAAAAAACTATTATTATTATCATTATTTATCAAATATTTAAATTGTGAAAGAATAATGATTGAAAAAGTCGATACGATAACATTTTAAGTTATTAAACTCAATCTTAGTTTTATTAACCAACTGTGACAAAAATAAGTGTAACAATTGCTTACCACCAGTAGACAAATGAAAGACAAAACCAATAAAAACCTTGAGATAGTGAATGTTTAAAGTTTCAAGCAGATATTTAAACTTTAGTTGAATTTATGACTGGAATATATAAACAACTTACAGTTGTTCTTTTATACGAAATTAGAATATGTATAACTTTCTTTTCGACTAGTTTGAAATAGTAATTTAATTTTTGTGTTTATTCATTATTGTGATAAGTTTATTTTAAATTTGTTTGCCTACTTCTGTTTGCAAAAACAATGAAATATTTAAGTTTGTTATCAGTTATTGTTTGTTTTACGTAAGTGCCATCCAAATTTTAATTAATCAAATTTCATTCGCATAAAAGTGTATGCTTAATTTGGTGATTTTATTATTTCAGTGTAGTTTCATTTTTTTGCTATTATTTGCAAATTATCTAAATTTTTCTAAGGCTAGAGCAAAGTGCAAAAAACAGTTGTTGAAACTAATGAGAGTTCATGAACCGAATGTGATTTTCTATAAATAAAGGTTAAAAAAGTGTTCACGCGATTTATCAAGTGAATTTCATTAGCATTGAATTATAATGAAGTGGGAATAGTTTATAAGTTACAGTTATGAACAAGCAACTTCTTAGTTGAGAGACTTGAGCAGTGGGGAATCAGCTATAGCGAAAAACAGTCAAAACGAATTTTTTAAAAATACATTCAACTTCATTATTTTACATCGAGTGCGAGTGTATGGTTTATGTTAATTAAACGATCCTAAAATAGGACAAACTGGAAGCAGTACAGTTTGTCCTATTTTAGGATCGTTAAATTGACGTTAACCACACACCATAAACCATACACTCGCACTCGATGTAAAATAATGAAGTTAAATGTATTCTATAAAAATTTTTCGTTATGACTGTTTTTCGCTAGAGCTGATTCCCCACTGCTCAATTGTCTCTCAACTAAAAAGTTACTTGTTCATTACTGTAACTTATAAACTATTCGTACTTAATTATAATTCAATGCTAAATGAAATTCGCAATTGCAAGAAAATAAAATACTTTTAAATGAAAATATCAATTTAAGACAACAATTAGAAATTAAACAGGCACTCCATAAAGAACGAACAGATAGAAAATTACACATCACAACTAAAAAACTAAAACATGTTGAAAATAAATTTAAAATTTTGAAAAATAAACTGAAAACGAAAAAATTAAATATATTTAAGAAAAACAAAAATGCGCTTCAATTCCCTTTAGTAGAGTTACCACAGGTTCAAACAACCCAGCATTTCACACCCGTTAAAAATTCAAATAAACAACCTATAAAATGTAAAATGAACAAAGAAAAGATCATGAAAGAAAAACCAAAACCACTTCATATTTCAAGTAACTCTGATGAAAACTTCAAAATAAATTTAAACAGGACACCAACTAAAACAAAAAATAATTCCACAAAAGAGAATATTATATATTTGCACCCAAGCAAAATCTTAATTTCCTTTATTTACATAATTTTAATTGACATTATAAGTCGATCAGTAATTAATCCATTTCAAATAATGTTCACAATTACGTCAAGATTAGTAATCAATTCTTTATCTTTTATATTTCTTTTTATCCTTTTACGCTTAGAAAATCAAAATCAGTTTCACAATTCCTCTAATCAAAATAATTCGTCCTTTTATTCCACATTAAACAAATTTCAAAACAAACATTCCAGCTTTCAAGCCGACTGTTATGAAAAACCAAATATACAACAAAAAACTACATCAGTACGGTTTCCGAATATTTTCGTAGAAAATTTAAGACAAATATCCCAATAAAACAATCAGCTGACAAATTTCAAAAAAAATTTTTTCATTAAGTAGTTCAAAGTAGTTTTTTTTTACATTTACCTAATTTTCCTTAATTTTTGTTCAGAATTTTTTTTACTTTAATTTCGTTACGATTAATAAAAATTCTCATTTTCATACATTTAAGTCAAGATGACCAATATCATCATTCATTATGACGGATTATATCTATTTCACAAAAATTTAAAGCTTCAGTGAAAATAAGTTTTCGAGAAATAAATAATCCAATCATTCAAAATCCAGTTAAACAAACTGAAAGTGCCTATTTAGAAGTAGAGTTACAAATAACATTCAAAAATACACAAATAATTTTTTCGGGACTTGCATTAATTACTATAGAGTATACAAAGCCATTTAGATTTAGCGGAACATGACCGAATTTTATTACATTAATCAAAATCAATAAAAATAAACGAATCAACTTCGAATATGTCGAATCTGTATTGTATTTTAATCATAATAATTCCAATAATAATAAGTTTTAAATTTAAGCATAATATAAAATTTTCAAAACTAGTTGTAAAAACTATCAAAAAAAACGAAAACATTAGAAAAACAAACAAATCACATTATTCTAACATGTGAAATTCAGCCGAAATGAGAGAATTGCCATTTAATTTAGCTTAGATATAAGATTAACATAAAAAAAATATTAATAATTAAACTTTTGCAATTAAATAATTTTTCATTTTAATATTTAGGAATTTTTTGAAAACAAATTATATAATTTTAAAACCTTAGGGTAATATAACTTAAAAGTACGATTCAAACAAAAAAAAAAAAACATAAAAAACATAATGCAAGATTTTTAAAACAAACGAACATAACCAATGTTTTTTTTTGATAAATAATTAAAATAACTTACTGATCTCATATAAACAAGTTATTCAACTGTCTATTTTGAAAAAAATTATTTGCACAAACAATTTAATCAAAATAAAATATTTAAAAAAAAAAAAATTTTCTCTATTATTAAAAATTCTTATCTACTTTTTATCTCTCTAAAACAACATTAAACTTAAGAAAACAAAAGCAAAATATAAAAACAACACAAACAAACAAGTCAGTTAAATTTCTCTCCAATTCTTACCATTTTCGATAAATTCAACTCATTTTAAGGGGGGAGGGATGTTGTGCCGTATTTCTCATTACAAATTTTCAATCACTATTTCCTAGAAATACAAACTCTAAACTGTTATACCCGGGGTTATATTTTTATTAAAAATTGAAACACTTGGTTTGAAACACTAGAAACACTGTTATACCTGGGGTTGTATTTTATTTAATGAAACACTTACAATGGTTTAAAATAAAAAACAATTTATTTAACTTCAATTTAAACACTTTAGTTTTTATTTTTTATTTTAAAATTTTATTTGAATATTATATATATTTTTTTTTTTATTTCTTTAACTGTTAGATTGTAATTCCCGAACTGTTATATTTGAAACTTTTAAGCACTATCAATAATGAACTGCTAATGAACTCAATAATGAAGATTGAAGACTAAGACTGTGTGTCCTAAAATTTATTCTTAAAACTTTATTTTCAAATATTGTGTTGAACTCAAAAATTAAAATGTTAAAAACATTTTCTTAAACTATTATTAAAACTGTGTGGCTTGACTTTGTTGAACTCTAATCTTAAAAACTACTTATTTAAAACTGAACTATTTTCTTAAAAACTAAATCTTATATACTAAATTTTGCTTTTATTACATTACAAAAAACAACAAAAACAAAATAGGAATAATTTTATTAAATTTTATATTTTGGGAAAAAGATTTAATTATGCAATATTGTAACTTATTTCTAAGAAACAGAGAAACAGAAACAGAGAAGTGTGAAATTAGCATGAGAAATATTAATGTTATATTTATTTTTTGTTTGAGAAGGTTTATTTGGAAAACATGTTGATTCAAAAATAAAAGGATTGTCGGCAAAAATAAGAAGACTTATTCTTAGTATGAACTAAAATTGTGATAACTGATATTATTTATTAGTTTTATCCTTTATAAAACTATCGGCTAGAGATTAAAAAGAAAATTCTTAGTAACGACTAAAATTGTGATAAATGATAATATTTTATAGTTTTATTCTTTATAAAAGTATCGGCTAGAGATTAAAAGAAAATTTCAGTTTTAAAAATGTGTTTAGAGAACATTTATTGGTATGTGAAACTAATATTGCGATTTTAGAAAGATTTAGAGTTTGTATTTCTAGGAAATAGTGATTGAAAATTTGTAATGAGAAATACGGCACAACATCCCTCCGGGTATAACAAAATGAATTCAGATCTTCCATTTTCAAGTGAACCTGTATCATTTGCCAAATTTCATCAAGATCCTATGAAGAAAGTTCACCCACACACCCACCCACCCACCCACCCATACACAGACGTACACCAAATTTTTATTGGCTATTTAGATAGATAATGGTCCACAACAAAAGACGAAACAAAATTTGGGGTATGTAAGATTTTTTTTTTCTCGATAGGCATTACTTCACACAATTTAAATAGTGGTGAAGTAAAAGTGTCTTATATAGACAACAATTTTTCTAGAGGGAGTATAATGCAAAACCAAAAATATGAAGGGCTGAGATCTCACAGTTCTGAGATATCAAGACTTCGGTTTTGATTAAGGATTTTGATATAGTTTTCGGCATAAAACTTTTATGAGGACGTTGTTTTTAGTTATCGGCAGCGATGTATATCAAACATAAAACTCTTTGTAAAAGTACAAATATTTTATATCTGTTTAGAAATTTATTACAAAACTAACGGGAAACATCAATACGCTGCCGGAAAATTATAACAGTTCATATATTAACACAATTTAGTGAAAAGATGATACGCTCAGCAAATTACTCAAAAATCTCTCCTTTTAGCGTTTCGAGAAATATTACAAAATCAAAAATTTAAATTTATTCAAAAATTTTAAATTATTGCAAAAATTATAAAAAAATCAAAAATACAAACTTTTTTCAAGATTCTAAAAATATTTCAAAAATCATAACAAAATCAAAAAAACAAACTTTTTTCAAAATTCCAAAGATTATAATAAAATCAAAAATTCAAACTTTTTCAAAATTCTAAAAATATTCCAAAGTTCAAATTCAGACCGAAGAAACTTTTACCCCCCACTCCAGAACGAGTTCAGGTTCTGTACTGGTGGATTGGACAAAATGCATGCTTTGGTAGTTGAGGTTTAATAACCAACGAACAGTCAAAGATATATTTCCATCCGATCGCCACACTGTTTTTTTTTCTCCCTTATAATATGACTACTTGGTATTTTTAATATCAACATCTGCAAATACGCATAACAACAAACATAATATTATCGACAATGCATCACATTGTTTATTGTCTATACAATTAACAACAATATAAGGAATCTATTAATCGCCGCCCCCCCCCCTCCCCTACAACACGATTCTCCAAAATCGTATTGTTTCATCATAACATTATCGATTTCTTTTATCTTAACTCTGTTAAAACAAACATAAGAAAAATATACGTGATTGCATTTATTACATTTTCGTTAATATTCTCTGATACGATCTGATTTTAATGCTCCAAGTTGTATTGATTTATTGGTTGTATTGGTTTCGTTAAAATCATAAACGGTTAAACGGTTATTTGTTCTTTTTTTTAATTAATACCTGAAACATAAACAAACACAATTTATATGTGGTTGATCCTTTCTTTTTATGATTGATAATAAAATGTTGAAACAGAATGTTGATCCTAAACTAGTTTTCGTATTAAAATGATAGAATTCCTTTGTTTTGGAAAATGAAATGGCAATATTAATGGATATACGAATGCCTTCAGTAATCATCTCCTTCACACCTTTTCGTTTATTTTATTTATAGAATGTTTTCACATTTTTTCAGTCAGTATGATTTTATTATAAAATCAAAGAGTTCGATTTAGATTTGAATTCAATTAAAAATCGATTTTTGGATTTAAAAAAAAAAGAAAAAAACATCAAGAATTAATTAAATCATTAAATCAGTTCATTTTGTTAATATTAGATAAAAAAATTTATGTACTTTTGAAGTTCATTTTTGATTTTAAATCAAAATTATTTAAAACGAATTTAATTAAATTTTCGAGTACGCGTTTGCTATGATATAAAATCATAAGTAAGTTCGATTTTAGATTCTAAATCGTTTAGCATTAAAATTCGTTAGTTGATGAAAAACGTGTTCTAGACAGAGTTGTGAAAACTTGACCATTTTTGAGTTTCCTGAAATTTGGCAAATAAATAGTATGGACAAAATAAAAAATACAACTTATTTTAAAATTTTTTTAAAGTGCATAGTTTGGGCATAGGGGGCACCCCAACATGCATGAAAAATGAAAATTCTGCCAATCCGATATAACTTTGAAATTAAATTGCTCAAGAACGGTTATACCGATTTCATCAAACTTTCTTTTGTTTGATAGATGATTTATTAGTCGTTTGAAAAAAAATTAATTTATTGTTTTTATAATTAATTTTTAAATAAAAATATTAAAAAAACTTTTTTAAAGATGGCGCTAGGGTCAAAGATCAATTGGAATTTAATTAATTTTTTTTCTGAAAATAGTTCTATCCTTATTCTAAAATATATCAAATTTACAAAGAGGCTAAAATTCTTGTTCTTGAGATATTTTATTTTAAAGATTTTTAGTACGTCTGAAATTCGAATTTTTCTTCATTTTTTCAAACAACTTCCATTAACAAAAAATTTTAAAGTCAATTATATTTTAACTTTTTTATTTTTTAAATATAGTTCTGACCTTCCTTTAAAATATATCAAATTTACAAGGAGGCGTTAATTCGTGTTCTTGAGATATTTAATTTTAAAGCTTTTTAGTCATTCTGAAATTCTAATTGTTCATTATTATTTCGAACAATTTTTATCATCAAAAAATTTAAACCACTGAAGTTCGAGAAAATAATGAACAATTAGAATTGTAATCGGACTAAAAATCTTTAAAATTAAATATCTGAAGAACACGAATTAACGCCTCTTTGTAAATTTGATATATTTTAAAGGAAGGTCAGAACTATATTTAAAAAATAAAAAAAGTTAAAATTTAATTGATTTTAAAAACAATAAATTAATTTTTTTTCAAACGACTAATTAATCATCTATCACACAAAAAAAAGTTTTATGAAATCGTTATAGCCGTTCTTGAGCAATTTAATTTCAAAGTTACATCGGATTGGCAGAATTTTTATTTTTAATGCATGTTGGGGTGCCCCCTATGCTCAAACTATGCACTTTGAAAAATTTTAAAATAAGTTGTATTTTTTATTTTGTCCATACTACTTATGTGCCAAGTTTCAGGAAAATCAAAAATGGTCAAGTTCAAATTTCGACTTTTTCACCTGCGTAGATCACGTTTTTCATCAGTTAAGGATTGTATGATACAATGGACTTTTTAAATTAAAATATTTGTGTTGATAAAAATTGTTTTGGTTAAAAATAAAAGTTGGTTGTAAATTTAAAATAAAAAAAGAATTTATATCTTGAAAAATAATTTAACCCTAAAATTGGTAATTGAACTGTTTCTTTTGGTGAAAAATAAAATGGAAAATTAAGAATTTCAAGCATACCTAATATTTAATATTAAAGAAAGCGGAATATATATATTTTTGGACTCGCAATTAAACATGCGTGCTATGCAAGCGTACGTTGCACGTTTGAGTACATTGATGATGTAGTTACTTGTTCAGGACCATCAATGGACATTATATTCCGTTAATATACTACTAACTAAATGATTTTCCGTTCTAAGTAATCGTATAGAACGTGGTGATATAATAATAGCAGTTACTACAGTCCAATAGTGCATATATGCAGAAGAGTTGTCGTCACAATCATAATTCAAAAGCTGAATACATTTACGAAATTGAGGAAAACAATTTCGGTGAATCCAGGAATCTTTATAATTTTGGGAAACATAAAATAAGAATTGGAAGGAATTTATACGACATACAAGGTCGAAAGTCGTTTCAACGCTGGATCTTTCTATCAAGCCAACACCAAAATAGATTACGTTAAGGTTAGATTTTATTTTTATATTCCATTTTTACTATTACTAAATTATTTGAATTTATTGTTTGAATTATGTTTAGACCAAATGGTCTTATAAATTAGAATTTTCATATTAGAGATTTTTCCGCGGTAGAGTCCACACCTGATCCGTACATTGGTGTATCATTTTTAAATATTTAATGATGCCCTTGGATAGATGGTTGCCTTGAGCATCTATTGTTTAATTTGTAAAGTCCAGGCTTTACACCATTTCATTTTTTAAATATCTTAAAATATCAAGTAGCCTGGATTCTGGAAGTTTAGTTTCATACAAATAAAACGAAACAAAGAAATGGAATTATTATTTTTATTCGCCTATATATTAAAGTGTTAATTTATTAGTGTGATTTGCGGCCTTAAAGTGTCACTTTTTAACTATTTATTTTGTTGTCATAGTTGCGTCCAAAAAAGTGAAAATCATTTTTATTTGTTTAAATTCTATGCAAAATAGAATTTTTTATCAAAGCAATCCTTAAATTCAAAATTTCATTATCCAATTAAAATAGTTGTTATCATTTGTTGTTATGGTTATACAATAATTTGGAAAAAATAACAAATATTTTCTCAAAGGTAACTTGTTCCACATATTTTATTTCAAAATTTTTGCAAATTTAATATTTTAATTTAGAATAAACATTTTTTTTTAAATATTTTGCTTGCGGCGAACAAAAAATAGTATATGATGCACGGACGTAAGCTATTTTGGACTTAATGTGGGTGCAAATCTCGGCTAGCGCCTCGATTTGCAAACTCCACATACGTCCAAAATCTTTAGCTTTACGTCCTAGCATCATAATGTACTATTGTTCGTATTTTTTTGTTCATTTCAATTAAAAATAAAATAAAATTTGTCATTATTTAAAACCTATCTAGGTAATTTTTTGTTATTATTATTGACCTAGGTTGAGAAAAATTATTTCTCATTGCTCTAACCAATAATAACGATTTCTCAAGCTAGTAGTTAAAAAGTTAAAAAAACTATTATTATTATCATTATTTATCAAATATTTAAATTGTGAAAGAATAATGATTGAAAAAGTCGATACGATAACATTTTAAGTTATTAAACTCAATCTTAGTTTTATTAACCAACTGTGACAAAAATAAGTGTAACAATTGCTTACCACCAGTAGACAAATGAAAGACAAAACCAATAAAAACCTTGAGATAGTGAATGTTTAAAGTTTCAAGCAGATATTTAAACTTTAGTTGAATTTATGACTGGAATATATAAACAACTTACAGTTGTTCTTTTATACGAAATTAGAATATGTATAACTTTCTTTTCGACTAGTTTGAAATAGTAATTTAATTTTTGTGTTTATTCATTATTGTGATAAGTTTATTTTAAATTTGTTTGCCTACTTCTGTTTGCAAAAACAATGAAATATTTAAGTTTGTTATCAGTTATTGTTTGTTTTACGTAAGTGCCATCCAAATTTTAATTAATCAAATTTCATTCGCATAAAAGTGTATGCTTAATTTGGTGATTTTATTATTTCAGTGTAGTTTCATTTTTTTGCTATTATTTGCAAATTATCTAAATTTTTCTAAGGCTAGAGCAAAGTGCAAAAAACAGTTGTTGAAACTAATGAGAGTTCATGAACCGAATGTGATTTTCTATAAATAAAGGTTAAAAAAGTGTTCACGCGATTTATCAAGTGAATTTCATTAGCATTGAATTATAATGAAGTGGGAATAGTTTATAAGTTACAGTTATGAACAAGCAACTTCTTAGTTGAGAGACTTGAGCAGTGGGGAATCAGCTATAGCGAAAAACAGTCAAAACGAATTTTTTAAAAATACATTCAACTTCATTATTTTACATCGAGTGCGAGTGTATGGTTTATGTTAATTAAACGATCCTAAAATAGGACAAACTGGAAGCAGTACAGTTTGTCCTATTTTAGGATCGTTAAATTGACGTTAACCACACACCATAAACCATACACTCGCACTCGATGTAAAATAATGAAGTTAAATGTATTCTATAAAAATTTTTCGTTATGACTGTTTTTCGCTAGAGCTGATTCCCCACTGCTCAATTGTCTCTCAACTAAAAAGTTACTTGTTCATTACTGTAACTTATAAACTATTCGTACTTAATTATAATTCAATGCTAAATGAAATTCACTTAATAAATCACGTGAACACTTTTTTAACCTTTATTTACAGAAAATCACATTTGGTTCATGAACTCTTCTTTGTAAAAGATCTATAAACTTCATTTAGGACAAATTAAAGTTTGTCACTTTCGTTAAAACTTTTTGCGAACTTATAGCTAGCAATTATGAAGGAACTTTACTAAATCTTTGGCCATTGTGAACACTGTAAACAATTAGGTTTTTGACAGTAGAGGACAAAGTTGTGTGGGAGTCTTCTGAAAAAAAGTTTACTTTAATCATGTTTTGATAATGCACCTTGCGCACTACAACATTCTTTTATAAACTGATCTCAGTTAAGCTAAAACAAAAACGTGGAAAATTGAACGACAATGAACTTATTAGTTTTAGAGCTATGTTACAGATTAAACAAAGTGAAAGGAGAGGTATCTTAAATACATGTTTATTTTAAACTTCAACAACTTCATACCTTAATTTCCAACTAATATATGATTTTAATGAAATTTATCAACCCTCTTCCGATTACTTACTGTCGTTAACATTGTTTTTAAAAAATGATTAGCTTCGGGCAATTAGAGTAGACAATGTACCAACCAGATCAATATTCACATGTTTAAACCAGGGATTGCGTAAGATTTTATGAATTCCGGGACTATGGGATTCAGAAATTTAAAATCCCGGGATCCCGGAATTTAAAATTTGTATGAAAAACCACTAATAGTTAATAAAAAGTAAAATTTTCAAATAATACCTAGTGCATGATTTAATGCATCAGGAACTGTGCATTAGGAACTAAAGTGATACTTTTTGTGTTGATCCAATAGTTTGCAAACTAAACGAAATACAAAAAGTCACTTTGGCTACGAATAAAATATAATTGTAAAAAAAATTCCTGTTGATAGTATTTCGCAATTGAGTTTTTATTATTGATAAATTATCTAATTTGACTATATTTAATTTATATGATCGATCCGATTTCGATTATAACATCAAATTAGTTAATTTTTCAATAATAAAAACTCAATTGCGAAATACTACAACAAGGATTTTTATTTACAATTAATTATTCATCATGTTTCGCCAAGTGCCAGCTGAAAGATCCATCGAATTTGAAAAAAATATACTAAATATTCCTGAATAAATATGAAATTGATTGATTGATTTTCTCCCTTACTCAGTACATATAGACCATTATATCATGATCGAGTGTAGGAAGATCGAGAGTACTACCGTTGACTAAGTACAGTTCATAAACGCTAACACCCCTTAGTTATTACTTTGGCTAGTGAGATATCCACTGCTATTGTCAGTGGCATATGAAATCACACGTTAACTCATATGCCATTAGTAGAGGTTGGAATACGCGAGATTGTCATACCCGTAGACCAAAAATAAAACAATTACAAATTAAGAAAAACTAATCTCTCCATGCGAAATAAATATTACTTGTTAAGTTGTAACTTAACAAATATGTCGGGATCCCGGGATTGCAATCCGTAGTAAGAATATTAAAACATCAAATCAAACAAGAGTAGCAATTACCAGCTGTACTTCAGCGTTTTAAGCCGATAATCATTAACAGTAGACGATAATCATTAACAGTACGACTAATTCGACTGGTGATGTAGCTAGCTATAAGCCAGAACAAATCTTGTAATTTATATTATATTTCACATGTAACAAATTGTATCAAAGTGTACAAATTGGATCTAACTCTAAGTCGTGTTCCCCTTAAAACGAAAAACGATAAATTTCTTAAATGATGTTGACAACCCCTTCAAATGATGCAAATGGATTTCGTAAATTTCAATAACCATTGAGACAATTTCAGAGCAATACAAGTTGGTTTTTGTCGTGGACGAAATATGCAAAACAAAATTAAGAGTCGCATGCTCTAACCAAATCAAATTAATTAATTAATTTAACCATCGAATCGAACAGACGTGTTTTTTTTCTATTTTAATTTAAATTTAATTTAAAAATAATAATACAAAATATATTCTAAATAGTTAAAAAAATTCAACAAGCTGGTCTTGTTAAATCAATCGTTTCGATTTATTTTTTATTTATTTATTTATTTATTCTGAATTATTGTGAATTACAATGATTATTGTGTTTAACTAATTTTTTGTTGCATATAAATTAATTTTAAACTGTATTCCCTAAACTATATGAATTCTTGTTAAATTGTGATATGGTGGGAAACAAAGCTAAAAAATGAAAAAACACCTCAAATATTAGTGGAAATAGCAGTAAAAAGTGTAAAAAATGTAATGAAATCTGTTCAACAAATGATATAATAATTAAATGTAATGGTTGTTCGTCATCTTATCACATTGACTGATCACATTGAACACGAACACGTTACACGTACACAATTTAAAAAAAGTTGCAAAATGAAATCTGGTTTTGCTCTACTAAATGTAAAACTAGTACGGCTAAATCACCATCACTTCTGACAACTGATGACGAAGATGAAGGAAATGAATTTTTTATGAGTGACCAAAATTTGTCACTTGCTGACGTTGTACGTTCACAACAGCACATATCGCCTCAATTAGACAAACTAATTCAGGAGTAAGGAATATAATACTACTAACTAATTCAGGAATATAATAAAAAAAAATGCTGCTTAACTATCATCAGATGGAACAAACAGTCGCGGATCTCACCCTGTAGATCCGCGACTGTTTGTTGAGATACTGAAACAACAACTAAACGATGATTTTCTTATAACAGGAATTCCCGAAAAACCGGATGAAAATATCTTCAAAATAGTAGAAAATGTTGGGAACAAAATTGAAGTGAGAATTGAGAACAGAGATATATTGCAGGCGATGAGACTAAAGTCGTGAAATCAAAATCAATAACATAAATATCCTCCACCTATTCTTGTAAAATTATCACATAGCTCTTACAAAAGTCGCTTCATGACAGCAAAGAAAACATTGAGACCTTTGTTTACTAATCAACTATTTCCTGGAACTAGTGAAAAAGATGAAGTAAATCTTCGTTCTTTTCTCACTCTATTTAATGCTGATTTGTTAAACAGTGCCAAATCCTTGAAGGTTTGGGTTTTAAGTATATTTGGTTCTCAAACAATAAAGTTTAGGTAAGAAAGAATGACAAGTCTAAAATATTCCACATTAAATGCAAAAAAGATATTGAACATCCAAAAAAACAATTCCGTCTAAAAAATATTCATTTTTTTCTATTCATATACACAGTAAAAAGCCAAAAACCAAAATAATATTTAAATGAATAATTTCAATCTAACTGATTGCATTAATATAAATTATAACGTTAATAGAATAAATAAAAATGTGAATACAAATGAATTTATAAACCTGATAAATCTTAATAATATTCGTAGTATACGAAAAAAATTTGATGAAATAAAATGTTTAATAGCATCATATGATTTCGTCATTCATGTCATTGTTCTTTCTGAAATTTTTATTTACAAAAATGAACAAAACCTATATCAATTAAGTAATTATAATGCGTACTTTCTTAGTAGAGATGCAAATAGAGAGGGTGGAGTTACGATTTATGTATTAAAATCAATTGCTTCGAACAAAATTTATGAAGAAAGCTTTCTAACAAATGACTTTCTCATTATAAATCTAAAAAAATCGAATTACATATGTCCAAATGATGAAATTTGAAATTCTGGACGACCCAAAAGTCGATTTTTCTTCATTCTTGGCATACAAGTAGTATAGGTAAAATAAAAAATGCGTGTTTTTAGAAAAAAATTTAAAGTGTTTAGTTGGAGAATAGGGTGGTCCGAAAGATTTCTGGAAGTTCAGACTTAGGGTGACTTAGAACGTTGAACGTTTTATGTGCGATTGAATTTACTTTCCTATTGAAAAAAATACACCGTAAAGTTTTTGCTTACAATGTTAAAAATTTTAAGAAATAAATTTTTTGTTGATGGCGTTGCTGTTGTCGGTCTTCCATTTCCTGAATTTTTCTTCCACAAAATGAAACTTCCAACTTTACCCTAAATCATACTAAAATTTAAAGATAGCATTTTTTTTGTTATATGGATATTATTTTTTGAGTTAGTTAAAAAAATTTAGTTCTAGATGAAATTCGTGATCTTAGCGATCGAAACTGATCCCGACCATTTTTGATGGACTTAATGCTTGGTACACAATAATTAAAGGTGAACTAAAAAACACGTAGTTTTTAAATAAAGCTAAAGTTTTTATGTTTGAGAACAGGGTAGCCCAAAATATTTCTGAAAATTCAAATTTAGGGCTACGTAGAAATCGAATTACAAGAGTTTATTCAATACCAACAATTTATGTGCATTAAAAAGGTAATTCACTGGCCTATCGAGAAAAAAGTCAAAGTAAATTTTTGGTCAACACTCTAAAAATTATTATGAAATACATTTTTTAAAGATGTCACTAGTGGATCAAGCATTTTTTAACTTTTTTCGCTTTTTTCGCAATATAATTGAAGTCGATCTAAAATGGTCGGGTTCAGCGTCGGTCGTCCAGATCACGAATTCCGTCAAATGCAACAAATTTCATTAAATTTTAGTTACGCCTAAATGACTCGGCTCCATTCAAGATGTCTAATTAAATTATAGAAAATATCTTAACCCAAAACAAACTTAGCTAGTCCTTTCTAGCAAATTTTTTTTTTACAAATAGTTTTTAAAATGGGACTGGTGATAATAAGTTCCCCTTATTTGTTAAAATAAAATGTTTTTTCTCATTTCTTATGACAAAAAAACCACGACTAGTGTGTCCTGCATTTATATCATCACAGTCACAGCGGGATAGTTGGTAGACAGCAGGGTTAGATGTTTTATCGTGACTTGGTTTGATAGCATCAAATAACAGTTCTTCTGATTTTTGGCAAACGGTTTGTGTGTAGAAGATCTTATACACCATTTCTTTGAGTCTGGTTTAGTAAAGAAGTATATAGATGATCATGGACTCTAAACACTAACGAATTAAGTCAATTGTTTAAATAAAATTCGATCAAGAACATTGACTAAATCGAATAATTCAGCAAAATGAGGGATACTGGTTGACAGCTTAAGCTTTTCTATAGAGAAGAAGAAGAACAATCGACAAAAAGTAATGGATCATAAGTTCAAATACGATGTTGTGTGCTATAAGTTTGGGTTATTTTTGAAGTTTTGAAATAGAGATAAGATTTTTGTAAGCCTGTCTTAACGGGTGATTGTTTGAAATTGATAGGATAATTATTGGAAGTGTTGTGTCGTATTTCTCATTACCAATTTTCAATCACTATCTCCTAGAAATACAAACTCTAAATCTTTCTAAAATCGCAACATTAGTTTCACATACCAATAAATTTTCTCTAAACACATTTTCAAAACTGAAATTTTCTTTTAATCTCTAGCCGATAGTTTTATAAAGAATAAAACTATAAAATATTATCATTTATCACAATTTTAGTCGTTACTAAGAATTTTCTTTTAATCTCTAGCCGATAGTTTTATAAAGGATAAAGCTAATAAATATTATCAGTTATCACAATTTTAGTTCATACTAAGAATAAGTCTTTTTATTTTTGCCGACAATCCTTTTCAATTCACATATCATTTTAAAATATTGAATCAACATGTTTTTCCAAATAAACCTTCTCAAACAAAAAATAACTATAATATTAATATTTCTCATGCTAATAAACTTTAGAATCATGTTAGAGAAAAATAAAACATTAAACAAATTTCACACTTCTCTGTTTAAGTTTCTTAGAAATAAGTTACAATATTGCATAATTCCTTTTTGTATAATCCTCCGACAAATCCTTTTCCCAAAACATAAAATTTAATAAAATTATACCTATTTTGTTTTTGTTGTTTTCTTTAATGTAATAAAATCAAAATTCAGTATATAAGATTTAGTTTTTAAGAAAATAGTTCTGTTTAAAATATGTAATTTAATAATATTACTTCAAGTCGCACAGTCGATAACAATTTTTAACAAGTTATAGTTTAAGGAAGTACAAATTTAAGTCTAATAGTTCAAGTCAGTGAGTTTTAACATAGTTCAACCAGACACAACAGTTCAAAAAATATAGTTTAAGAAAATACTTTTTAACATTTAATTTTTGAGTCCTACGCGATCATTTTAAGATAAAATTTAAATCTATAGTATCAAATGAATAAATCCATTTTATTAAATTTTCAAATATAAATGTAAAAAATAATAGTGCAAATTATTCTGAAATAAAAATATTCAGAAACATAAATTAATGGTTAAACAAAAATAAATAGTGAACACTAACATTAAATTTAAAATAAATTAAATAAATAAAAATTGTTCAGTTCTATAATATAACAAAATTTAAGTGTTTCATTTAATTAAAACTAACCCCGGGTATAACAGAAGTTTCGAATTAAATGTCGATTTTGTTTCATACAAATGAATTTGAAACTGGAATACTCAAACTTTACAAGAATAACCATCTTAGTCGAGACCTACTGTATTCTTTTGTAGCAGTCACGCTTATAAACCTTGTCAAAAATCGTTTATAAACTTTGTTACTTTTGTATCAGAAAACTTTAGTAATATTCACATTTATATAGTATAGTTTTATGCATAATGTAAGTAATATGAATTATAATTTTATATTTTTCTAGATCAACAACTTATGGACAGTTCACAGAACAAAACCCTCCAAAAGTACTTGTAACACACCCAGATACACCAGCGGCAGGCGTTGATATTTTAAAGTTAAAGTAAGTTTGGTTTTGTTTATTTAAGTTAACTTGTATTCATAGAAATATAATTTCGGGTTATGAAAGATAAACATGGTCCGCAATTTGGTTTATTCCCAATTAGTTAACGGATAAAAAAAAATTCACGGGGCGAAAACTAAGAGCAGGCGCAAGTAGTTTTTCCATTTTACATATAGCTATCGTTATGACAGTGGTGCAAATTTTATTTTGTTACTAAAATGCAATTTTATCAATAAGAATCACAATAAATATTTTCAATAAGAATCACAATAAATATCCGGCATTTTTGTCGGTGACATGTGGTTCTTGGTAATTTATTCTTGTTCTTGGTTAGTGTGATATCTTGGTGAGTTTAATGTAGTTTAGTTCATATGACGTTGAACAAATCAAACTAAACCACAAAAATGCTAAAACTGGTAAATATAAAATTCGCCATTTTGAAGAAATATCACTATTTAAAGAAAAATAGTTTAATGTGATGGCCTAATGGGTTCTAAGAAGAAGGAAAATCTTCTAAAGTTTTTAATAGTTTTTATATCCTAAAATATCCGAAGAACTATACAGTATGCCATCTGCTTACGACAAAAAACAATTTCTTACACCTTAAATTCTCAATATTTATTCATACGGAATGGGATAATGCCTCGAAAACCTCAATATATATTTATTTTAAATCAATGTTTTTGGCTGATATGTTAAACCAGATGTGTTAAAAGTAGTACAATTTCTAATTAAAAAAGATTGCTTATATTGGAATTCGTCCGCCTTATCCGTCATTAGGAAAACTTATTGGGAGAAATTCTGTTGTTTGTGTTATAAAATAACTAAAGTCGATTTAGATCTTTCGTATCCATGAAAAGCAACAGTGGGAAAAAGGAAAAGCAACAATTGCATAGTGGCGCCAAAACAGGGACCTAAGAGCAATGCTTCAAACATCACCATGTTTGAGAATGCTAATCGCATTGCAGCTCATTTACAGAATTCTTAGATTTTTTTGGGGTTCCGTTGGGAAATCTTTAGATAGATTGTTATCGGAAATAGTTTTCGTACTACGTTATTTTTTGTTGAAAATTTTGTTTAGTTTGCTTGTTGAATTTAAATTTTTAAATAAAGCATCACAACACATAAAAACCTATTAAGATCAAGATCCCACTACAGCATTCATTCACAGGATGTTCATGAACGCAAATTTTTGTTTTTATAGTTTTCGTTCACCAATAGCGTGCTATCATCAAGGAATATTCCACAGTTAAGATTAAGGCTACTGCCGTTGATTGAATATAGTTCAGCCACCATGGCTTCTCAGATATCATCACAGCTAGTAATGTTTCGGTGCTATTGTCAGGAATACATATTTGATATCTCACGTTAACTCATATGTCAATAACAAGTCAATAGCTCCAATAGGAACTGGAGCAAGCAAGCTTGTCACACCCGTAGATAAAACTGACCCTTCCAAGTTTTTTTTAAAAATGTTTACCACTTGAACCCACACATAACTTACCACAACATTTCAAGGAACTCAGTACAAGTTTTGATGATTGGACCTTTAAGTCAAAGTAATCCAACTAGCTTAGAATAGCTTAGAATAACTAGAATTAACTTCCTAATAACTGGAAGTAAATATCACCAACAGTGCTCAGATGACATCGGATGCATCATGCCGCAAATATTCTCCGTATGTTATTTATATTCCCATTAAACTATTTGCACTATCGCATTCTATTTTAAAACTTATTCTCATTCTGTGAAAGGAATTCCTTATAAATTCTGCTTAATTTTTCGCTTATATGAGGTCACTTTCTTTACAAAAAAACTTCGAGAAATTATGATGAAATTTACATCATATATTTGGATATAATTAATTTCATGTTTTTTATTCTGCTATTCTTCTTGGAATTTATAACAGGTGTTTAGTTGAAATATTGTACAGAGTGAATTGAGGCCGAATACAATTTTGTTTTGTATTTTATTGCGATTATGTAGAATCGTAAGAATATTGGCTAAAATCATCACTCAAATTCATCTGCAAAACAAAATTAGATAATTGTGTGAGGGAAATAAAATAACTTGGAATGGGAATGCTTTTGCGAAAAATGGAATATTGAATGCCTTATTTTTTATTATTGTCATTGGTTTGGTCCTACCAAACTCCACTAAAAAATTAAATAAAAAAAAATATCGTAGTAATTTGAAAAAGTAAAACTTTGAAGGCCAGAATTTTATGTTTTTTCGGGTTTATCTTGAATTTCAAAATTAGTTATATATTTCAATTTTTTTACCAGAAGCAATTCGTGTTCAATGGACAACCCAAAATATCGAAATTCAAACCTGTCGATTTTTGATCAACTTTACAATTGGCAGTTAAGTGAAATCAAACACACGTGTTTTTAGACAAATTTTGAAGTATGTAATTTAAGAACAGGGTGGTCCGAACGATCTCTGATAATTTAAAGTTAGTGTAATTTTGAAATCAAATTGCAAGAGAACGGCTTACCCAATGGCAATTGTTTAATGTTCGTTGGAAAACTCTGACCACCTTGTTTTTCAAATAAAATACTATAAATTGTTCCTAAATATCACACTTATTTTTTATTTTACTCACACTCCTTTTTTGTCAAGTTCCAAACGATAGAGTTAAAAGTCGGCTGAACATGCTTTCAATATATCGAGCTATAAACATGCTTTTAACATATCGATTTTTCCTATTTCACTCACTCACACACTCATTTTATTTTATTTTGTGGATGAATTATCGCGATGTTTAAATGTTATTGTTTGTTGTTAATGTCAGAAAAATTTATCAACAGTAAAATTAAAATAAAATATTTAGGTACATATATATGTAAATAAAATAAAATAAATGTTATGTGTTTCGTTTTTAAATTTATTATAACAATAAATTAACTAGTCAACAGGTAAAACAAGTTAATTAATAATTAATTCATTCAAAACAACCAGATGTATTGTTACTTTATGTAATGAACCAACCCGAGCCGAAATCCTGGAAAAAGCAAAAGGAGTAGATGGAATATTATGGGCAACTCACGAGCATTTGGATAAAGAAGCATTAGACGCAATTGGACCCCAGCTAAAATCAATCTCAATTATGTCGGCAGGACATGAATTTGTTGATCTTCAAGAAATTAAGAAACGTGGGATTCCGATTGGTTACACACCAGACGTTTTAAGCGATGCAGTGGCCAATATGGCAATGGGGCTAATGATAGCTGCTGGGAGAAAATTTCATGAAGGTCGATTGGCTATTTTGGAGTCCAAATGGAAAACAAGGCATCAATTCAACGTAGGCGCTGATATAAAAAATTCGACCATTGGAATCGTTGGTTTTGGAAGTGTTGGACAAACTATTGCCAAACGGCTACAAGGCTTTGACGTTAGAAGTATTTTATACTCAGGCCATAATCCAAAGCCGGAAGCAAACAAATTTCATGCTAAATTTGTTTCGTTTGATGAACTCATAAAAGAAAGTGATTTTGTTTTCATAAGCGCACCATTGACAAACGAAACTCGAGGGCTTTTCAATAGTAAAATATTTCGTAAAATGAAACCTACAAGCGTTTTAATAAACATTGCAAGGGGCCCAATTGTTGATCAAAATGCTTTATATGACGCACTTAAAAGCAATATTATATTTGCCGCAGGTATTGATGTAATGACACCAGAACCACTACCATCTGATCATAAATTACTAAGTCTGCCTAATCTAAGTAATTTATTTAAAATAAATGTATTTCAATTTTAATTAATTTTAACAATATTTTCAGTTATAGCTCCTCATAGTGGCTCTGCTACCGTGAAAACAAGGAATGACATGGCCACTATTGCTGCACAAAATGTTTTAAAAGGATTAGCAAACGAACCAATGCTATCACCATTAATATAATTTTTTTATAAATTGATAAGCAATAATAATAAAAATAATTATAATTAAACTTTTTCTGTAACTTACATGCAAAACAAAACCGTCAGTTAAAATATACAACTGGTTTACATCCCAACCCAATATATGTGGCAATATCTTCGTTCGTTATCTGAAACACATGGGGCGTTTATTTTTGACTATTCAAAGTTTTATTCTAGTAGTAATTGATGTAACTTAAGCCATCTACAGCTAATACTAATACTGACTGATTCAATAATAAGTTGTGCATTGCTACATAATAATCAATATTTGCCTTTTTTACAAACTATCTAGATGTAATGTGACATTATGCAGCGGATACCCAGAGCCATCGCGAGCTGAAATCTTGGAAAAATCAAAAGGAGTCGACGGAATATTATGGTCAAACTATGAAAAACTGGATAAAGAAGCACTAGACGCAATTGGACCTCAGCTTAAATCAATTTCAATCATGTCAGCTGGGTATGAGTATGTCGATCTTGCAGAAGTTAAAAAACGTGGTATTGCCATTGGGCATACACCTGTAGTTCTGAATGACGCCGTGGCTGATCTGGCTATTGGACTTATGTTAGCTGCAAGTAGACGATTTCATGAAGGTCGGATAGCAATTTTGGAGTCCAAATGGGAGTTGAGACCTCAATTTTTATTAGGGGCTGATATAAAATCATCCACAGTCGGAGTCATAGGATTTGGCCAAGTTGGACAAACTATCGCAAAACGGCTACAAGGTTTTGAAATTGGAAGCATTTTATATTCAGGACACCGTCCAAAACCAGAAGCAGACAAGTTCCATGCTAAATTTGTTTCATTAGATAAACTTTTAAGAGAAAGTGATTTTGTTTTTGTAAGCGCACCATTGACAAACGAAACAAGAGGTTTATTTAATAATGAAACTTTTCGTAAAATGAAATCAACGAGTGTTTTTATAAACATTTCTAGAGGTCCTGTTGTTGATCAAGATGCTTTGTACGATGCGCTAAAAAATAAAACAATATTTGCTGCGGGTATTGATGTAATGACACCAGAACCACTACCATCCGATCATAAATTGTTAAGCCTGCCCAATCTAAGTAACGTTGCTTAAAGTAATTGTATATAACAGTTTAAAAGATTTTAAAATTATTTTCAGTTATAACTCCTCATATTGGATCAGCCACTGTTAGAACGAGAGATGATATGTCTGTTATTGCTGCACATAACGTGTTAAGAGGATTAGTAGGAGAGCCAATGCTATCACCATTACAATAAAAGTGTTTGTTTTATAACAAAACTGGAAAAGATATTTTTATAGAATTGGAAAACAATACATTAAAATATAATTTTTAAATGATGAGGTTGCATTCTTCTGCCCTTTTACCCTAATTTGATAAGTTTGTATTTTGATCAAGGTATTGCTTTATAGGTAAGTAAAGTAAATGAACTGGATCACATTTTTAATGAAGAAATCGAACCACCGAAGATCCAAACCACCAAGGTACACATCTTTTATATGGACTTATAGGATTACTGTATTTATCAGTTATTAAAATTTATGGTGACCAAAAAATATGGCATTAGTGCGAAATACGAAAGTTTGATGCGAAAAACATTCATTTTAGGTTTAATTTTCTGAGTTAATTTTTGGGTAATTGTCTAGTAGGGTCGTAAAACCACTATGAAAGTCACTGATGAAAGATTCGGTGAAAGAAATGAGTCTCAAACAAATACAAAATTAATGAGTATTGATCATAAAATATGTTGAGTGGCCTAGTGGTTAGCACGCTAGAATTCGAACTCGGCGGACCCGGTTTCAACTCATATCTAGGTCAAAGCGTTTTTAAGCAAAACATTAACAACCGGGCTTCCAATTAACCGACAGTCAACTAATATAGTTGATAATTGAAAAACCCATATAAAATTATTCGATTAAATTAAGTCTTCAAGTGAGACTCGAACACAAAATTGAGTGAATTGAAATAAATACAGATGCGAGATTTGTGGACTAGTAGCTGAAACGTGGAATTTATACTATATGAAACATATACGACACAAAAAAATTATAATATTGTACTTGAACAAACTTCAAACTGAAAATTACAAGAGAATAAATTAGGTGGTTGCTATCTATTATTACCATCAACTCATCAATTCTTAAACATTTCGCAAAATAAATTTAAGGAATTTATTTATTAAAAGTTAATTTCAAAAACACACACCCACAAAATAAATATGTACCTCTAACTTTCGTTGATTTAAATTAAAACGGTTAAAGCATAAACTTACAAACCGTTTCTTCTGTAACAGTTCAATAATTTGCTCAATAGAAATATAACAAAAACTCCTTACAAGAAAAACATTAAATAAAAGACGAGTTTGTAGCATATACTCGTTTATACACAAGAACGTAATATTACATATTACTCCTATATAAATATATTGCTAAGGTAAATAAAATGAAAATCTTAAACCATTGTGGAATAAACTGAAAATTTTAATCCCAATACAATTTGGAATTTGTGGTTTTTTGTTTGCTGTTTAGATTATTGCTATTAAAATTTGTTTTCTTTGGAGTAAATATACAGAGAAGGAACTTGGAACCAAAAAAGTTAAATCGGAATTTTTTTTTATTTTTTAAAAAAAGCAACTTAGAATAATTTTTTTTTAATGTGAAAGGAATTTGTGCATGGTTTAAGATTTAGAAAGCTAAAGCTTTTCTTGAATATATTTATACAACAACACGATTTATAACTTTTAAGAAAATTAATTTAAATTTGAAACTGTTTGAGGTGAAATTATCTTTTGAATTATTTTTAAAATGAAAATATAAAGGAGATAGTAAAAAAGTAGTCAGATTATTTCGATTCGATGTTGCAAGAGGTGGATTTGCGACAATATTTCATTAACAGATATTAGTAGTTAACGATGTTCTTGATCCTTTTGTTATTTACGCAGTGAACAGATAGGGTTTTATATTATTCCATTGAAGATCATTTTCGATAAGATTTTCTTCGATTCCGGTTTTCACTCCATGAAAAGATTTGACTTCTATCCAGTCACAACTTTTCAAAATGAGAAGGGAAAGAGTGAAAATAATTTTGGTAGACAAAGTTGTCTATCACACAGACATCCTGCTACTAAAAAACTCCATCTTAAATACTGTAGTCTTTTGAATAATTTAGTGCTGTCTTAAATTTAAATATTTATTGAGCAAATTCTCAAAACAGTTATGGTTAGCTCAACGGTCATGTCACAAGCTATCTCTATCTTTAGAAATTTATTACAAAACTAACCCGAAACATCAATACGTTGCCGGAAAATTATATCAGATCATATATTAACATTATTTAGTGAAAGGATGATACAATCAAAAACTACTCAAAAACCTCTTCATTTAACGATTCGAGAAAATATTACAAAATCACAAATTCATATTTCTTTCAAAATTCCAAAAATATTGTAAAATTAAATAAAATCAAAAGTTCAAACTTTTTTCAAAATTCTAAAAATATTCCAAAAATTATTACAAAATCAAAGATTAAAACTTTTTTCAAAAATTCTAAAAATATTCTAAAAATTATAACAAAATCAAAAATTGATACATTTTTCAAAATTCCAAAAATATTCCAAAAATTAGAGTAAAATCAAATATTTAAACTTTTGCTAAATTCTAATAATATTCCAAAAATTCTTAAAAATTCAAAAATTGAAACTTTTTCCAAAATTCTAAAAATATTGCAAAAATTATAACAATATCAAAAATTGAAATTTTTTCAAAATACCAAAAATTATAATAAAATCAAAAATTTAAAAGTTTTCTAAATTCTAAAAATATTCCAAAAATTCTTACAAAATTAACTGAAACTTTTTTCAAAATTCTAAAAATATACGTTTATAAAATTCAAAAAACCAAAAATTCTATATTTTTTTTAAAATTTTAAAAATATTGCAAAAATTATAACAAAATCAAAAATTAAAACTTTTTCCAAAATTTCAAAAAATATTGCTAAAATTATTACAAAATCAAAAATATGTACTAACTTTTTTCTAAATTCCAAAAATATTTCAAAAACTATAACAAATTTAAAAATTTCCATGTCCAATTTCATGTTCAATTACATTTACGTCATACAAACAACTAAATTTTTTTTCCAAAAAATTGGCTAAAAATATAAATGAAATCATTTTTTTGACACACTTGACAATATTTTTTTGACAAACTTAGAATGCAATAAAATTCTCAATAACAATAATTTCATGTTCAATAACATTTCATTTCATACAAATAACTAATTTTATTTTTTTCTAAAGAAATAAAAGAAAATCATTCTTTTAACACACTTGACAACATTTGTTTAACAAACTTCTAATGCAATAATCTAGTTTTTGATCTCACATACCAATCCCGACCATCAATATTTTTCCACATTTGTCATTACTATACTCATTATCACTTAAAATGAACGTTTTTAAGCAAAAATATGCATATTTCCTTGTTTTGACACACTTGACGATTTTTTGACACATTTCCGGTACAGTTATCGAACACGTCGTCCTTTGGCTCTTACCATTGAGTATACCTATGTTTAGAATCAAAAATATTTAAAATCCTTTCAACGGTTTTTTAGATTTTGTCGGTTGTGACGGCCGGCCGGCAGACAGATATGCATTTTTTTTGCTTTTTCGGAATCGTTATGACCTAAAACGTCGAGAAATGCCACAAAGTGTGGGGAGGAATTTCACTTTTGGCTCATGAATGTAATACTTAGGTCTTTCAGACCGAAGCAATATAGCAAAACTGTATTTTGTTTTTTCTCTTCTTTTTTCAATTTAATTGATTTAAAGAGTTGTCTTTGCTTGATTAACAAACAACTATTAATAATAAGTTTCTCTCTATTGTTTTTTTTTACTATCATTGTCAGTGGGATAGCTAGAACTCACAGGACTGCACCATTTTATATGGCCTATACCAATTTTCTGTCTGTGGCTTTAATTGTGGTGCTTTATATGTTCCTTCTGGCTGTGGTTTTTAGTATTTCCCTATTAAATTTTTAGTTTTACCATTATTAAATTTTTAATACATAATTTTTTAATACATACTACTTCTTTCTCCAGTTTCGTAATCGATTCTACCAACATCCAGGGTTTCTCAAAAAATTTTCTTGGTATCCAACACCATCTCAACCAAGAGAACCCTCATTTATTAGTATTAGGTGCTTTCTATTTTTAATAGAATTTAAACAAATACAAATGTTTTTTACTTTTTTGGACGTAACTATGACAACAAAATATATGCTTAAAAAGTGACACTTTAAGGCCGCAAATCACAGTAATAAAGGAACACTTTAATATGTAGGCGAATAAAAAATATTTTTTTTCTACGACCGTGTAAAAAGTCACTATTTTTTGCACTAGTGAAAAACTGTGCCAAAAGTTTAATTTTTTGCACTAGTGCAAAAAGTACCTTACTAGTGCAAAAAGTTTTTGCATTAGTGCAAAAAGTACCTTACCAGTGCAATTAGTACCTTAAGATCGTAGAAAAAATGTGTGCAACACGTGCAAAAAGCATATTTATTACACTCAGCATGATTCATGCATCGTGCAATAAATATGCACTTTTTGCACTAGTAACACAAATAACTATTTACTCGTAGTTAGTTACACTAACTAACTACGAGTAAACCGTAAAATGCACTTTTACGATTTAAAAATTGTGCGTAAAGCAGGCCTTTTTGCCTATTGAAATAACAATCCCTAAAATTGAAATAACAATGTCTAAAATTATTATTATTACTATTATTTCGAAAAACTACTTGGATAAAAAAAATTTCTAAAAAAATATTTTACTATTTTGTGTAAATACATGTATTTTTATTTACGTAAATAATACAGAATCTTACTCGTACAAAAAATCTTGTATGCAATTCGGGCATAAAATATCTTTTTTGCTTTCGAATGATTGGTGCTCTAGAATAACGCCTCGAGCAACAATTTCACTCTCAGAAAAGACATACTTTTATAGCTGTAATGAACTGCGCTATTATATTTTTGGTGCGTGTTCACCAGATTTGATAGATGTTAAAGTTGGCTGAAGAGATGATCCAGATGGCAGATACTGCTAAAGGCAATGAGAATTGCTGAGATGAGTTTTAGTATTCAGTAAATTTAACCAATGAAGCTTCCCAATTTTAAATTATACATGTCAACATTTGACAGATCAGCTCATCAAATTTACGCTTATTAATAGGTATCACTAAACAAAACAATTAAATTTGAAATATAGTTATCTTTTTTTAAACTTCTTGTTAAAATGTTTTCATTACTTTTTAATGCGAATAATTAAAAATAAACATACATTATTTCGATCTAGAGCCCCTTTTCACTACAACTTTGACACAATATTTGCAAATGTTTAAGGATCAAACAACGTGAAATGTCTTTCATATTACTATATTGTGTGTTTTAATTACTCAAATAAACTTAAAGAACATCAATTATTTAACTTGATAGGCAATAGTACATTATGATGCTAGGACGTAAAGCTAAAGATTTTGGACGGATGTGGAGTCTGCAAATCGAGGCGCTAGCCGAGATTTGCACCCACATTAAGTCCAAAATAGCTTACGTCCGTGCATCATATACTATTTTTTATTCGCCGCAAGCAAAATATTTTAAGAAAAGTTGTTTATTCTAAATTAAAATTATTTATCTTCCTTTTTATTTTCATAAATTTTAAAATAAAAATATGTGGAACAAGTAACCTTTGAAAAAATATTTATTATTTTTTCCAAATTCTATAACAAAAAAATGATAACAACTATTTTAATTGGATAATGAAATTTTGAATTTGCGGGTTGCTTTGATAAAAAAATTTATTTTTCATAGAATTTAAACAAATACAAATGCTTTTTACTTTTTTGGACGTAGCTATGACGAGAAAATAAATAGTTGAAAAGTGATACTTTAAAGCCGCAAATCACAGTAATAAAGTAACACTTTAATATATAGGCGAATAAAAAACATATTATTTATATTCTTGATTAATCATATGAATTCTTAATAATAAGAAAACAAAAATCTTAATAATGAATTTTGAAATGAATACTAGATGAACAATAATTTTTATGAAAACTAGATAGAAAAAATTGTATCTAAAATTTTATTAATCTATTGCTAAAAGATTGAAACGAGTTTAAAGAAGATTTTCAAATTAAACGCAGACGATTAAATAAAAAGTCACCACACTTTACGCCTTTAATGCATAAATAGCTATTTTAGATGTCTCTGTGTAATATATGAGCAATTTCACGCAAGTTCAGCAAATTTTTGGGAAATTTTGACTTGACCCTTTTAATTTTGATTATTTTTTGTTTATGGATAGTCTTTCATATATAAAAAATACAAGTTCTCTTAGAATTTTTTTTTTGACCAGGGGTCTTCACAGGGTGCCCCTCAATTTTTTGTTATTTTGTGATGTGAGTGCATTTTGACGAGCGATTGTAGAAAAACTACTGAATCGATTTTCATAAATAATATGTCGTTGAATAGGTATTAGAACAGAGTTTTTAAAAATGTACACTGTTAATTTTTTGAAATAATTTTTAACGGTGTAACATAAGAAAAAAACGGAGTAATTGAAAAAAAGATGGCATAGCCTTTTTTTTTTTTTTTTAAACTAAATTGAAGCTTATTTTATATCTAACTACTGTGAAAGTTTGGGAACTTGCGTTATTTTTTGTTTTAAAGATAAAATTCGTTGTGCATATGACTGTCGGGAATCAGTTTTTTTTGTTCTGAAGGAAAATTATAAAAATGAGGATTTTTAGATTCAGATTTTTTTTTATGTTAAATATCAAATATTTTATTATTAAATAAACTTTTTAAAAAGCAATTTCAGTCAAGTTCAGCAAAATTTTGCGACATTTTGACTCGACCCTTTTTAATTTGGTTTATTTTTTGTTTATAGATAGCCTTTGATAAATGAAAAATACGACTTCAAGTAGAATTTTTTTTTAAATATAATAATATAAATTATTATATTTTTAAATATAATAATATAATTATAATAACAGTATAATTATAATAACAAACAACAGTAATGCTACGCGTCATTTGGTTGAAAAAAGTAAAACTCTACATAAAAATAATTTTCAGCATTCATCTGCGACGGATAAAAGAGGTGTATCCACAAAAAATATAAATGTTGTGGAGCAGTTCTATAAAAGTGATGAAATCAGTAAATTATTACCAGGCAAACGAGATGCAATATCTTTTAAAAAAGGAGATGAGCGCATAAAAACACAAAAGCGCTTATTGCTATGTACATTATATGAAGCTTATGTGGAGTTGCTTAAAAATAAGTTTCCTGATGTGAAAATAGGATTTACTAAATTCACGTCCCTTCGACCACAAGAATGTATAAAATTATCCCAAGGAGCTCATAATGTGTGCGTGTGTACCATACATCAAAATATAAAACTAATGATTCAACACTCTAAGATGTCTTGAATTACTGATGCTGCTTTCCAGAATTATAAAACATTAATTGACTTTGTTTCATGTGGTGAATTAACAGAAGATTGTCATACTTTGAAGTGCAATGAATGTTCAAAAAAACTTCAACAACTGGAAGAAAAATTACTAAATGATTTTGACGTTAAAGGAATCCTTCAAGTCAAATATCAACAATGGAATACCACTGATCGATGCAATTTGGATACTTTAATAGAAACTGTAGAAGAATTTATGAAAACATTTATTTACCGTTTACAAATTTTGATACCACACAACTTTATAGCAAAACAGCAGTCTACATTCATTGAGGAAAAAAAATTAGAAGCAGGAAGTGCTTCGTTCAAGGGGATTTTTCTGAAAACTACGGCTTCATAATTCAGGATGCGGTTCAAGGCTATTATTATAATAATTCACAAGCTACTATTCATCCATTTGTCATTTATTTTAAAAGTGCCGCAAGTGAATATATACAGCACCGAAGTTTTATACTCATTTCGGATATAAACGATCACAACAGTACTACAGTCCATCTTTTCATTACAAAACTTATTGAATTACGCATATAAATTCTAATATTACGAAAATAATTTATAACACTGACGGTGCACCTTCTCAATACAAAAATAAACATAACCTAGTTAACTTATGCCACCACAAAAAAGACTTTAAGGTTGATGCAGAATGGCATTTTCATGCTACCAGCCATGGAAAGGGACCTTGTGATGGAATTGGTGGTACACTGAAGCGTGCTGCACACCGTTATAGTATAGGGAGCAAAGATATTATTGATACATCAAAAAAACTTTTCGAATGGGCTTTAAAATAGGAATCTACCATGAACTTTGGATACGCCGATAAAAATGAATATCAATTAACAAAAAAAAATACAAAATCATTTTGTAATTTAATGTTAAAATACAATCTTTTACTTTCTGACCATAATAAAATAATACGAACATAATACTTCTCCAGTCAAAAGTTCCTAAATAGATTTTGTTATTTATACGATTTTTTTGTTTGCAGTCGAGACTGTCAAATTATTTTTTAAAAGAGTGACAAGTGATTACTAAAAGTGACAAATAAACATTTCATTTTTTTATGCCATCTAATACAAAGAAAATAATTGCAGAACTGTTTTCCTATTCAAAAGAAACTTCTGTTTGTAAAATAAGTAAATAATTTTTAACAATTGTATTTATTTTATTTATTGTACTACATATATAATTTTTATAATGTTTTAAAAAGTTCATCTAATATTAAAATATTTGATATTTAACATAAAAAAAAATCTCTTAGTTTATAACGCCATTTTTATAATTTTCCTTCAGAACAAAAAAAACTGATTCCCGACAGTCATATGCACAACGAATTTTATCTTTAAAACAAAAAATAACGCAAGTCCCAGACTTTCACAAGTGGTTAGATATAAAATAAGCTTCAATTTAGTTTAAAAAAAAAAAACTATGCCATCTTTTTTTCAATAACACCGTTTTTTTCTTGTGTTACACCGTTAAAAATTATTTCAAAAAATTAACAGTGTACATTTTTAAAAACTTTGTTCTAATTCCTATTCAACGACATATCATTTATGAAAATCGATTCAGTAGTTTTTCAACAATCGCTCGTCAAAATGCACTCACATCACAAAATAACAAAAAATTGAGGGGCACCCTGTGAAGACCCCTGGTCGAAAAAAAAATTCTAAGAGAACTTGTATTTTTTATTTATCAAAGACTATCTATAAACAAAAAATAATCAAAATTAAAAGGGGTCAAGTCAAAACGTTGTTGAATCTGCGTGAAATTGCTCATATATATTTTTTGGTTATTTTTTGTTCATTAACAAAACTATGTTTTTGTTTTACAATAAAATCGTAATCAGCAGGTTAAGGAATTTCTTAGAGAATTGTGAAAATTCTTCAACTGATTCGATTTCATCATTATCAAACAGTGCGGTTTTAAAATGTTCTTCCAATTCTTGATAACAAAAAATAAATAAAAAGGTTGGATGGTCGGTCAGTTTTCCAGACGCGAGTCATGTCTAAACCGTTTTTAAATTGTGAGTTTTCTATCTGTTCTAATTTCGTCGGCTTACAGTGTAAACTTGCTAAATCCATTTTAATCGTTATAACGTTTTTTACGCTATTCAAAAAGTGTAAAAAAAGATACACAGTCGAGAATAAATTTCACTGGTCAGTTTTATTTTTAAATCGTCAAAAAAGCGTGATGAGTAAAACTGTCAAATCCATGACCTCAAAACGTTGGCTGCTAACTCCATGTTAAGCGTCATTTTGTACCGAGCTTTTGGTACCGGCACCTGCAAATAATGACTTATTTCTGTGATAATAGCGTAAATGAAGGTTAAGACTTAAAAACTACAAAGGTATGTGTTTCTACTTTCTATTGTTATCTTATTATTTTTCTGTTATAATATTATCATACAGCGCTATTATTTTGAAAACGTACATTTTTTGTCGATTTTTAAATTTTTGATTTTTGAAAAATCTGAAATTTTGATATATTGTTGGTATTGACGAAAGAAAAAAGTGATTCCTGATTTTTTTTTTGAGTACTCCCAATTGGAGTTATGCGCGTGTGAATTTTTGAAGCTTTTTCACGATGTTTTGTTATGATGATCAATGTTTTGCTTATAGATCCTACAAATCTCATGCGATTTAAGTATATTTTTGCAAATATAGAGAAAATTGTTGAATAATCGAAATTTGTAAGCTAGAAATTAATAATTTTTCTCTTTTCCGCTAGGCGGCGCGTTAAGCCTTGGTTTTTTTTAAAGCTGATATCTCAAAAATTGTCCTTTTTTTCACAAACTTTAAAGTAAATACATGCAGCTATGAAATTATGAATTTTTAATATATTGACCGATTTGTGTATTAAATCTTCTATAAATTCATCCTTTTTTCCATGGGTTCAAACGAATATCTATCTTGCATTAACCATTGCTCATAATGAATTTTATCGCAACATTCAAGAGATTTCAAAATATTTTCAGTGTAAGCTTCCACGATATTTTTACGATCATTGCATATATTTGTTGCTTAATCCACTGTATCATTAGAACAGCTGAGTCTCTTAAGCAGGTCTTTTTCATTTTTTATTTAAATTTAAGAGTGGTTTACACATCAATCGTACATTTTTATGTAGTATGCATATACAGACATTGTGTCATGTGTGTTCCAGTATATCAGTTTAAAATACATTCCCTCGGTCGCAACGTTGTGAACTTTGAAAAGCTGATGTTGAATCAGGGATTTCTTCCACAAACATTTCTTTGATGTCGGTGAGAGTCCATAACACCACCCAATTTGATTTCTTGATTCTTGTAACAACATCTTTAAGACCAGGCATTGTTCTACTATTTTTAATTGCTTGTTCCAGCAATGCAGCGCTGTAGTTACGCAAGTGCAACAGGTGCAATCGCACTGGGCCCCTTAGTTTTTGGGGCCCCAAATAGTAAATACATTAGAAAAACTTCTCCAATAGTCAAAAAAATACCAAGAATTGAAAGAAAAAACAAAGATGAAAATTCAAAATGTTTAACTTTCAAACAAATCTAGTTAAATCTATGATTTCATTTAAAACAAATATACATAAAATTCAGTTGCTTTTTTTGCTGTTTGTTTTAGAGGAACTTTTTCGAGGAAGCATTTATAGGAAGCAACGAAAAACTGTTTGAACCGAACGAATAATTGTAATTTTTTGCGAGTAATTGAATTGATTGCTGATTTTGTTCTAGAACTAAAAATGCATTTACAGTCAATAACTGAAACGGAAAAAAAGTACCATCATATTTTTCACCGATGGTTCAAAACGAAATTATCTTGCAACTAGCTTCTAGAGTTTTACATATATTAGTCAGTAATATTAAATCATCGAAGCTTTTTTCCGTAATAATAGATTCTACACCGGATGTTTGCAAAAAAACCAGTTGTCCATTATTATTCGGTATGTCAAAATAGCGGACCAAAAGCCAAGTGTACAAGAAAGTTTCTTAAGCTTTGTAAATATATTGTCCTCAACCGGCGAACATTTTGCACACGTCTTTATTGAGGAATTAAAAATATTATGAATCGAAATTGCTAATTGTCGTGGTCAGTCATACGACAACGCAAGCAATATGAAAGGAGAATATAAGGGAGTGAAAAGACGAATTTTAGAAATTGGAAACAAAGAATGGTATACGCCATGTGGTGGACACAACATCAATCTAGTGATAGGAGATAGTGTTAAACACACTACTAAAAGTCAAAATTATTTCACTACATTAAATAATTTATACAAGATTTTTGCTGCATCGACAACGCGATGGGCCATTTAAACAAAATATTTAAAAATTAATTTGAAGACCCCCAGCCATACTCGATGGGAATATCGCTTTAAGAGTATAAAAGCCGTGAAATATCAGATAAACGAAATTAGTCTTGCATTAGATGAACTTAAGAATAGTTATCCAGATTTCAAAACTGTTGCTGTATCTAAAAAAAACAAATAAATTCTTATGAATTTATTGTATTGACAACAATTTGGTATCAATTGTTATCAAAGCTTCACATCTTCAGCCGATTGCTTCAACGAAAAGATATGGCAATCAATATTGCATTACAACATACAAGGGCTATGTTATTATCGCTTGCTGACTTAAAAAACAATTTCCAAGAGCTTATAAAAGAAGCACAAGAAATATCGTTAGCAATAAATGTAATAGCACAGTTCACCGAACGGCCTGCACGTGATATCCAAATATTAACAAGTAGAAACAGAGAATGTTTCGATAAATCACCAGAACCTAGCCGAGTACGTAATCTCAAATGATTAGCTGACTATTGTTATTATACAGACCCAAAAAAATAAAGCAAATGATAAATATGACACTATAGATGCTTTTAGTACAGTCTCTAGATGATATACCAAATGAAGGAATTGAACTCCCAGAAGAAGAAATTAAACCAATTCAATTTTGTGATGATATTGATATAGGTGAGCTCATTCCTGAAATTGACGATAATTGTAGCCATCTGAACCTTACTGCTGAAAATAAATTTAAACAATCTTATTTTAATAATTTAATCGATACAGTGATAAATTCACTGCAAGAACGATTTGAATCGTATAGTTCTTTAAATGAAATTTTCGGTTTTCTTTTCGATAATAAGAAGCTAAAAACTATGAATACAAATGCATTCAATACTAATTGTACATATCATAGTCAAACACTAAGAAGGGGATATTGAAGACGAGGAGTTCAAAACTGAACTTTCTATTTTAAGATATATTTTAGAAGATAATTATACTATTATAGAAAATTTGGAATTCATTCTAGAAAGGAATTTGGAAGAATTATATCCAAATGTATATATCGTTTATAGAATAATTTTAACGATACTAATAACCGTTGCTCATTGTGAACGGTCGTTTTCAAAACTGAAATTAATTGAAAATTATTTACGGTCAACAATGTCACAAGAAAGGCTTTCTGGATTAGCAATACTGTCAATTGAAAATGCAACAGCCAGAACAATTAATTATACATAATGACATAATTGATGAATTTGCCAGCAAAAAAGCTAGAAAAATTCCTTTATAATTTCTGCATATTTTTTTAAAGTAAAAACCAATAAATATGAATTCAATAACATTTTTTAAAAAAAATGTTTTATTGTCTGCGACTGCATAGGGCCTCTTAAAGACGCTGTGCACAGGGCCCCTAAAAGTTAAACTACGGCGCTGCAGCAATGGCCCAACAAAAATATCCAAGTCCTGTTTACCATTCATGAACTAATGCTTGACAACTCAAGGCTAACTATATACTAGCTCTTTTCTGTAAATCATAGATATGCTGATAAATGGTTCTAGTACTGGCCAAATAACATTGGCCAAGTACTGTTAACCATTATTGGCCCAGTACTTGGTCGCATTTTCAGTTCAGTAAGCCCTGCTTGGATATCAGTAAACCCCCGGAGAACCCTACACCCGATAAAAGAATTGCCAAAATGTTTTCCTTCGCTGATAATTAGAAATAGTACAATTTAAAGGCAACTAAAAATATATAAATGAATTTTTTAATGTATTTGTTTGTAATATCTTCTCATATATTAATACGCTAACGAAAAATTTTGTGGAGCCTAAGGCTTTTTTATTCGAATTTTGATTGATTTCAAACTTTCAGTGCTAACTGATATTACTGTAACTTAGGTTTTAAAGATTTTTGGGGATTTTTCGGATCATAAATAAAAAATTTATTATATACGAAAAACTTTTTATATACATATGCATTAGAAGTTTACATACATAGTAAAACGAAATTAAATTTAAGACTTAAAAATTTATTTTATTTTTTTATATTTTCTTTGGTAGATGGAATTTCATTTTAGTCTTCTTATATTATGTCTTCGTACGTGGAAGGTTAGATCGAGTCGTCGGAATAAAAGAGATTATATTCGTAATAATGTTGATTTTATGAATGATGAAATTTATTTTGTTATTTTTTTTATATATTCTTTGGTAGTGGGTAATATATTCTTTGGTAGTGGGTAATAAACGTATCGTATACGTAGTATATTAGTAAAAATATTCTAATCAAATTTCAGTGTATTTACAAGTTGTGTTTTGTTTTTTAGTTTTCTTATGTATACTGACGTGAATGCATGTGAATAATTTTCTTCTGTTCTTCATTTTAATTTTTAGAAATGCCAATGTATGTGAAGTTTTTCTTATGCGTGAGATTTGTTCTTTCTTTTAAATCAATGCATGAATTTTGTGAAAGACCTGAGAATGTTACTGTTGATGTGTTTGTCAAATTTGTCAGATGATGCAATGCTGGTTGTATTTTATTTTTTATTTTTCTTATGTACACTGACGTGAATGCATGTGAATAATTTTGTTCTGTTCTTCATTTTAATTTTTAGAAATGCCAATGTATGTGAAGTTTTTCTTATACATGAGATTTGTTCGTTCTTTGTTGTTGTTCTTTTAAATCAATGCATGAATTTTGTGAAAGACCTGAGAATGTTACTGCTGATGTGTTTGTTAAATTTGTCTGATGAAGATAGAATTGATGGAAATTAAATGATTCATAAATTTGTATGTACTGAAATCTCTGATCCCATTCTTTTTCCTAAATTACATGAATATTTGAAACGTCATATGATGCTTGGACCATGTGGTGCTCTAAATCCTGTTAGTATGAGAGATGGTAAATGTAGTAAGAATTTTCCAAAATCTTTTTCTGAAAATACTAAAGAATCTGTGAATGTTTATCCTTTGTATCGTCGACGTGATAATGGTATGAGTATTGATGTACGTGATGCATCTCTTGATAATAGATACTAGGAGAGCCCGGCGTGCTTCGCTACGCTTATAAATAAAGTTTTTGCGTAGACATTTTGTTGACGTAGAAGCAATGATTTCAAAAAGTGGTAATGAGAAATGCTAGCATATAATTTTTAATTTTTCTTTTTAAATAAATGAATGAAAAATAATCAGAACTCTATCTGATCAGTTCGGATATATGAAAAACTAGCGATCAAATAAGTTTTCAAGTAAGCTTATTTGATCTCTAACTGATCAGCTAGAGTTCTGATTATTTTTCATTCATATATTTAAAAAGAAAAATTAAAAATTATATGCTAGCATTTCTCATTACCACTTTTTGAAATCATTGCTTCTACGTCAACAAAATGTCTAAGCAAAAACTTTATTTATAAGCGTAGCGAAGCACGCCGGGCCTTCCTAGTTGATACTAATTTATTAATTTTTGATTTTAGAAAAAAATATCAAGGATTATTTTATAAGACTTAATAGTTTAACTCAATAAAAGAATTAATTAGTTTTATTAATAATTCATTACAATAATATATACTTCATTTTAATGTTTCCTTAATTTCAATTTTTTTAATTAACGATTTTTTAAAAAATAGATTAATGATTTTTTTTAACTATCTTTAATTATTTTTAATTAACTTTAATAAAACAAATATCGGATAATTTTTATTTAAAAAAAAAATATTTTTACAATATAAAACAAAACTATCGCAAAATTTTAATTAACTTTCGTAAAACAAATTTCGAATAATTTTTAATTAACAAATATCGAATAACTTTTAATTAACTTTAAAAAAGCAAATTTCGAATAATTTTTTATTAACTTTAAAAAACGATAATTTTGGTTATTTTTAAATAGAAATTTTTGTGCTAGTGATTTTGAAATTTAAACTTATTTAAAACTGAATGACACTTTACCTATTGATTCGCCTCAAACCTGTGTCTAGGAAGGGATGAAAAAGGATTTCCTGATTAATCACAGTCCTTAAAATATCAAGGCGTTAGATATCATTTTAACTAGTCTAACACAATTGATTTTGTTTTGTATTTAGAACAACTTCCAGGACACTTTGTTTTGTCCGATTCTATCTATTGTCCGATCTACGAAATTGTTATTTCCCGCGGCACGGAATACTAGTTATGAAAAAAATGCTATAATTTATTTCTCAATTCCTATTTCACGATGTACAGGAATAGGGCTACAGATGTACTCATAAAGGAAGAATAGTAGACAAAATAGTAGACCAGTGGGCATAAATAAAAGACGCCAGAATAGTACATTATGATGCTAGGACGTAAGGCTAAAGATTTTGAAAGTATGTGGAGTTTGCTAATCGGGACGCTAGCCGAGATTTGCATCCTTTAAGTCCAAAACAGCTTACGTCCGTGCATCATATACTATTTTTTATTCGCCGCAAGCAAAATATTTAAAAAAAAATGTTTATTCTAAATTAAAATTAGAAATTTGCATAAATTTTGAAATAAAAATATGTGGAACAAGTTACCTTTGGCATAATATTTGTTATTTTTTCCAAATTATTATATCACTATTTTTTTTTTATTTGCGTATGGTTTTTTTTGTGACACATTTAAAATTAAACTTAAAATATGTAGACTCTTCTATGAAATCTACCTAAAACAAAACATGGATACACATTAAATGAACTTACAATCAATTTGACTGCGCGTCTTTTAGTACAAATTAAAAAGTAAAATATTTGAACATTTGGCAGTACATTTGAACATTAGATGTTTACATCGAGCGAGTCTATCCATGCTACTACATTGGGAGTTGCTAAATGGATGTCTGAGATGTCACCATTGTACCGTCGAATTGGACACACAGTTGCAATGTGTTTTATGGTTTGTTGTGGAGCGCCGCAGTCACACTCAGGGGTCTCTGAAATGCCCCACTTGTAGAAAGAATCAGCACAACGTCCATGATTCGTTCTTATTCGGTTTGTGTAGTCCAGGTATGACGTGGCAGATCGAAACCAGGTTGGGTAGAAGTCGGGTTAGTAATAGAAAGGCGAGTTGTGTTGTAATGATGCCAGGAGGTGTCCCAGGCATCCAAGATATTAAAATTAGTTGCCAGCAGGTTGCTGGCAGTTTTATGTGGAGGCTTTCTTGACTTCGATCGACAACGAGTGTGGTCACCGTAATATTCGTGCAAGGGTAACGTGATGTTGTTGGATTAAACCCGTATGTCGCTACGCCACTGTTTAGCAGGTTTACTCTTTAAGCCGACGATTTATTTCTAGCTTCATTTTTGAAACTGATATAATTCTACACTCGTTGTAAAAAATACTATTTTCATTATTTTTTTGGTTTTGGTATATAAGCATTGAGCTGCAAAATTTCAATGTTCAACTCGTTACTAAAATTGCTGTTTTGGATGATCGTCAGTATATCCTCCTAATTAAACCAATCTAAAATAGGTAGATTTTTACATGAAATCTACCTAAAACTGTCCAACAACAGACCACCTTAATTTTTGTGTCTAAAAACAATAAAAAATTATATTTTCTAACATAAACAAGTAAGTACTCTTCCTTTATTTTCATTTCAGAATACAATGTGCCAACCTCAATTTATTCTAATTATTTAAATTTTATTTTACATTTCTTTTATTTTATTATCATTTTTAACAAACGAACTTCTTTTAAAGAAATAAACAACAATTTTAACAATAATTTACAAACTTTCTCGAAACCAAAATGTGGGATGTCAATTTGACAATAAAAAATACGTATCAGGCATAAAAAAACAATAATTTTACATTACTTTCAATTATGGTTAAACTTTTATTATAATTTTAAAATATTTGTTTTAATTTTGCATCGAATGAAATGAATAAACCATTAGAAACAAAACAGTTTTAGATGTTAATATATTATATAAAACACTGTTGAAGAGTAAGAAAAAGTTTCGGTTTTTAAGAAAAATTGAGTATTAAAATTTACAATCTTGAAAAATTGTCAATTACTTATTTTATTTGAATATTTAATATAAGTGGTGTTATGGTGTAAAATAGAATTTGTTTCATTTCAATTAAGGTATTATTTGTTACAAATTCTGTGAAAAATATTGACAGTTTTAGCTTCGAATACTTAGATTTTGTTGCTGATTATTTAATATGTTTCGGGGCTTTAGGAATAACAAATACAAACCGAGAAGTGGTCGGTTACAAAAACTAGAAACTTTAGTTATAAGTTTTGGTGCCCATTGATTTCTGTGAGTCGAAAATACAAACAATGCAGAAAATTTTTCTTAATTTATTGCTCAAATTTATATTACGACAAAAGAGCTTTAATAAACACCTAAATACACTATATTCCGAAAAGAACGTCCAGCTTTACATATAACCATGGAATTTGTAAAGATATACATTAAAATGCAATAAATTAAGAAAAACAAATTATAAAAATATCAATAAAATAAGATGCCCTAATTTTGTGTACGGATAACAAACTATTATCTTTGTTGAAAAACATTCAAACCAATCCCTCTTAATACATAAAATACCAACGATTTTTTGTTGAACGAAAAGGACTATTAATCAAAGAACGATTTAAAAACAACATCCAACTATGATTGTATTCATTCGAATTTTACGCCCAGTTTTTGTTGCATGATTTTGCGTTTTATTGATTTTTTTAACCAGTTCTCATTTACAGTGTGCTCACAATAAACGACTTCTGTCTATTAGAGAAATTAACAGAGCATGCATGCACAATGAAAATACTTTTACCCATGAGATTCAAATGAACAACACTATCTCCATGTTAAACGAGTTCCATGAACGATTAAGATTTACCTACGAACAACAACAGAATAATCAACTAAATTACCTAGACATGACTTTACACTTAAATGCTGACAACTCAATAGACACAAACTGGTTCTCAAAACCCACCAGTAAGTACAGACTGTTGAATTTTTTCTCCTCTCACTCATTCTCACAGAAACGCAACATCATAGTTTCTACAATAAAAGGACTCTTAAACTCAGTTCTGTTAAATTTTGGCCTGATAACTGAAACATTATCATGCCTCACAAAAAATAACTACCCTCCATACTTAATAGACAAATACATCAACAAATTTATAATAACACAACAAACTCTATTATCTCGACCCACTATAGAACAACAACCCCAACCATTCCCCATCACCATTCTCGACCTTGACCCACTAGCACCCACTACCCCGTTGCTATATACTACTTCTCTTGTATTCGTAGATAATCTATCTAACAAAATCGTAAACCTCCTAAAACAATTTTTGCCCGCTAATAAAATCAAAATAACTTTCAGACCAGTAAATACTAACCACCAAAAATTTTTCACGAGACTCAAGGATTTAACTCCGAAAAACAAAATATGCAACACTGTCTATAAAGTAAATTGTAGGGACTGCACTCGCTGTTATATTGGTGAATCATCTTAATATCTAGCAAAAAGGATGTACCAACACTCTGTTGATTCAAAAAGAATGTTGAATTCCCCAACAATAACACCAAACATAATAAATAAATTACCCACGGTCGACGAACAACAAACTTCTCTTCCTGTTCCTATAAATAGACCTACTCCCAATTTACTCCAGCCTCCCCCGAACCCCTCCCATTTAACACCTAACCCCCCCCCCCCCCCCCCGACACTCCTAAAAGAGATTATACGACGGCATTAGCCTACGAAATATACGGCATTAGCCTACGGCATTAGCCTACGCCTAAGAAAGAAACCGGTCAAAACGAATCACGAAGGAATCGTTATTTATCTTTTGTTTGCTAATTCCATAAACAAAAAGTCTGATACAATGGGTATACCCAAAATCTATATGGATCTAATAAAAGTTAAATAAACATTAAACCACCTCAGTTTTTTCACCAAGTCTCCAATTTTTAATATACTGCTTACCATCCTCCATTATCAAAGCGATGCGGTAGATCGCTGTTCGTGAAAAAAATAGCGATTACCACTTTTGCTTTATTTACGCTGAACCTAGTAGACATAACCTCAAAAAAATGATTTGATCTAATGTTGTTTAACATATATGAACTTATGACGAGTTTTGTAACATAAACTCACCTTTAAATTTTAATTTGAAATAGAGTTTGTACAATAAACAGTATACAAAATTAATTAAAACATATAAAATTTCGAACACGATTATTGAAAAATGAAATTTCATAAGAATATTTATCATTAACATCAAAGCGATTTCCATTAACTGATTTTTGTCTTGACGCCATCTATTGTAAGTTTAAAATGTAAATAGCTAAGACACTTTTTTTTAAAAATAAAATCCTTATAATTTAATCAATAATTTAATCAGTAAATAGAAATAAACTAGTTTGCTTTAGAATCAAAGCGATGCGGTAGATCGCTGTTCGTGAAAAAGAAATAGCGATTACCACTTTTGCTTATCAAAGCGATGCGGTAGATCGCTGTTCGTGAAAAAAATAGCGATTACCACTTTTGCTTATTTACGCTGAACCTAGTAGACATAACCTCAAAAAAAGGTTTTGATCTAATGTTGTCCATATAATATAATAAGCTTATGGCGATTCGTTTAACAAAAACTCACCTTTAAATATTAATATGAAATGAATTTAATACACATGACTGTAAACAAAATTTGTTAAAATATAACATTTTGAAAAAAGTTTTGAGTTTTGAGAAACTAATGTTAATAATTTTTAATACGAATAAGTTTCATACTGTCTTTGGCTCCATCTATTGAACGCTTTTTACAATAAAAAAAAAATCAACAAATGTCAATTTTACTCTGATTCTGTTGTTAAGAAAAAAACTGGAAAGGAAACGGTCATAAAAAGTAAAAACTTTATTTTCATTTAATTTTACTCTGATTTTGCATAAAAAAGCTAAAGCAAATTAGCTAAGAGTTAAGACCATTTTTAAAAGGGAATGTATTTGGTTTGTAGTGGGACATAAAAACATTACATATTATAATTTGTTCTTTTAATGCGTATGGACATATGTAGGGTAAAATCTTTCAATGCGTATGGACATTTGTAGGGTGAAATATGTGTTTTAAATAAGAGCGGGGTATATTATCTAGTGAATTTGTTCCAAATAATTTTTTTTCCTGGATTGCAATATTTTTTTCTAAAATTTTACTCTGATTCTGCGTAAAAGGTTTTTACAAGACAATTTTTTTTAAAAAGAAATGTGTTAAGGTTTAGGTGTGTAGGTTGTCATAAAAACATTATTATAATTTGTTTTACTGCGAATGACTGAATATTTCTAAAAAATTTCGAGATTCAATTTAAATTAAATTTAAAAATCTATACCATAATGTGCCAATAGGTAGACTCTACAACAAAATATTGGAGTGTATTATTTAGAGCCTTTGCCCCAAACAATAATTCAGAGTATGCAATCACTTTTTCTAGAAATTTTAAATTATAGAAACTATGGTTGGTGTGTTCGTTTTATATTTCTCAAAAATATCATTTAATGAAATTTTACTATGATAATTCTGGTCTTGACTAAGATACATTAGAAAGGAAGTTGTCATAAAAACATTATTATATAGCTTTTTTCTTAAACATATGTATTTATCGATCTAACTTAAATGAAATTAAAAACTGTACCGTAAAGTGCCGATCACTAGACCCCGACAACAACACCGCGTGTGCTATTTAACGCTTTTGTCCCTAATAATGTTCCCGGGTATGCAAATACTTTTTCTAATGATCAACTTTTATAGCTGTCAAAATTTTTTCAAGTAGGACAGCAAATTGCATAGTTTTAGTCGATATGCAGATACAAATAAACAAAAATTTTCACCGTAACAAGTGGTTAAACGTTTGTTGAATCTTATTTTGAAATATGAAATTACACACTCTTAAAAATTATTGTTAATTCAAAAATAGTTTTATTAAAATTAGTTTCTAGTTAAATAAAACAAAAGTGAGACAATATAAATTCAGTATTTGTATACTGAAAAATCACATTGAAATTAATCTTAATATTAAAGAAATTTGAAATTAATATTAAAGCAATGATACTTGAACTAAATCTGTTACTTACATTTTTTTTATAGTTCTAAGCCATGTTTAATATCGAAAGTTCATCTGAAGGCGATAAACAAATTATTGTAGATTCTGGACCAAATAGCAAACATGACGAGACTTATATTTTGGTTTTACATCATATGCTTAAGCAATTCTAGTATACTCCTCAAAATATTTGGTGCCAATATGCGAGGTTCACCCAACCAACCCACACCACTAGATAAATCTTTGGCCCAAATTATATATCTTGCGGATTATTGGGTATGTTGTTTTTATGAGCGCAGAAAAATTGGAAATAATTCAATCAATCGTTAAAATTGGTATCCTTTTATTATTTATTTCATTATAATCCAAGCTCATAAAATTTATTATTTACTACAAAAACTCGTGATATAAGCTACAAAAAACATCAAAAATGTAAATTTTAGTTCGTGAAAAAGGTGCAGATTAAAGTTTAATAGTCAAAACTATCTGTTCAGTACAAAAAGAAGTGATATCCTGTGTCAAGTAGAAACGAGTGTAAAACAAAACATATCCAAATAATTAGGTGTTCTACATGTTTGAAATACTAACTTTGTCACTCGGATTAGAGATTAGAATTAGAAACAACTTCAACTAACTAGGTATTAAAACAAAAGTTTCTAGTAAAAATAAAAGTACAAAATAATATTTATTTATTTATTTATATTTGAATGCAAATGTGGAATGCGATATTTATATGATCGACTGAATCGAGAGAAGTGCAGAACCATCACAAAACCTCAGTGCAGTTAAGACTTTTATTTAATGTGAAATATTATATACAAAATAAAAATTCTATAAAAGAAATGCAAGCTAATTTATTAGTTAGTATTTTATATTGCAGACCCTTATTTTTGTAGATTAAGAACATGTTATTTGAAAAGAATTTCATTAAAGTTTTAATCTGTTAGTCCAGACTTTTTTTGGCATTTCTCGACGTTTTAGGACCTACTGATTCTAAAAAAGCAATAAAAAAAATTTATGTCTGTCTGTCGTTCATCATTACCTACGCTGCAGGGAAAACCGCTGGAGGGATTTAAAAAAATAGGTATACTCAAGGGACAGGTCCGAAAGGACGCTGTGTTCGATAACTGTACCGGAAGTGTGTCAAAAAAATCATTATGTGTGTCAAAAATAGCAAATGTTCATATTTTTGGCTTAAAAAACGTTCATTTTAAGTGATTACGAGTAGGAACATTAAATTTGGAGAAATCTTGATGGTTGGGGTTGGTATGTGAGACCAAAAACTAGCATTATAAGTTTGTCAAAAAAATGTTGTCAAGTATGTCAAAAGAAAGATTTTTATTTATTTTTTTACCCAATTTTTTGGAAAAAATAAAATTAAATATGTTTGAAATGAAATTTTATTATTATTATTGAGAATTATGGTATTATAAGTTTGTCAAAAAAATGTTGTCAAGTGTGTCAAAAGAAAAATTTTTATTTACTTTTTTACCTAAAAAAATAAAATTAATTATTTGTTTGAAATGAAATTTTATTATTATTATTGAGAATTATGGCATTATAAGTTTGTCAAAAAAATGTTGTCAAGTGTGTCAAAAGAAAAATTTTTATTTACTTTTTTACCCAAAAAAATAAAATTAATTATTTGTTTGAAATGAAATTTTATTATTATTATTGAGAATTATGGCATTATAAGTTTGTCAAAAAAATAATGTCAAGTGTGTCAAAAAATGATTTCATTTATTTTTTTAGCCAATTTTTTGAAAAAAAATGTAGCTGTTTTTATGACGTATATGAAAATGAAATTGGACATGGAAATTTTTGAATTTGTTATAGTTTTTGAAATATTTTTGGAATTTTGAAAAAAGTTTGTTTGTTTTTTGATTTTGTAATATTTTTTTTGCAATATATTTAAAATTTTGGAAAAAGTTTTAATTATTGATTTTGTAAAAATTTTTGGAATATTTTTAGAATTTTGAAAAATTTTTAATTTTTGATTTTGATTTTATAATTTTTGGAATTTTGAAAACAATTTCAATTTTTCATTTTGTAATAATTTTTGCAATATTTTTAGAATTTTGGAAAGGGTTTGAATTTTTAAGAATTTTTGGATTATTATTGGAATTTAGAAAAAGTTTAAATATTTGATTTTATTCTATTTTTTGGAATATTTATGGAATTTTGAAAAAAGTTTCAATTTTCGATTTTGTTATAATTTTTGCAATAGTTTTAGAATTTTTGAAAAAGGTTTTAATCTTAGATTTTGTAATAATTTTTCGAATATTTTTAGAATTTTAAAAAATTTGGAATTTTTGATTTTATTAAATTTTTCAATATTTTTTAATTTTGTAATAATTTTAGCAATATTTTTAATATTTTGGAAAAAGTTTTGAATTTTTGATTTTGTCATAATTTTTGCAATATTTTTAGAATTTCGGAAAAAACAGAATTTTTGAATTTTGTATATTTTTCTGAATTTTGAAAATATGTAAGAATTTTTGAAATTTTTTAGGAATTTTGAAAAATTAAAAATTTTTGATTTTATTATAATTTTTGGAATTTTGAAAAAACTGTCAATATTTGATTTTGTAATAACTTTTGCAATATTTTTAGAATTTTGGAAAAAGTTTGAATTTTTAAGAAATTTTGGAATATTATCGGAATTTAGAAAAAGTTTAAATATTTGATTTTATTCTAATTTTTGGAATATTTATGGAATTTTGAAAAAAGATTGATTTTATTTAGTTTAACAATATTTTTGGAATTTTGATTATAATTTTCCGGCAACATATTGATGTTTCGTGTTAGTTTTGTAATAAATTTCTAAACGGAGATAAAAAAGTACTTGTACTTTAACAAAGAGTTATGTTTGATATACATCGCTGCCCAAAACTAAAAACCAAGTCCTCATAAAAGTTTTTTGCCGAAAACTATATCAAAATCCTTAACCCAGACCGAAGTCTTGATATCTCAGTGCTGTGAGATTTCAGCTCCTCCATATTTTTTTTCAATACAAACACATAAATAATTTTTTATAATTTATTTTATTTCCTTTAGGACAACCACATAATTGAATTAATTTTTTTCTAATTTAAAATTTTTAAATTTGGAAAATAAAACAAATACGTAAAATTTTTCATTTCTTGTTCTATTTAAAATTAAATTTGACTATTGTAGTATAAATTTAACTAAAATTTCACTAAGTACATTGATTTACACGGCACAAACAGATACAATTTTTCTTATTATTAATCGAACATTACTCTAAATTAAACTAATAGATTTTACTAATAACTTTTCAAATAATAGATTTTACTAATAAATTTTGCTGATTAATCTAAAGAAAAAAAACCGTGTATTCAAACAAAAATTCTTTTCTTTCCTGATATTCACGAGAGACTGCCCTTGGACCAAAATATACATCTAAAATATAGCTTTCTTTTAGCTTCCCCCCCCCCCCCCCCCCCCCACAAACTTCAAATGGCTGTATTGCCGTTTTTATCGGACAGACCACACACAGCAATGATAATTAGGAATCAACAATTATGTATTAAAGTTTAATTCAAAAAGCCCAGCAATAAGACAAATTTAGCAATAACTATTCAAAGAATATCTGAAACAACCCTGATTTGAAAGAAATAACAATCATTTTAAGATTTTTGGAAATATAAATCAGCGGATCATCAATGTCAAGTTTGATTCTCTTGTGAAACGAACTACGGCATTTAGAAAATGAAATCGAAGAGGAAGCGTTTATATATGTAATTTATACCTACACCGTCACGAAAGAACAAACGTTTCAACGCACAAAACGCTGTACCCGAATAAACAGCGTCGTAACAACAATATGTGTTAAAAATTTTTTAAATTTACAAACAATGACTATTTAGTGAAATTTAATTTCAGTAAGACTAACTCTATTTATTTTCTAAATAAAAACAACCAATTTGCTAGGATAATTTAATTTTTATCATAACAACAGAATTTCAAATGATTTTCCGATTGCGGTGAATTTCCACCAATTTTCAATTGTGGTGAAGTTGAAAAATAAAAAAAGTTCTAGCTTTTTGCAGTCCATTTCGTAGAATAATAAATGATTACTTTTATTTTTACATTAGTTTTGGTCGAATGATTTCAACTTAATAGATTGATAGATTTCAACCGCAACACAATGGGTTTATATAAGTTATTTTTAAAGAAATTCACTTATAAGTTTTTTCTCTTTAAAAAATGTTCGATTTTGAAAACAGGTTTTCATCACTTTAAAATATTATATTAATTTATCAAATTTATCGTTTTATTAAAAATACAAAGCGAGATGTTAAATTTCACATAAAATATGTAATAACCCATCGTTGATAAAATAATCAATCAACGCATACCACAGAGTTTTTATAATTCCATAAACAAATCAATTTTCGAAAGTGAAATTGATTGATATCCATATCTTAGATTGATTAAATCAAATAATATTCTGGAAAATATCAAATTTTATGTAAAATACGAAACCTTTACGTTCTGATCCTTAAAATAATTTAAATAATATTTCACACACAGTAAAAGTAATCTTTAAGATGAATTGTACGTGATTCAAAAATATCATATGTGAAAAAAAATTATCTTTGCTTTGTTCTTTTTTCCACATATGATAAGGATAACGATAATAAAAAATTTAACCAACAAACAAACAAACCCGATTTCATCTCTTGTGAATATTTAAAAATAAAATTCTTCTTCTCTTTCTCTTTTTTTATATTATATTAAAAGAAAACTAAAGCAAAAATATGATACACGATAGAGGAAAATGCGGTCGGAAAAGGATAAACATTATGCGTGATGAGATTTTAAAAAATGAATCTTTTGATGAAGGTTTTTACAGATAGTTTGGACTTAGGAGGAAATAAATAAGTTTGAGTAGAGCATTTCGTTTACATGAAATTGGTTTTATGAATGAAATAAGGATGATAGACTTGAATTTTAATGTAAAATTGTTCTAAAGAATTTTTGTGTTGAAGAATATTTTGTTTTATTAGGAGGCTAACGGAAATATGTCATCCTTAATCTAAAAATCAGACACATTTGGTAGTAATAAATAAAGATATGCTTTTGGGCTATCAATTTATTCCAGTTGAGAAATTAGTTAAAATATCATAAGTTTCACAGGCTACTAAACATGATCTCAGGATTGGTAATGTATTGGTAAAGGAACCAAAATATGATTTCTTGACTACAGACCATAAAACTCAAAAGACACAAAACACATTCAAATCTCTGACGACCATAAAAATTGTTATTACTTTTGCCGCTTGTACTACATTAAAAATTGTAAAAATTTAATTTGAATTAATGAAATAATGGAATAATAAGTAACACAATACTGTTTTGATTTTGTAAAGCGCATAAGGTAATTCATGAAAATCCATATTGTCAAATTGCTCCGTATTGTATTTCAGCAAATAAAAATTGTAGTATGTTGCAACAACAATTGATATCTATATAATATTAATATTAGAAAAAAATTCTTAAACGGTTTAGCTAAAGGGAGCCTCCACTGTACGAGCACAAATGTTGTGCCGTATTTCTCATTACAAATTTTCAATCACTATTTCCTAGAAATACAAACTCTAAATCTTTCTAAAATCGCAATGTTAGTTTCACATACCAATAAATTTTCTCTGAACACATTTTCAAAACTGAAATTTTCTTTTAATCTCTAGCCGATAGTTTTATAAAGGATAAAACTATTAAATATTATCATTTATCACAATTTTAGTCGTTACTAAGAATTTTCTTTTAATCTCTAGCCGATAGTTTTATAAAGGATAAAACTAATAAATAATATCAGTTATCACAATTTTAGTTCATACTAAGAATAAGTCTTTTTATCTTTTCCGACAATCCTTTTTCATTTTCACATATCATTTTAAAATATTGAATCAATATGTTCTCCAAAAAAACCTTCTCAAACAAAAAAATTACTATAAAACTTTAAATATTTTTTCACACTCCTTTATCAACAAACAAAAAATTTATTTTAGTTTCTTAGAAATTGCATTATTTCTTTTGTCCGACAAATCTTTTTCCCAAAATATTAAATTTAATAAAATTATTCCTATTTTGTTTTTGTTGTTTTTTTTAATGTAATAAAAGCAAAATTTAGTATATAAGATTTAGTTTTTAAGAAAATAGATCAGTTTTAAATAAATGTAGTTTTGAATAACACAGTTCATGTGTCAGTGAGTGTAGTTTAACAATATTAATTCGATAGTTTAAGTCAGTCAAAACTCAAATCAAAGAATAGTTTTAAGAAAGAATTCCAAGAGAAATACTTTTAAAGAAAATAGTTTCTAGTATACAAGTAGATGCTTAATATAAATCATTGAGTTCAAAAGTTTAATTAAAGAGTTTTATAGTTTAAAAATAAAGTTTTAATTTAATAATTGTTAACCATACGTGTGTAAAAAAAAACAGTTACTAACGAATAAAAGTGTCAATACAAAAAAGAAATAAAATAAAATAATCATTTTACACATAAATTCATAAAACAGAACTTAAAACTAAAGTGGTTAAATTGAAATTAAATAAAAAGTTCTTCTCTATTTATATGAACAAAGTTTAAGTGTTTTATTTAAATCAACCTAACCCCAGGTATAACACAAACAACAAACGTTTGCTAACAATCTGTTTCCATCAACCAAACATTTTCTGTTGAAGTTACGTTACGAAAATTTTACAATAAAAACTTGAAGAGCTGTTATTGGTCAAGCTAGTAATATAATGCATTATTTGGATAGATGTCATTATATTTCATGAAAGGATAGAGAAAACAAAAATAAACCAAAAGGTAAACAGCAAATTTGTTTTAAAACTTTGCAGAAAAAAAACTAAAATGGGGTTGCCATTTGCCAATAATCTAGCTAGTAGCACATTCCCTGACCCTATGACGCACTGTCTTCCTCAATTATAAAAGCTCAAATATTGGGTTATATAAAGACTCTCTTCATTGAGCAAGCAATGATATATCCGATCATTCCATAGTTAAGATTGAGGGTGCTACCGTTGACTGAATACAATTCATCCGCCATCCTAAGATATCACCTTGGCTATTAATACCTCACTGCTATTGCAAGTGGTATGTGATATCTCACGTTAACTCATACGCCAATAGTAGGAACCGGAATACGCGGGGTTGTCACACTTTTAGATCGAAAATTTAAAAAAATTTACAAGCCAATAAAAACTGATCCCTCCATATCATTCGGTAAGATAACAAATGTTAGCAAACGTTTATTCTCCGTCTCCACTAAACAAATTTATAATTGTAAACCATAGAAAACGTTTGGCGCGGTTAGTGAAGATTAACCTTTAGTCAGTCACACAATTGAAATAGAAACTGAAATTAGTCTATGAGCGATTTTTCTGTTCCGGTGTTTACCGCAATGGCGCTGCAAATGGGGGATAAGAATAAAAATCACAAAAATTTTATATGGGATTCCATATAAAACATAACTTGAATAATTTTAAAAGTTATCGGTTGTAATACCACGAGTCATTGAAATTTTTTCGAAAATTTTTTGATTTTACGAATTAAATTATTTAGCAACACTGCGAACCAAAGCGAACACTAAACCACGAGTCCGAAGGACGAGTGGTTTAAGTAGTGGTTTGATTGAGCAGTGTTGCTTAAAAATAATTTAATGAGTAAAATTGAAAAATTTTCGGAAAAATTTCAATGAAGAGTGGTATTTAATGAGGATAATTTTTTTTTAATTATAATTTTGTTTAAAATATAACTATTAGTTTCTAAATAAAATTTTTTCTACAAATTATTCAATAATACAAAATTATGGAAAAATGCAATTCACAAATAATAAAAATGTCAGTTTTCATTCATAAATGGTTGCATGTTTATGTTTATTTTTCAAAAATAAATTACAAATTATTACAGTTATTCGCCTACTAAGATAAAATTATATTTTATTTTGTTAGAAGAAAAAATGACAACAAAGAATTTTCATAACGACAAAGCAAAATTATCGACGACAAGAAGAATTGCCGACAGTTAAAGCAAAGCCTACTGTTTAAATATCATAGTTTGTATGAATGAAAAACAAAATTTCTGACAGCAAAAAAAATTATCGGTTGTAATACCACGAGTCATTGAAATTTTTTCGAAAATTTTTTGATTTTACGAATTAAATTATTTAGCAACACTGCGAATCAAAGCGCACAATAAACCACGAGTCCGAAGGACGAGTGGTTTAAGTAGTGGTTTGATTGAGCAGTGTTGCTTAAAAATAATTTAATGAGTAAAATTGAAAAATTTTAGACAAAAATTTCAATGAAGAGTGGTGTTTAATGAGATAATTTTTTTTAAATTATAATTTTTTTTAAAAGATAATTATTAGTTTCTAAATAAAATTTTTTTACAAATTATTCAATAATACAAAATTATGTTAAAATGCAAATAATAAAAATGTCCGTTTTCATTCATAAATGATTGCATGTTTATGTTTATTTGTGAAAAATAAATTACAAATTTATAGCATTTATGCGCCTACTAAGATGAAATTATATTTCATTTTGTTTGAAGAAAAAATGACAACATAGAATTTTCATAACGACAAAGCAAAATTATCGACGACAAGAAGAATTGCCGACAGTTAAAACA